>OX596206.1:1574661-1687165 GCA_951394215.1 Glyphodes perspectalis | reverse complement strand
GCGGCATCTGCGGCGCCATCTGCGGCGCCATCTGCGGCGCCATCTGCGGCGCGGCGCCCAGCAGCCCGGGCAGCGAGAAGGGCGGCACGCCCAGCGCCATCGGGAACCCCGGGCGGCAGGCCCGGCGGGAAGCCGAGCAGCCCGTCCGCCTGGCCCAGCTCCGGCTTCACGTCCGTCGGGAAGATTATGTCGAGCGCCTCCTGGAAGTCCTTCGGGAGCGTTGGCTGCGGCTGCGACGGCGGGGGCGTTCTGGAAACGTACGTCGATATTAAAACGAGTGTTTTCTGCATAAATTTGATTTCTATAAAATCGTTTTTGTATCGAGAATTCAATCAAATTGATAGCTCAGTGCCTAATAGATTCGATATTTTAGCAGAAAATTAAGTTATCTGTCAGCAACTGCTTCCTCTGCTCCCGCCGCTCCAGCTGCTACATTGACACTACTACTAGTCAGGCACTCACGGCTGCGGGCAGGTACTGCGGCTGCGGCGGCTGCGGCGGCGGCGCAGCCAGCTGCTGCGGCAGCGCGAGGCCGGGCGGCGGCAGCTCCACCTGCGCCTGCCGGTCCAGCTGCGCGCGCGCTATCTTCTCCTTAAACTCCGCCACCTGACAAGAAAAATATGCATTTGAATCAATACCTACTGATATGATACTTAGAATTTAGGCTTTATATTAATTTCAACTCACAAAAAAGAAGATATTTTTGTTATTTTTTAAACCCGTTATAAATCAAGTCTTTATGCATTGTGGATGTGGTGATGTGAAAGCATCGCCCAAAAAAGCTAAGAATAGTTTAGGGGCGAACACGTTCCCTAGTGTCACACCCTTACTAAAACTAAACCAGGTACAATCTTAAACGCGACATACAGACTAAAAATATTCTCAACAACACATTACAAATCAAAACGATAAAAAGCGAACAAATTTTTATCATTAACAACATAAAACACATCAAAATCTACATGAAGACTTAATGGGAAGCTTTAGTAAAACCCAAAAACAATTGAATCAAATATATAAGTACATAGTTTATACAAATTGTTAAAAAAATATGAAACAAACTACAAAATATGTTTACTATTATAAAAAGAACTTACCTTCTTCTGAATCTCCGCATCCATCTCTTCACGCCTCTTCTTGCTGGCTTCGTCGTCGTCCTTTTTTTTTCTGGTCTTCCTTCTTCTGGTCGTCCGTTTTGGGTTTCACGGCTAAATGCTTATAAACTGGCATTTTTACCTACGAAGATATATATTTATTAAATTAAATACTTTGAAGATAAATAGTGGTGCTCATCAGCAACATTAATAACTCGGAACGTATCAGCAAATAGTGCAAATTCTTCCCTTCTGCAGCAAATTGAGATTTTATCTCCCGTTTCATGGAGCAATTTGGATTATTTATAGTAAAGTATGTGATGACTGCAACCCATGTTGGTCTGGGACTTAAAAATAATAAGCCAAATGTGTTCCTTACCCAGCAAGCAAGACATGAAGGACGACTTATCTAATTTTGGGTATGTGATTGTGTAGGCGAGGACCTAGCCAATTATCGTTACTTTTTTTCAATTTTAAATCTAACCCAGCCCGGCCCAGTTTTTTTTTTGGCTGAATGTAGTTAAAAGAGCCTGCTGCCCCTCTGACTCTGCCTACCCCTTCAGGGATAACGGGCGTGATGTTATGTGTGCATGTGACGACTGCAAGCCTCACCGATGAAGGGCATCTTCTTGATCTCGGGTTTCTTGACCTCGGCGGCGGAGGGGGCTGCGGCGGCGGCGGCGAGCGGCGCGGCGAGCGCGACGCGCGCCCCCGCCCGACCCTCCGGACGCGCGCTCTCCCTACTCGACACGACTCACGTTAGATGTGTTACACATTTCTTTATTCTGATTAATTTGAAATATTTGACCCGTGTTTCGGTTTTCGTATATACTAGAAATAACCTTGTATATACAGACAGATTACTCTTGAGAGGAGATCGTCAGAGCGTTACATTCTTATGTCCCCTCGCCAAGCGAGTCAGTGGAAACACGCCCGAGTAGGTACGTCTACCTTTATAGTGGCTCTCTTCACAGAACCTTCTTACCGTCTCGGGTAAAACGGTTTCTGTTCAACATTTCAGAAAGCTATACTAAATATATTATTCACATATAAGAAGGTGCGTAGACACATGTGTTCACTTCGCTACGCCAATAAATTGCGTTAACTTAATTCATTGAATCAAGAAGAATTTCCTCAAAATATGTTGGCGCGTTCTATAGGTACTCTTCCGGGATGATTAAAACATTGCCGCATACCCGACTCGGCAAACTCAATTTTCTGGCATAGCTCAATTTTTTTTACAACAATAATTTATTATAATATCAATATAAATGTAGACAATATCTATACTTATAATAAATCTGTAGAGAGGTCAATTCTGTACATGAAATATATTTTCAAAATAACTATCAGGGGGTGATTAGTGATCGATACTGATGCCAAAAATGCAATCAGTAAATTTTTTGTCTGTCTGTCTCTCTGTCTGTCTGTCTGTCTGTATGTTCCTTATAGAAACAAAAACTACTCGACGGATTTTAACGAAACTTGATACAATTATTCTTCATACTCCTGGGCAGGTTATAGTATACTTTTCATCACGCTACAATCAATAGGAGCAGAGTAGTGAAGGGAAATGTTGGGAAAACGGGAGAAGTTACTCCATTTTTTTAAGCTTCCGTCGCGTGTGCAGCCTAAATGGTTAAAGTTACATAGAAATCATGAATGACGGAAATAGTCTTTATAATATTAACCATAAACACGGGTGACACCGCTGGTACAGCTAGTCATTGAATATTTTTGGTCTTTCCTGTCACCACGTAGTACGGAGTACTTTCTTGTTAACACGCTCACCTCATCTTCCTAGGGTCTATAGACCGCTCCCTCTCTCGCGCCGAACGTTCGGTGGAGCGATCAGTTGACCGGCGCTTGTCATCTTTGTCGTACTTTAACCTAAATAACAAAACATCAATTGTAAAAATAATGCTTAAAAACGGTAGGAAATTAAGTCCCATTTGTCCCCTGTAGGTCTGGGACTCGAAAATAATATACCAATTATGTTCCTAGCCCGGCATATCATAAAAGGCGTCTAATGCTAGACACTTGTCACTACTTTCCACAAATGTTTCATCTAACTCAATTCGATTTTTGGCTAAATGTGGTTTAAGGAGTTCTCTGCTCGTTGGACTCCGCTCCCCTTTGGGGATTGCAGGCGTAATAATATATATATAAATATTACTAAGATATGTAAGAGTGTTGTTAAAACGTTAAACCGATAGATGGCTCGATAAATATAAAAATATATGACCATTGACACACAAACATACTCGTTATATTCACGCCCGCAGTCGCCACGCCCAGCATTCTACTGTGTCGGTGACTTAGATGTTTAATATCGAATCTGTTCAGGTTACATTGGCGTTGTCTAAAGGCGGGTCTCCACCGAATAAAAGTTGGCAACTTTTGTTCGGTGGGGACTTGCCTTTACAGAAACTTTTGTCACCAACACATGTTGCCAACATAAAAGTTGGCAACTTTTGTTTGGTGGAGACTTGCTTTAAGGCAACTTTCGTGTGTGCAACACAAAAGTTGGCAACTTTTGTTCGGTGTAGACTCGCCTTTTACAGAAACTTTTGTTACCAACACGTGTTGCCAACACAAAAGTTGGCAACTTTTGTTCGGTGTAGACTCGCCTTTTACAGAAACTTTTGTCACCCACACGTGTTGCCAACACAAAAGTTGGCAACTTTTGTTCGGTGGAAACTCGCCTTTACGCTCATCAAAATCATCATACATGTACAACTATCTACCTGCTTTTAATTGTGTCCAATAGCTTCCTGTCACTGTCATTCAGTCTCTCCGCTTGTATGGACGACATCCAGTCTGTCAATGTTTTTTCATCTGGTTCGAACTTTTCTTTGTCTTTTTTATCTGTAAAACAAAAGCTAATCTAACTACCATGCGTCTAGGGAAATATTTTACCAACTGTAATTCTCCATACCTGGACGACATCCCGATGTCAGGTTTGAAATAAAATATGATGTTAGATAGCTTGTTGTATATTTAGCTAAAAGTTGTGGACTACTAATGTAAAATATCAAAATATTATACAGTGCATAACGAAGCAAAGCAGATATGCCAATTCGAGGATTTCCCTTTAAATTTAAAGGGGAAAACATCCAATACGGGATTTAGTAAAGGTAAATTGATTTAGGGTATCTTTAGGGAAAAAATAAAAATAATTTTAGCTGCAAATTTTTCTGTCTATTACGATATGAGTGGTCCACTTATTCCTTTTGAACTCCTACCCATTGGAGATCGCGAGTACAATAATACTATTATGGGCCATGTACATGACTGCAGTTAGGACGGCCAGAGGCCGCCACCGTCCCTGGACCACGCAGCGCGCGCTGGTTTTCTATTATTTTGTTGTTTACCTTTGATGTTGCTCTTTATGTTCGCGGATACGGATCTGAATATGGATATTTAGCGTCAAGATCCGCGGATACGGATACGGATCTTACTCAATCGGTGTCGGTGCGCGAGACCGTAAACGATAGTTGACGTGTTTTTTTTAAATTTTTTATGCAGTTCACTAACACTGGGCAGCATAGATGACATTTGTATTTGGTTTTGGTATATGAGTTAAAAAATGTATACAAAGAAGTTTAGTAGGACGAGAACATTTTTACAAACGGTAAAAGAGAATTGAAATAAATAGAATTTCATTTATGAATAAAAAATTAATAAGGTAAAAGATCTCGTGTCGGAGGCCAAGATCCACTTCGGGTCACTGAGCCAACGTAGTAAGTAACTAAGGTAAAAGATCTGCCAAAAGTAACGGATACGGATATTCAGCACATCACTAAATGATCATACTGCGATCTCCAATACACAAATACGCGTGAAAGCAGTGAAAGCTTGAACTCACTCTTCTTCTTCTTCTTCTTCTCCTGGTCGCTGTCGGAGCTGCTGGAGTCGGAGCTGGAGCTGGAGCTGGAGCTGCGCTTGCGCTTGCTCTTCTTCTTCTTCTCCTTCTTGCGCTTCTTGTCGTGCGGCGGGCTCGCCTCCTTGCGCTTGGTGTGAAACCCATCCTTAATATTACAGATGCGTGCCGTTTATTTGTTCGGGGGATCACGGCGGCCGTCCATGAATCACGTTGTGGGTGCAATGGGATGGGATCAACTGAATTTAACAAGGAGGGGATGAGGTTTGTGACGTCACATGTCCCAATCATCATTCAATTATAATTAAATTCATGCAAATAATTAATATTAATCTCCATGATAAGTCATTCATGCAAAAAGAAATAAATTAAATTCAAGAAATATCACTGACAGTTAAATTTTAATGCAATGTATGTGACGTCGCACGGGCGGACTAGAGGGGAGGTACAAAAAAAAGCTGATTGAAATGAAAGGGCGGGATTGACGTGATTTATGGATGGATAAACACCTGATTGATATAGTTTTTAAAAATGTTAGATCATGCCCCAAAATAAATAAATAAATTTTCCAGACTGACACACTAATTCCCTAGTTCCAAACTAAGTTTATGCTTGTGCTATGAATACTAGGTGAACGGGTAGACATACTTAAATACGTTTATAAACGTCCATGGCTCGAGTACAAATGTCCTTGTTCATCAAATGTAATGTTTGCCCCTAGCGGGATTCGAACCCGCGACCCTTGGTTTCGTGGCCAGGGAGTCTGACCACTCGACCAACGGGCCAGTCAAAAAGAGGCCTGACTAAAAGAGACCCAATCACACACATCATCATCATCAGAAGACACCGAGCATGTGGAACGAAATTAAGAACTTGACATGCAAACGCAGATCCATGGGGACATTGGGACCAAACCCATTATCTCTAAGCTATTTCTGTTTCATAATCTAAATCACGCAAAAATACGACATGGTGCATGGGTTATTCCAATAATCGCCATTGAATTTCCTCATTAATGGGGACTCTGGAATTTTGTTTCACAATTGAACATAATGAAATGAAATGAAATGATCTTTATTTATATAGGCTTACAAAAAGCACTTATAAATCGTCAGAACAAAATAAATATAAATATAAACCGGTTCAAACAGCAGATTCTACCAAGAATAAACCGGCAAGAAACTCGATAGTTACTCTTTTAAATGCCAAGTCTTAATAGCTATTATGTAGTTACAATTTTTTTTTTGTCAATTTAAATCTATCAGTGCAGACGAACAGCCTATTCTGCATAGGTAATGGGTATTTATGGAACAAAATCCTATTGAAATTCAATGGCGTTTTGTGGAACCCCCCGTCCGGGCACGATCAGTGTCGGGTACCTTGTGGAAGGTGATGGTGTGCGCGGTGTAGTGCGGCTTGTCGGCGGGCGCGGGCGGCGGCTTGCCCTTGCCGGCCTGCGCCTTCTCGAACGCCTTCTGCCGGTCCGACATCCAGTCCGTCTCCCAGTGCGGGTTCTGCTCCACGAAGTTCTGACGACAACGTACTTGGTGAATATCAAACATTTATACATTATAGACATTTAAGAAGCACATTTATCAAAGAAACTAGAAATAACGGTTGATGATGTAGTGCTGAAACAGGTGAAAATATGTATCAAGGTCTCACGTACAATGGTGCACTCTAGGGACTAAGTGCGGAAACCATCACCGTTAACATAGAACATGTAGGAAAACTTAGGCAGTAATGTCTTAAACCAGAAGGCACAGCTCGCTATACACAATGCGGTCCTGATTCCGTCGCTAAAGTATGGAAGCAAGAACTGGATTCTATCACTAAAGTATGGAAATAAGAGCTGGATTTCATCGCTAAAGTATGGAAGCAAGAACTGGGTATGGCAGAAAGAGCGTAGAAATAGGGAAAACGCAGTCGAAATGCGCAAACGCAGCAAATCTGCGATGTATCGCGCACAGGCTGCGTTCGGAATGATGTTGTAAGAAAGAGAGTTGGTTAGGAAAACAGTGTCGAAGTTATCACGCTGAGTAAGCAGTTACCGTATAATTCTTGGAGTGCAGCACGGATTTGAGGTGCGCGGAGGCGCAGTGCAGGTCGCCGATGAACTGGTCGCACAGCTTGCAGTACCACGCCGTCGACGGCACGAAGAACTGCAGCCCTAGTACCAATCACGACACGTTACTATTGACACATATACTTTTTAAAGGGTTTTGCCACCGCTATAGCAAATGGTCACCTTGGCACACTATCATTTTCTAAAATCATCAATTTCGTAGATTACTTCTGCAAACATCATTCACAACGTCTTTTTTCATAAGGGCCACTAATACGTTTGAGCCATGGTGTCGAGGGCCGCAAACAAAAATTATTTAGGTCTTAATTAAAACATAAGTCAATAAAAAATTGTTTACAATAAATTTGTTAATTTAGATGGGCCAATAACAAAGCGGGCCGCAGGTTGAGTATAGCTGGTCTAAGCAAAGAAAAGCCTTTGCTAATGACATTCTGTGATAGTGACGATTAGTTAAAATGACAATGTGATGATGATGAAAACGGCGATCAACAACGTGGTGGACATGGCGATACTTCAGGATCTGGTTGAAAAACGCTTTCCGATGAAGATAAGATGAAAATTCGTGATTTGATAAAAGTATTAAGTACTCATGGTAACTTTTACTTGTGCTCCAACACTAATAGACAACTGATATAGTCGGTCAAGGGTCCGTGCGCAAACCACAAGTGAGGCAAGGTGAGGCCGTTACCTCTGATGGGGGTCCTCTTGGTGGGCGCGGCCGGGTAGCTGGGGAAGCCCTCGTTGGCGCCCGACACGCTGTGCCACGGCGCCTCCATGTGCGCTGCTGCCATTCTGACGGACAACCAACAATCATGTTAAAAGTCTTATGCATAATATAAGCAAGACAAATAAAAACGAATATTAATTTAGAATGATTTATGTGTCTGTCTTGGGAGCGGTGGTAGCTCAATGGTAAGGACGCGCGCCTCTTAACCGAAGAGTGCGGGTTCAAACCCGGGTATGTATCTCTAGATTTTTCAAAAACTATGTACATATTTATACCACTAGCTCGACGGTGAGGGAAAACATCGTGATGAAACCTGCAAATTCAAACAATTTGGAATTTGTAACCATGATTCAAAAATTGTGTGGTTCCCCTATTTTAGGGTTACGAAGGTAATATCGGCAGTCGCTTCTATGTAATTACCAGACTCGCTCAATCCCGGATCATGGTCTAAGCGGACCCCGTCTAAGAACGGGGCATATCGCTAGGAAGATGATGATGATTATGTATCTGTCTTCCGCAACATAATGTAATATGCTTCTAACGTATTTCGGTCACGATCATGGGCGTACGCAGCTTTTGGTCGGGAGGGGCATGACATCATGGCGCATGCGCGTACGCCCATGATCATGATAGTCAGTCTCCGGATATACCGAGATATGAGAAACATAAATGACCGGAGAGCAGGACCAATGGCTTAACGTTTTTTGTAGCATGGGGATGATTAACCGCTAACTTCAGTAATTTCAAAATTGAAATATCCAGCCTAAATTTTTAGCCAGACCAGATCTGGGATTTGATCCCAGGGCCTTAGCTTTTACCGAAGACTGTCTCGGCTTACAATGGGTGGGGTAGGTTGATGAATCAATTTTGATAGGCCAAATAGATTCAATACTGCAACTCACTTGTGATGCGCCGGCGAGTGCAGGTGGTTGAGGTAGTCCTTAGCGGTGGGCGGGAACTCGTTGCACACGCGGCACCAGTGCATCTCGGGGTCGTAGTACACGTAGTTGGACTTCTTGCCCGACGGGGACCTGCGGCGCGCCACAATCACACTTAAGACAATGCACTACGGTCTCATTTCAAATAACAATTGTTATATTTTATAAGAAAGATATCGCCATATACATAACGAATGTGACTTCATAGCTTCATAGACTTTTAATATTACGTCGTCGGTTGCAATCTTTTAACGTTACAGTATGACAAAGTAAAATAAATAATAGCCTTCTGAATTCAAAATATTAATAATTATTTGAAGAGTATGAGCGAAAGAAATACAATGAAAATGGTTAATTGAGAAACCGGCTGTATGATCTAAACTAAATGTTGCAATATAAACGTTAGTGAAAACAAGTCGTAAAATTCAAGTCAGCGAATATGGAGCTTTATCCTTCAAATTTGTATCCGATATACCTTCAATTGGTTCTTCATCTAATTCTCACCTTAGTTAAACCAAGTTATTTTAAGTCCGTATAAACAACTCCATAGTATTCTTCTTGGTCTTCCAGAATTGCATAGAGTTGTATCACAACCTAAGGGAACCGTTTAAAAGTAAACCAGAAGACAAGTTGAACCCATTTAATATAATGATAATACAGAAGAACACGTTTTAGAAAAATATTTATTGTATAATATACAGTGAAACTTATATAAGCCTTACAAAACAATTTAATCACTTAAATAAAGACACCATCTGTCTATAAATCCATTTCTTGAATATGTATACTGCATGACAACTACAACACATTCATATACTATATAATGATAAGTAATAGTAGGAATTATATATTGATACCACATTCTCAACATAAAAATTAAAAAAAAAGTCAGCAATAAGAACTCAAGCTTACATAGGAAACTTATAATAAGCGCATTTGCTTGCAGTGAAAGTAGAGTATAGTCTTCACATCTTCCGGTCCGGCTTCCTTGAGGCACTAATGCAGTGATCAGTCGCAAGCAAAGCTTGTTATTACAAATCTCTCGTGCAATCCTGCTGTTTCGGATTAAATAGTAACAAACCAACAATTTCAATACTCACGTAGCGGAAATCTATAAAGTATGTCACGCAGTATATACAAATTCCCAGCGACCCTGTCTGGCATACAGCTGATATAAACATTAAATTCAAATTAATCAGTATCATATATTAACAAGTGCGTGGCGTACTTTTTAAATGACCTTTAAAATTAATAAATTCATTTTAGACTTTATAGTGAAGAGTATAGAATATATGCAATGAGAAAAAATTGCAATTGTGACGCACCTGGACTTCCGCTTTGAGGTGCGGTCCGAGTCGTCCGAGTCGACCACCTCCTGCGCCTCCTCGCCGATGATGCCGTTCAGCATGTCCACCACGTTGTTGATCGTCTTCAGCTTATTCTGGATCTCCAACTATACAAACAGCGCGCGGCATGATGCGGGACCGTCTCGCCTCAACAAACTCTCAGTTGTGTACAAGCACTAGAGTTCAAAGCAAATGTATCGCTACACAACTAAGAATTTGTTTCCAGCTGTTATTAAATAATTTACAATACCATTGGAGCTATAGTTTTGTGATAGTGATCTTAAATATATCATAGGCATTACAAATCAAACCTGTAACTTAGTGTTTTCCTTCAAAAACCTCTTGGTATCGGGGCTGGGCGAGCGCTTAGCGTCCCCTCGCAGTTCGTTGCGCTGATCCTTCAACGTGTCCAGTTCTTTTTTCAGAATTCCCGCCTTCTTTATATAGTCTTCTCTTTGCTTCGATAGTGCCGCCTTCTGATGGCGCATCTCTGACTCTATGGCGGCTGAAGAATGAGAAAATTGTGTGAACACAGCACCTTTGCCTATCATTTACTATCTCATTTGAATAGAAGCAAATCAACTTACAGTATTGTTAATACTTAAGATATTATGTTGTACACTCATATTTTAACAGCAAGGTGGGTATAAAATTAGCTGTCAGGCAAGGACATAAGATTTTCACACAGAAAATAGCTTTTGATGTGCTTAAAGAGCTTATTCATTAAGTTTTGGGGTGTTCACGTCCAAACCATCTCAAGAGTTACCTCCAAACACATTTGTGCATTAGAAATGTGGCATCTGAAATAGAAACTCACACCCTACTACATACACAAGCCAATTAGAACAATAAAATAGTTTCTCATACATATTTAAAGCATAAATTATTTTATTTATATTCCATATTTGTAAATACAAGATGATAAAGTGGTGGTGAAGATCAAAACAAGTCACTCAAAGATCCAGATACTTTATCAGGAATAATCATTAACACAGTTCCTTATAATTTTGAACACTTCATTCTGACTTTCAGAGTCATGAAACTTCCCACATGCAATAAATGGAAAGTAATATCAAAAAGACTGTCACAGAATCTTTTCACAATATTTCCCTCCATTATATGAAAATCCAACAATTGATTCATGTGGTGATTTAACAATCAATTAAACATTATGTTTTTAAGCAGTATTTCCTTTGCAGAGCATGCACATTTAACAGTAAATTTACTTAAAAACATTAAATATATATGAATAATATGAAGTACAGATTTTGTCATATACCTATATATATTATATATATATATATATATAGATATAATATTTTTTATATTTAACATAAATTAAATAACCAACACATAAGTAAAGCACTTTACCTCTTATAAATTAGTTTTGAATTTAAGTAGTATTAAGGTTTAAATTTGATGAGGCTAACTAATGTACTCCTGTCTAAAAAAGTAGACATAGGTTTAAATAAATATATTATAAACTACACTTCATTTGGAAGATAACTGCACATAGGATTAATGATGATAATTTTGTTACATTATCCTCATAATAAAGCAAAGGGCAGCCCCCTAGAATAATACCACAATACAAAACTTGTGCCTAAAATATACCAGCAGGTTTAGTAAACTTTGCTAATTAAATGCATACTTCTAACATTTAATATAAATGGTTGTTATCAATATAACAGGCTTCTAATGATGGTAAATGAGTCATCAAAGATATACTATGCTCGTTTACAGGGAGACATAATTAAATTAAAACATAACATACCTTCTTTTTTAATTTGATCTTCAATGTTATTGACCAACACTGGTGCCGGTGGGCCAGGTGGTGGCGGCAGCGACATCTGGTTCCAAGAAGCAATCTCTGGAGGAATCTGTGCTTGAGGTACCGTTGACACCGATGGGAAATCGTCATAGATACCAGAGTAAGACTGCTGATAGTTTGGGTAACTTGGGTTGGAGGTCTGAAGGAGAGGAAACTCAAAATAAAGTAAAAGTCTAAAAAGTATAGGAATAGCATGCAATCATTTTAAACACTATCAAGGAGCCAATTGGGAGGTAGAAAATTATACTTTTAAAAAATTTTACATTGTAAAGAACAATTCTAGAATTAAATAACACAACCAAAAGAATGTCGCGTCACATAACGATATAAGTTGTATTCTGATTTAAGGTATTGTAAAATAAAATTTTTCTTAGCATGTGTTTTATATTTAGTGTTATTGTACCTCTTGTGAGAAGGCGGGCGGGGGAGGCCCATTGTAATTGGGATCTTGGTGTTGGTTGTCCCAGAGTTCGCTCGGCTCAGGCAGCTTGGAGATCTCGCTCAAGATGTTCTCGTCCAGGAGGTCCTTGTCGTTTCTGCGCGGCGAGCGGCTGCGCCCGTTGTTGGGGACGCTTCGCATCGGCGGGCTGCGACTTCGGCTCCGCTTGCGGTTTGGCGACCGTTTACGAAACTCCGACCGGCCCCACACCGGCCGCTCGCGGGCCCGGTCCCTGGATGGCATCCTATACGGCCTTCTAGGGTCACGAGACATGTTCCACTTCACTTAATGTACAATGTTTGCTTGTTTAATGCGTTTAATTTTTATCACAGAACCTCAGCACAGAACACACGCTATCGGTTGACAGTAAATGCCATTTTTGTTAAATATTTTTTTATTGAAGGTCCTCCTTAACCACAGACTACGCATAGACAGAATGCATATCCTAGGGCCGAGTGACGGTGTGAACACCTCCTAACTTTGTTTACATTTGATGCTGCCATCTATTGGCGAAGCAGTAAATAGTAACCAGGCAAGTTCTTTTACCATAGTGTAGATGTCACTGCATACCACAAACCTTGATGATTAATTATTGTGATATAGCCTTTTTGAATGGTTTTATTTAACTTGACCAGTTTGTTTATTTAAGTATTACTTATTTATTAATCTTCACAATATGTTTCTTTAAATGTATGTATGTGGCATACAAATCTTGCAAGTCTAATTTGTCCCACTACCCGATATTAAATTGAGCTCAAATTTAGAACTATCTACACTTATGTAACTCGTCCGTGTAAGATACCATGGAGCTGATCTGATGATGGAGCTGGTAGATGACCATAGGAACTCTGTAATAAAATGACTTAACCCTATCGAGTTTAGGCTTGTTTGATTCACCTTTGTGAGTACTTTAATCCTAGGTGGTGACCGGGGTCTGGTGATTACTAAAAAGTAAAAAATAAATTAAAAGTAAAAAACGCGCTAAAAAGAAAAGGGATATTGGGGGAAAATGCTAGACAGTAAATCATTTGTAAATAATACAAGATAACTATTCTAACTCTTAAGGTATATAAATGCAAATCACCCCAAAATAATATAATGTTGTTGCTTCTCGTTAAACTTTCTACCTTAATAAAACGAAAAATCTATGAAATACTTCATAAGGAAATAATTCATCCTCACTACCTACTTTCATCCACGGACTAATAAAAAAAGAAGGACTCTGCGCTGTCATACTACAGCGTATTTATTGAGTGAGTGAGATTCTTATATATACCAGATAACAGAAATTTTTCATTTGGAGCGCTCAATGTGTGATGTAAGTTGCATGTCAAGTTGGAGCACCTGCGGAGCTTCAACGTTTAGTTAGTGGCGCGGTCCATCTTATTTTGCTAGTTTGTGGTTTTATTAGACAAAGTTAAAACTTGTATTCTGCCCTACTTTCTAAGCCTACTTAGATATCAACCTTTATCGTGTCTTAAGTCTGTCTCAAAGTTACGGGCAGAGGCAGCAAAAAAAAAAAACAATATTGTGTAGGCATCGAATTAGTCTTCGGTATTGGTTGTTGTTGCAACGGCGTTACATCTGGCCGGTGAAGGCCGAATCAAAGTGTTTTAACGCCAAATAAAAAAAAGGGTCTCACTTAACAGATTACAACTTTTCTTCATAGATTTTTATCTGACCACGACATCTGATTTGCATTGATTCGGCATCAATGTCGCCACGGGATTGCGATGACTGCTTATTCTCGATGCGATGATTCTCTAGACTGAGACACCAATAGGCTAGTTGACTAAAATATTTTTTTTAGTGCGCTAGTCAGATTATCAAAAAATATTGAGTTCGTATTTTTTGCTTTATCAAATGCTCGGAAAATAACAAAGATACAGCGCTTCAAAGATCTGGAGTGGGGCGCTTTTACATCACTTGTTACTTAAATTCTACAGAACAAGTGACGTCACGCGCATCTTTAACGCGCTGTATCTTCGTAATTTTTGGTTTGCTGAACAAAAGAAAAAATACGTAAGCAATATTTTTTTGTAATCTCTATAATGGACTAATTATTTTTTTTGAGTCAACTTGCCTATTGGGATGTTGACACCATTTATATTTAATTTTAAAATATCAATTCTGAAAAAGAAAGTATCGTAGTATGCTGTTAAGCCTTATTGATTTTGCATCATATTGAGTCTAAGATTTTTAATTTTACAAAAACTGCTTATTATTAAGTCACTTGACTATACAAATTAGTGACGGCACACGTTGACAAGCCCATACAAAATCTATGAAGTGATTTTGTTTTGACAGCTCTTAAAAAGTATCTTATTTGACTAGCCAGTCAACATCCCTATTCCCTACTTCCCAACTAAGCTTATGCTTGTGCTATAAATATTAGGTGAACGGATAGACATACTTTAATACGTTTATAAACATCCATGACGCGAGTACAAATGTCCATGTTCATCACACGAAACATTTGCCCCGCGATATGGCGGCATTCGAACCCGCGACCCTTGGTTTCGTGGCCAGAGTGTCTGACCACTCGACCAACGGGTCTGTCATGTATACTATAGTCAGTCCGACCCCGTTTGTATCTAATATCGGATAAGTAATTGGTACCTACTATATTATTTACCTTTTACATTTTCTTTGTTATTAACTGGAAGGAAAATGCTTACTTATTCAAATTATAAGGACGCCATACCATGAAATGAATGAAACATTAAACTCATTGGTTACCTTATATAGGTAGGTACATAGATACCACTTATCTCAGTTACGACATCGGGAATACCATGTCACACAATTTAAATGGGAATGATGACTGCTTTAAAAAACTATAATTCTATTTAGTCCGTCAGTTAGATTATACACAAATATTAGACACGTATTTTTCGCTTCATCAATTAGCAAAAAACCACAAAGAGCTTCAAAGTATTGGAGTGGGGGATTGTGACGTCACTATTTAGTGAATATGGTAAGAAAGTGTGATGTCACGCGCACTTGAATGCATTGTATTTTCGTCGATGTTTGTTTGACAAATAAATAAAAATATAAGTGTTCAATATATTTTTTTAATCTAACTGACGGACTAAACAGCATTTTTTAGTCATCTTGTCTATTATGTGGTAGCTGTGCGTATTCATTTCTTTTTCACATAAATAAAATATATGTAATATTATTTAGTTAGTTAATTTATCTTTTACCTTCAACTGGATGTTTACATTCAAATAAAGAGTGGAAAATGACGGTAGTTATCAATGTTATGACAAGCGTCGTTTATTAAACGACACCACTTAAGTCGGAAATTGGCTGTTTTTAGTTTTGAACTTCATTGGATACGCATATAGGTAATACGTTTATAACCATGTAATAACCATGGGCGTACGCATCGGTGGGCACTTGTGGAACTTGTGTGCCAAGGTAACCGCTGGTCTATTAACTATCAATAATATTCAATTGCTCCCCCTGTACAAAAAAAATTTGATTGATGAAATTGTGTTGACCCCCTGGATCAAAAAATATTATGTTGCCCTCATGGGCCAATGGTTACAACTTTTCGCTGCGAGTCTAACAGCTGTGATGCAAACTTGAAAACACATTTCAAACAATATTCAAACACCGCCTTAGTCCGCATCCCAGCACTATTAATGTCGTAATTTCGCTATATCTTATGTGTGGGTGTGTGTGTCAGAAACTGTCTGCATGCTAAACGTTTTTATATCAAAATAAAATATTTGAATATGACGCTGTCGATATTAAAAATATCAAAAAAACATAATTATACACATTTCAATTTATTTTTAATGTGTACTAGGTTCTTACTGTAACTATTATCACATAATAGGAAACATATTAAGAGCACAACCCATGTTAAAAAATCTAAGAATAATATATCAACATAATATAAGATTATATGAATAATTTTATATTATTCAGACAACGTATGGGGAAAAGATCTTTCGCTTATATTATGTACATCGAAATCTCAGTATACGTATTTAAGTCCGATAGCTGGAATTATTTTCCTACTCAGTGCTATACAGTTAAGTAATATGTAGAATTTGATAGAACTACTGTAGGTACATTTAGAATTATACCTTGTAATATAATCCACTAAGAAATATTCCATACTTATTTAATTCTTCCCGTTGTCTCTTGTAAAGTTAGTTAAAATAACTTGAGCGGTGTTGTCTGCTAAGCAGCGAGCGATAAGTAGGTATATTATAAATTGTGAGATAGCTGCGGCTGCTTGTTTAGGAAGAATTTTATCGTATAAATATTTTACTGTGTGCAACAAAAAAAGTGCATATGAGTACTTAGATATGTCAAAACTTGCAAAACAAACAAGCGGTTGGCCTCGGTGTTTATTATTCAGTGAGCCTGTAAACGAAGCGCTTAGATAAAGTGCAAGTTTGTGCAGTGAAACAAATAAGTATTTGACAATTCTAATCAACGCTCAATTATTCCTTGATCAACCGCGTATACAAATTGGCAAACAATTTGCAATAGTAAGTGAAACGACGTATTGAAGTGAAGCAATTTCAGCATCTCGGGCGTCACCTTTGCCTTACCTTCACCTTGTGGGTCTGTGCACTCGGAAGGTGTTAGTCAGTGGCTACCTATCATCGCGTTGCTGCATCGTCGGCCGCTGCAATGGCGGGGAAGCAAAAGTGGCGCGCCGAGTGAAGCGCAGCCATTACCGCGCGGCCGCACCGTACGCATGCGCGAGTTCGCGGCCTGACGCGGGAAACCTCTTCATTGCTTCGCAAGTGACAGCTACGAAAAAAGTTGGAAAACTTTTTAGTTTGAAAAAGTTACGTGCCAGTGTTTTTGCTCGGACAAAACGAACTTAAATACCGAATTTACATATCAGAATGAAGTACAAGGTGAGTTGCATTTTTTTTATTTAGGTACATACTGAAATAATTAATATATGTAATATTTTTATTAAAAAAAATTATCAATGACAAGTTTTTTTATGAAATTAATTTATAGAACTATGTAAATTGTCTATATATTCCATACAGACTAGGCATGTTGATTGCCTTTGTATTTTTAGGAGATTACGCTCGTTTCATGTCAATTTGTCCGGTCGATAACATTTCCTTTTATTATCCTTCAGACTTTCATTTACAAAGAATATTTTTTACATTTATATATTACACTACTAGTTGATTTTATGTTGCGACAATGGGGATCTATCTACCTACATGGACTCTTAAGTTAGGTAACTAAATAACGTTTCTAGAAAACATATCATTTATGAGACTCATCTTACATAATTTACACACAATAAGAAACGTATGCTTATTCGAAAAGCCTTGGGAACTATAATTCTAAGATTATATGTAAGTATATATAATTCACGTCGTAAGTCAAGGTAACATTAATTGAAATTATTTATAAATACATAGTTGTCTAATCATTAATCAAGTTATTATGAATAATCAAATTATATTCCTTTAAAAGAGAATATTATGTATATTCAGTCTGTACAAAATATAATGTTTATTTATTAATTAACTAATTATTCCAAGCATGGTCACAGTCAGACTAGAGTTAATGGATTATTATTGCAAATGGAGATGCAAAATTTTCTTCTGCACTTTAAATAACCAAAAACTTGGGCTGGAGGCTAAAAATGTGAAGTAGTGATAAGTGACTAGCTCGTAGCCTACGCAACCACAAACCCAAAACCCGATATACCATAAGTCACTTTTTACGACATGGTCAGCCAGGAACACCTTGCCGAGCATGTCAAAAGAACTGCGTTCAGTTGGCACATTCTTTTTAAGTCTCAAGCCAATATGGGTTTTAATTTTCACTAAATACATGTAAAAGGTCTTAATTGTTATATTATGGAAAATAAATTTAAAAATGTAATGTAATTTTCGTTAATTTAACCAAAACTGTCCACCGCTTATTTGTTTGGCGCCGTAATAATCGTTATGGTAGCTGGAACCTTAGAACATTAGAAATAAAGTTGGAAATTGTGAAGACCCTGCTGTATCGTACAAAATTATAATGGCGACTAGATGAAAACCCGGCTTCGCTCGGGTAAAATGTGATAATACACATGTAGGTAGATATTTCTGTAGTTATCGGTTTTCAAGGAATATTATAGGCAAAGCAAGGCATAGATTCGTATAGCATCGTTCATTGTGTTTAATAATTATAATTTTAATTTTAAATCAACTTTCAAAATAAATTGACAAAACAAATAGCTTTTATGGTTTATTTCCTGTAAACCTCTCTGTTTTAAGCACTCAGTCTTTTTCTTAACTTTGGTAGGTAGGTTTGGTTTATTACTTACTATTATTGAAAAAAAAAAGATCTTTTCTCTTTGGTAAACAAACTGGCTAAATCAATAATGATGTTGAGAAGCCAAGTAAAACCATTGCAATTTTTCAATGAGTACTCACTCACCCGAGAAGTTGGCAAAGGTACTTATTATGATAAAATCATAAATATTTTCTAAACTAAACTTCACGCCACTTACCTAGCGAGGTAGGCAGAGAGAAACGAACGCCATATGGCACGATCCTTACACACCTTACTCGCCTCTTCAACATTCATAATTAGTTTTTCTCTACTAGCTGTGCCAGCGGTGTCACCCGCGTTTATGGTCAATATTAAAAAGACTATTTCCGTCATACATGATTTCTATGTAACTTTAACCATTAAGGCTGCACACGCGACGGAAGCTTAAAAAATGGAGTAACTTCTCCCGTTTTCCCAACATTTGCCTTCACTACTCTGCTCCTATTGATTGTAGCGTGATGAAAAATGTACTATAACCTGCCCAGGAGTATGAAGAATAATTGTACCAAGTTTCGTTAAAATCCGTCGAGTAGTTTTTGTTTCTATAAGGAGCATACAGACAGACAGACAGACAGACAAAAATTTTACTGATTGCATTTTTGGCATCAGTATCGATCACTAATCACCCCCTGATAGTTATTTTGAAAATATATTTCATGTACAGAATTGACCTCTCTACAGATTTATTATAAGTATAGATATTCACAGGTTGATTATCATAAAATGTTTCTATATACAACATTTTTCGTTAAATATTTAACACCTTTCAAGCCTTGTTAAGTGGTATTGATAATTTGGATTTTTACATCATCGAAAGGCAACATAGAGCTGGCCATGGGTGAACACAGGATAAGATAACAATAGACCGATTTTGTCGGAAGATTGCCCTGACTTCGATTTGTTGTCTATATACACCGTCCTATTATGACAACAATTTTTAAAATAATTTATAAATTTTTTCACCTAAAAAATTAAGTGCTTGACATTTAACATATTTATAAAAAATCATAGAACTAACTGAATGTGCTGATACTGGTATATAGTCCTAGGGAGTTGATGTTTTGTACTAAATCTGCTTGAATATTTACGCTTCTTCTGTAGTCTGACAACCATTTACTATGTTCTCTTTCTCCTCTTCTTCTAAAGAAACATCAGTCAGCAGTGATTCTTAGAGCTGCATCAACTTGTTCTTTTGTCCCCTTTGTCCAAAGAGACATCATCAGTCACCAGTGACTCTTCGATTACTTTCAACCCTTCGTTATCCACATTAAATTATCTAACTATAATATTATTTGTCGGGTCTAAAAGAAAAAATATTGAACCGCTTATCGAGTATAATGTTTTCGCATTCTATATATCGTCTGCACAATTGCATTTGAAAATTGCATGCCGCTGGAAGTAGATAAGTGCATATTTTATTTGAATGCAGAAATTCTTACAATTCACACCATAAAAAGAAAACTTAGAACAAAATTTACTTAATAACATAACCTACTAACCTAGCTATCTACCTACTAAAACACCATCACTACGCACTATCTTTACGAAGAGCTCGTCGCTGCATCCATTTTCCACATTGTGGCAATGTTTACCAAATGCCAGAAGATTCGGCTGTTAACAATAGATGTAGGTATCATCAAACAAAAAAATGATGGAAGACATTCATTTTATGAAATACTTACGATTTTCGGCATGATATCCATTTAGTTATTATGATATATATTTACTATACAAAACTAAATGGATACTGAAATATGTAAAATAACATTCGAAAAGAACTTCAACTTAAACTTTTAAGGTTAAGGACAGTATTTTATTTATATTTATTTAATGTTATGGCAATTGGCCAATCTCAGGTTTTAAGAAAAAAACACTTAACCAGAGTACGTTAATAGCTGAAACGGAACGTATGTACTCAAGATGTCATCCAGTGTGAGTGACGTTTATGAATATGGCGACTGCGATTTGTCTGTCAGCACCATTAGAATTTAACAAAATACTCGACAAACCGAATTTTGCGGATATATGTTGTCGACTCAAAATCAATACTTTTTTATGTTTTGGTATTCATATAAGGTTTCGATCGAGTCTACCGTACCCCTTGACGAAATTATTAATATAGATTCTTCGTCAGTGCCCTGATGGTTACAGGCCTGATAGATCAGGCTTTTGTAGAAGGGTATTTTAGTTTAGTGTTCTATTTGGTATTTTATGAATTCACGATATTCGATAGCGTGGTCAATGGATTTACTTTTTTTGTTTTGTTTAAATTACCTACCCGCTTGTAAAATCATAACCTTGACTAATCATAACCGTTAAATTTAATTTTTTTTTAACATATATAAATTAAAAATATAATATGATGATAAGAGTACGCTTGTTAGTATTGAATTGAATATTCTATAACACAAAAGTGATGATGTAAAAATCTAATTCTAAAAAAAAATTTTAAAAATTCAAAATGTCTTTTTTTATGTAGGCCTTAAAAAAAAGCACTTTTAAATTTTACAAAAATCTGTAGAGCAATATGAATCTACCACCGGTTCGAAATGCTGATTCTACCGAGAAGAAGCCGGCAAATTCGGTAGTTACTCTTTTCAGCGTCAATATATACAAGAGTAAATAAATATACACTTTTTAAAGTTTTATATATCTAATCAACCGCTATAAAATAAATTACATAAATATTGTACCTACTCGTGTTATTTACTATATTTAACATAGGTACTTGTTTATTATCTACCTTTAAATATGGAGTAGAAGTAGAAAGCAAAACGAGATATGAGGGCCAAAATTCAATACATTCAATAATTCAATACAAAGAATATGAATGAAGATAACTGAAGTAGTTCAATATGAAGATAACTAAATCTATACTTTAATATTATAAACCTGAAGAGTTTGTTCAATTGTTTGCTTCGCAAATCTCAGGAACTAACTGGTCCGATTTGTAAATGCGATGCGATGTCACTATTTAGTAAAAAAATTACGAAAGCGTGACGTCACACGCAACTTGAATGCATAAGATACAATGTCAAGGTTTTTTGACAAATAAATAAAAAAAATACGTGAAAAAAAACAATCTTATTTTAAGATTTTTTTTGTCATCTAGCCTATTTACGAGACTCATCTTACATAATTTACACACAATAAGATCATTTTTGGTTTGCTGAACAAAATAAAAAAATCGTAAGCACTATTTTTTGGCAATCTCGATAAAGGACTATAAAAAATTGTCTAGGTCCTATGGATCCCGTTGATATTCACCGTTTGGGTAGAGATCTCTAAAAATGAACCGTTCTTTATATGTTATGCTGTTTATTGCTTTGTCGATAATTTGTTAACTACAATGCATGTGCTTAGTGTCAGCCTGCACGCCTACCGCGTACAAAACGGTTATTTAATATACTTAAGTAGAACAAAAATAATACACCTATTAGAAAACAATTTAACAAACAGGCGATAAGTAAAATTATCCACTATTCTCCAGCAGATACAAAACGAATAAAAAATAAAATCGTTCGTACATGAACATTGTGTTAAAGTACTATTTGCGATTAAGTGGATACTTAGCCTACAAATAGTACGTGCACTTTAATGTATCAGATAAGAGCTGTGAGAAGAACATATTTAATTAATACTTCACAATGTAGGAAGCTTGTGGCACGTAGAATAACCATTGACGGAACAATGCCCACCGATAGCGAATTATGATATTTTTTACACTGCAACCTCTTATCTAAATAAGGTAATTGGTCAGTCATTATTATGTTTTAAAAATATTCAAAATGTGTATCTATTCACATTGTAACAATGGCAGACGTGGTAAAACCAGTTATCAGTTAAAATATTGTTATAAATATTTTACGGTAAGACTTTGTAGTTAGACTTGGTCACTGGCCGGATGTTTCAGAGTTTGTTTATCTTTTGTGGTTGCTTTATGGGAGACTGAATGTTGAAACCAATAAGCCAGCCCTATGAGTATAATATATGTTAATTATTCGGAAATGTGCATCTTATTCTGATGTCCGTGTTGTTGAAATAAATGCAAGATAATGTTTACTAGATACTTATTCTACATTAGTACATACCTAACTTCTTCTTTTACTTGAATCCTATTTTCAACTGGCAACAATTTTTGGGTAGATATTTGAAGCAAGCTGAAAACTTGTCCCATACCTCTTCTATTATACTCCAACACGGAACTGCAAACCTGCCTGATAAGAAGCGGGTCTCGTTTTTTATTTTTCACGATTAATATTATTATTTTTTCCAAAAGTATCCAGCCAGCTCTCCTACTATTATTTTTTTCGTATGGTCTATGATGGAGTATCACATAAGCCTGACCTGATGTCAGAATTTAAATTATTATTAAAATTACTAGCGTTAATTTAAACCCTCGGAAACAATAACATAAGGTGTTTTCTCACTAGAGCCATTGTCGTTTGAATATTAGTCATTTTATGCATATACTATTTCATATATAGGTTGTCTTAATAACATAATTGTCAATAAATATACAGGGTCATTCATAATTTCTATTAAAAGCTGAAATCTTGTTGTGGATAACTTTAAACTTTGTGTCGAACTCGAGAGGGTTTGATTACCGCGCCGTAATATATATACAGTTAGTTGTTAATAAAGCAAATACTCAAATTTCTCTTGGGTCGAGGTATTTGTTGTATCTGCCTAAATTTTAATAAAAAAAACATAAATCTTTTGGCTCTGCATTGAAAATTGTATTGCCTTAGAAAAGCAAACATCACAACATTGTATATTTATATGCATACGGTTAATCAATATTATTAATAAACTTATTATGAATTTGAGCACATTATTTAACAAACGCGTTATTATGTCGGTCCAGATGTTCACACCACTATCTGAGCCAGGCGGGTCACACGCGATTTAATATCTACTTTCGACTGCCTCGTTGGTCTAGTAGTGGCATGCGCCGCCTAAGGACCAAGAGGACCCGGGTTCAAATCCTCGGTCGGGCCAAAAATTTGTGGCTGGGTATTTCGATATGGAAAGTACTCAGTAACAGCCTGGAGTCAGGAAGTTGGCGGTATAATCACCCCCGTGCCTCGAAAAGCACGTGAAGCCGTTGGTCCTGCGCCTAACCTCTCTCCGGTCATGTCGAATTGCCGACTCACTGGACCATGAGAGTGAAGGAATAGGGAGTGCACCTGTGTTTGCGCACACACTTGTGCACTATAATATCTCCAGCGCAGTTGGCAAATCCTCGTTGAAATTGGCCACCGTGACCGATATCGGTTAGGAGGGACATTTCTTTTGAGGATAGATGGAAGATGTCGTCGTATCTGATTCCATTTTAAATTTTTTTTTTTAAAATCTTGCATACTATCGCCCTAAATTTCTGTAAAGGTAAGCAAAGTCCAAGGAGCAATAAGCTACGCGTATTATTATTAACTCCTTGTAGCCAAAAAAAATTGAAAGAGGTTAGAGGAAAAATCGTGTAAAAGTTACGATAAGTGTAGTATGTACCTTACTGTAAATGCATCGATTGGGGTTCTCGCTTAATGACTCTATTCGATTTCTATTTTATGATATGAAATGAAATGAAATTATTTGAAATGAAATGAAATTATTTATTTCTGCAAGTAGATTTGTAATAAATTCTTTTGCACGTCACACTTTTTTACCCTACCAGCACCTCGACGTGAATGGCCTGATAAGAAGAGGTGCCGCAAGAAACTCAACAGAGAGCCTTTTTTTTTAAAACATGTTTCACATATCTCTAATATGTGGTACATTAAAATAACATGACTAAAAATTTCACTGTGCATGCGAGCAGATCATCGTTAGAGGAGGGTGTCTCCCAAGCTCATGGGCCTCTGGAAGTGTTTCCAGAAGCTTCCGGATACCATTCGTCACCTTTTACGATATGAGTCAAAGAAAATAGTTGGTGCCTTGGTGGGTACGTTCCTCATACTCGTACAAATTTCACAAAATATTCCCAAAATGTTGACTGCCAAAACCTAGTTTCTTCTATTCATGCTTTGTATATAGACTATTCAATGTTCTAGACATTCTGTCATGTAACGAAAGAAAAAACATCGACGACGTACGAACATAATTGTTCGTAGTAAGTACCTACTTACGTGTCAACTACTTGCGGTTCTGTCAGATAATTGCCATGCGCGGCAATTAGCTAATAATTAGAGAGTCGCTACAGAACAATGTCCCGTGGCTTGCCATGGTGAGTAAAAACCATGGCCGACTTGATCGATCGCTCTTACAGTTTTTACAGGCTGGACTTGACAATATTTCTAGTTGCAAAATCGAATATTTTACACACCCACACACATACATCAACGGCAGAGTCAAAGGGACAGCAGGTCCCTTAAACCACATTCAGCCAAATTAAAACTGGGCTGTTAGATGGAAAATTGTGAAAAAGTAGTGACAAGTGGCTAGCTTGTCGCCTACATAATCGCATACCCGAAACCCGATATACTGATCGAATATTTCGATATAATGATTTTCTTGTAGCCCTAATAAGGGTAGTTATATAAAGACGCTTTCTGACGCTATAAGTTTCACTGATATAAAAGCTAAAAAGTATTCTCAGACTAATCGCCAGGCTGCTTGTTCTAGAACTCTAGACCTTGATCAGAAAACCAAAGGTCGCGGTTCATATCCCGTTATTTGTGTGACGATAATTATCATTTACACTCAATTTGAATGTTCACTCGTAAAAATTTAATCAAGTATGATTATGTCCATAACATACGAATAAAGACTTAGCGAGGGGGTTAGTGTGTTTATTATTTACTAAATTGAATTTGTCTGTGACTACATCAATGCAATCGATAGCTCGATATGCACCTCATTAATGCAACTTGCAATACTGTGGCACACATTATACTCTCCAGCCTGTGCTAATTAATTAAGTTTTCTTTGTTACTTGTCTATTTTATTGATTGCGTATTTTGTATTTTATGAATAATGTGCCTTCTACTAATCATTTGCATGCCCTTTTTCGGAACCTATGCAAATTAAGTATGATTTTCTTTTATTTTTTTGGGTATGAATTTTATTGTCCCAGTGGTTCTAATCAAAGACAAAATATGTTTGCTTTTAAAGCAAGACTAATAAAAGTCCTATATGCTTAACTTTAGCAGTTCTCACATTATAAATTTATTATTATGCATAGTTCCAATAACAATTTGTCACAGCGGTCGAAAGACGAATTTGTTAAATAAAATTGGGTCCCACATTTAGCGAAACAATGCGCAAAAATATTTGCCAAAGTTATCAATAACTGGGCCATTGTTAGCGGCAGCGTGTTTACAAATGTTTAAATGTTCAATCGGGCTGAATGTCGGAAACCGCCGAATTAATTGTATTGACTCATTTTATTCAATCCAGGCATGAGAGACAATAGCGCTTGACGAGGCACCGCCGCCGTACCTCGAACGTGATGACTCCATACGTATTTGAAAACATCAAAAAGTATCGTCCATTGAACTTTAGGTCTTAGACTGCGTTTGCTATATGACTATAGACCGTATATTATTAATTTTGACTGGCCCGTTGGTCGAGTGGAGACCCTGGCCACGAAACTAAGGGTCGCGGGTTCGAATCCCGCTAGGGGCAAATGGTTCGTGTGATGAACATGGACATTTGTACCCGAGTCATGGATGTTTGTATACGTATTTAAGTATGTATATCCGTTCACCTAGTATCCATAGCACAAGCATAAGCTTAGTTTGGAACTAGGGAATTGTTGTGTCAGTCTGAAAAAAATATTATTAATCTTAATATGTATAAAATACGCGTCACGTTGTTTGTCCGCGATGGATTCCGAAACTACTCAACCGATTTTAATCAAATTTGCACACCGTGTGCAGTTTGATCCAACTTGAAAGATAGGATAGCTTACATATCAATTTATTTAACCCGATTATGTGACATTGACGGAACGAAGTTCGCCGGGTCAGCTATATATTAATAAGGGTTTAGCTTCCACATTCTTGCACAAGGTAGCCTCTACAAAGCTTTCACCGTCCCTAGCTATATGGGGTCGTGATCGCATCAGCTCCCATTTCCAAGGGTAATCCGCAAAACTTAAAATCCTTCTTAGGGGCTCTAATATAATTCAAGGCAAAAGAGAATTTCCAGTTCCATATCCGCTATCTCCTTGGAATAGTTAAAATTTGGATTTCAGCTTAATTATGCTTTGGTTATCATTTTGTCGGTAAACATCCAAAACAATTTAGGTATGTCAGTTGAAAAAAGTCAATTCGAACATAAAGTCAATATCAAGGTCATAGGCCATGCGCTTACAGTGGGTCATCTCGCCTTGCAATAACAATGCAGCCGTCTATCCATACCAAATAAAAGTTTATCAGTGAAGATATGTGTTTAGAAGAAACAAGTGCTCTATTGATAAGCCAACAACTAAAATGCGTCGATTTGGATGGATACTTTTAAAAGTTAGCCTGTTGTATAGCACGATAGCTTTTTAAGACTACTTTCGTTGGCATCGATTTCACGCAGATACAATATGGATGATTCTAATAAGCAAATTGGGCTTTGATAAATCCATATCTTTTTTGCAGTATTCGAAGTCGTCCTTAACGGTATCTTCATGCACAGCTGCAAAACGTCGCCAGTAATAAAGGAAGTGATAAACGGCTTATAACTGTACCGATCCTTTGGCGGCCGATGCGTCTTAATTCCGAAATGCGCCCCCATTCCGGGCCCGTTACATCTCAGTGCCATTGTCCCGACTTCCATATGACACATCGGTCATCTGTCACCATCGCGAAAGGCCGTTGACTCGATAGCTATAGGTGTCGATTGTCGCCGAACAATAGGTACCGTTAATTCTGTATCAGTGCAGACTTGGTCTGATTCTGTTTTTCTGTTTTTGTGCGCTTGCCTACACGCACGCGATTGGAGACCGATGACCTACTATAGACGCAATACCAATAACAATGGTGTTTTTTTCCGTCAATGCTGCATTGAGGTATGTAGGCACAATAGCTCACGAAATAGGCACCATTAGCTAATTTCGCTCTTATAGTGCAATGCCGAGTCGTCGGCTACTACATATGTAGGTAACTTTATGAATGGCCGACAATCACGACTACACAGGTTTCTATCCATAGGTTGGAACTGCATCTAACCCAAATGCCTTTTTAATGACGCCTGTTTAAGATGTATCGCGAAATGTATTTTTATGAAATTAACTACTTTTATGCAACAGCTAAGTAAGGCAATTGTTTTCTTGTAACAAATAGGTAAATACATATAAATATTAAACACAAACTTTGTACATTCATTTTGATACATTTACAAATTAAAAGCAAACGTGCGTATTAGGTATGCATTTAGAATCAAGGAAGGTATACCTAAGGTTTCATCAACAACATTTGTACCGTAGGTGGGAATTGAACCCAGCAAGTCTCGCAAAGAACTAATCAAATTACGGCCGAATGCAATCATAATAATATTATAAATGCGAAAGTTTGTATGTATGGATGGATGTTTGTTACTCTTTCACAAAAAAACTACTAAATGGATTTTAATGAAACTTTAGAATAATATACTTAGCTCATATACCCGAATAACATATAGGCGATGTTTCATCGATGTACTACTCGAGCGATTTATTACTAGCTTCTGCCGCGGGCAGAAGCTAGTAATAAATAATAAACACTAACATCTTTCAAATATAAATCAGCGACAGTCGCCGTTGCCGTATGACGGCAAGGAATGCCACACACAAAAACACACAATAAATGAATTGATAAGTTGATATGGCCTTTAGGTAGGTATTGTTACACAACTTTTAAGTAAAAGGACGCCATTAAATAGGTTGTAGAAAAAAAAGTGTTTAAAAAGTGTCAATAACGCTCAACAACACATCCGTCGGCTATATGACATGCTCAATTTATGTCGTTATTGAAAATCTATTGTGTCCGCAACTTATGAAACCGTTTTGTGATTGTACAGCTATTTTTATTTAAATTTCTCTGCAATTACACTTTCCACAACCGGGAGCCAGCGAGCGGTTTTGAATTGACACGACTGCGCGAATTCTCAATTTACATGTTTAGGAGAATTTATGATGTATGAGTTTTGCGATTGGTATACCACGTTGGATATCAAATCATTTTCAAAACGCCTACTAAAGGTAATGCATATCTAAATTGCCTTTAGTGGAATTTATTTACTACTAGCTGTGCCAGCGGTGTCATCCGCGTTTATGGTTAATATTATAAAGACTATTTCCGTCATACATGATTTCTATGTAACTTTAACCATTAAGGCTGCACACGCGACGGAAGCTTAAAAAATGGATTACTTCTCCCGTTTTCCCAACATTTCCCTTCACTACTCTGCTCCTATTGATTGTAGCGTGACGAAAAGTATACTATGACCTGCCCAGGAGTATGAAAAATAATTGTACCAAGTTTCGTTAAAATCCGTCGAGTAGATTTTGTTTCTATAAGGAACATACAGACAGACAGACAAACAAACGTTTTACTGATTGCATTTTTGGCATCAGTATCGATCACTAATCACGCCCTGATAGTTATTTTGAAAATATATTTCATGTACAGAATTGACCTCTCTACAGATTTATTATAAGTATAGATAGTAAAATTACGTAAATAATATAGAAACGGTATACCGTCAACTTTGGCGCAGTGGCTGGCTATATACTATAGCTGTCTAGATATATTGCCTTCGGGCACTTATTATTAAGATTATTTAATTAAAACTTTAATATGTATACGGAAAACAATGGTAAAACGAAATAAGCATACTTTATTCGGACAAATTTAACTGTTAAACTAAAACCATTTTTCGCACGATTTCCAGAAGTATTTTGTTATTAAGTGGGATTTATAATAAGCATTGTTTTTGGTTTAGAGTTCTTTGTTTAGTGATACTACTAAAGGTGCTTTTTATATCTATTTTGCGATACCTAGACATAGATTATATTGTAAGCCATACTAAATAAAACGAATCTATGTAATCAATTCGATACCGCACATGCAGTAAGTGAGGATGATGTTCAGCATTGGCACGCAAGATTACACTTTAATGCGCTGCAAATAAAGGAGTTATTTATTTAAATGTTTTTCAAGGGTCTTCTATTACTATAAGCCCTAAGGCACAAGCTAGCTTTAAGCTCAGAAAGTACTTAGTTTCCAAATCTCGGTCTGGGTGCGGCTGAAGCTCGCTCGCCTTGCGTAACGGATGCGCCGGCGCAAAGGCAACGAACGCAACAATTCACCTAACATGCCTTCCTTATACGGCTTGAACCAAACTTAAAGGTTTGCTATGCTAAACCTGCAATCATCATGCGTAACGACTTAGGCGTAATATCGTATTTGAGGAATTGAATTTAGATTATTATTGTAGTTGAATAAATAATGTGTCTTTCACATAAATGTAAGTACGAGCAATGACATTTCTGAGTCTAAAGATTGCTGGTTGTAACTGTTGTAATAACCTGCTAATATTCTTCCGATAACCTTAATTGTAAAGCTGATTGTATGTATCTGATTCTACTAGACATAAACAACGCGATTTTTTAAGGGAAAACTTACACATTATGTACGTACACTCCTATATTTCGAAGTAAACTGGCTAAATCAAAACAATAAATTAACTAAGATAAAAACAAAATGCAAATTTATGTTAACTGCAAAAATACAATTTTCCATCTAACCCAGCCCATTGTCCCATGTTGGTCTGGGACTTAAAAAGAATGCGCCAACTGGTATGGGTTTTGGGTATGCGATTGTGCAGGCGACGAGCTAGCCACTTGTCACTACTTTTTCACAATTTTACAGTTTTGTTTCTGGCTGAATGTGGTTGAGGGGTCTGCTGCCTCTCTAACTCTGCCTACCCCTTCAGGGACTATGGGCGTGATGTTATGTATGTAAAAATACAATTAAAACGTAACGTAAAGTATAAATAAAAACTATGGCCAGCTTAAGCCTGCTGCTAAACCTAAGTACTTAAGTACTTAAAGTTTGTGTTAAATTAAAATGCTTTCGTGAAAATCTGCTAACGAACAGACGTTTCGCAATATCAGATGCGAAAACGCAATCCGCATCCAATTATGGAGATGAAATGTTATTAAATTATAATATTTTATTCGTATTCGTAAGAGATTCGTTCGTGATAACTCGATCGTGTGTTACTTAAATCATAATATTTTGATTGAAGAGGGAGATAACTATTGCAAATGCAAGTAAACAATGCATTTTAATATGCAACCACCTGCTAGGGTTGCAGAGAAAAAGTTTACTGATTATGCAATTTAGACTAGCTGAAATTTTTGTATATGAAATTATTTATTAGTCAGTCGCTTATAGCGTCACTATATGTGATTTGAAAATTCATGTATAAATAAATATCCGACCACATCACATACATTGATCTGATTCCGAGGTAAGTAGCTTGTGTTACGGATATCAACATCAAGTATACAAATATATACTTAATTATTAAATATTAACACCCAGACACAGAAAAAACACAAGTATTCATCACACGAATGTTTGTCAGGGTTTGAGCAGGGTCACTACCGAATGCGCCACCGAGCGAGTCGAATGTATCGTATACAATAACGCCGAAATTAAATTTTATTTAATGCAGAGCTAAAATCACAATATTCTGAAGCATCATAACATATATAGAATATCTGTAAAAGATACAAAATAAAACATTTTATTGTATACTCATTGTATTACAAGTTAATCCCCGAGGCGTAACTATTACGCGCTATAGCCTAAGACGATAAATTCTTGCATAAATAAAAGCACCCAATCAACCATGAAATCGTTATAACACATTATGCGCGCACGCACCACCACACATCACTCGCATCAGCACACGGTTGTAACACAAGTGTTCTTCAGATAGCTTGTAATTATTTAATAAATAAACTTCTTCCCTCTGATTTGATCGAGTATTTAATTTTTTTTTCTCTGTTCGACAATAATGTACTTACTTCATATTCCTATAAATAAACTTTTCGGCTCATCCACCAATTTCTATTAGTCGGTAGCTTCAAACTCAGCATACTCATACTCAAATGTATACTATAAGTATATACTATACTAATATTATAAAGCTAAGAGTTTGTTTGTTTGCTTGAACCCGCTAATCTCAGCAACTACTGGTCCGATTTGGAAAATTCTTTCAGTGTTAGATAGCCCATTTATTGAGGAAGGCTATAGGCTACAACATTCACCATAAACGCGGGTAAAAACGGCCAAAGTCTTCAATCATTCGACTAATATCATGAAAAATAAAAATCAAAGATGGCAGCTCACCACCAACCCTAGCCGGCTGGTCTTGGGGCGAAGCACAGGTCATGGCGAGCCAGCACCATCCTTCATAAAACTATTGGCGCAAACCGCTAACAATTACGATAACATCACAGTGGAATATATTACAGATATTATCTTCACCTGATCAAGGAAAATATTTTTTACTTATCTGTTTGATAACATGCATGTCCGCGGATCCGCCTGCGTCTGGTGTCCAGAGACTATTATGGGTTTTATAATTTATCTGAAAGAAATAGAAGATATCTACTGCGTTAGATGGTAAAACATAACTCAGACATATTTTATATTATTGGTCGAGTAGTCAGACACCCTGGCCACGATTCCAACGGTCGCGGGTTCGAATAACAACTAGGGGCAAATGTTTCGTGTGATAAACATTTTGAACATGGAAATTTTAAACAACTTAATCTATAAAATGTAAATCTTTATAAACTAACTAGTAATTATTTATAGTTTTAAATTATTCATAAAAACTTTCAAACAAATGTTATGTTAGAAAATTTATAACTTATTAGATCATTTATTGTTATAAAATTATTTAAGAGCATGTTATGTTATTGCCAGTTGATTTAAATATTTCAATCAATAACTATATTCTCATAATTTATTAAATGGCATAACTTGGTAATACTTATACTAGCAAGATCTAAATAATAATAAATAAATATCTGATGACATTACATACATTGATCTGACTCCGAGCTAAGTAGCTAAAGCACTTGTGTTTCGGATATCAGAATCAACAGAGTTATTAATTCAAATTCAAATTTAAATTCAAAATCTCTTTATTTATATAGGCTTCAAAAAAGAACTTATAAATAGTCAATTTAAACAGAAAAAAGGATTACCACCGGTTCGGAAGGTAGAATCTATCGAGAAGAAACCGGCAAGAAACTCGATAGTTACTCTTTTAAATGCAAAAATTTACAATTCGTGCTTAATAATCTATAGGTACTTATTAGGTAACAACACTGCAGGTGAACACTTCATTATGAAGTTAAACATATATGCTTATCATTTAGGAAGTCTTCAATCTTATAATAGCCCTTATTCATTAAGAACGCTTTAATGCACAATTTGAACTTATGTGAAGGTAATGCTAGTAGACTTTCAGGAAGTTTATTAAATATTTTAATACTAAGACCAATAAATGAATTACCACTCTTCTTACATTACAAATATATATTTAAATATTGAATGTTTGTCCTGGGTGGGGATCGAACCCACAACTTTTGGCGCACAAGGCAGGGTCACTACCGAGTGCGCCATCGACCCAGACATCTAATTAAGGAAATTTTCGCAATAAAAGTAAGCAGTTAACACAAATAACTGATCATTATATTGTATAATAAGTTATGTTAAGTATAATTACTTAGCACTTAAATCTAATGTTGAATGGGCTAAAAATAGCCGCCATACAGTTTTTTGGGGCTAAATATGTTTTGAACCAAAATGATAATAAACATTATGCGGTGAGTTGGATCCATCAGAATTTTCCATTGATGTTGGGTTTCCCGCATAGATCATAACAAAAATAGATTAGTTGTTTCGAAGAAAAAACCGAATTAATAAGTTTGAAAGCAAAATTGTTGTGTATGTAGCGTAGATATGTGTCATGGCGGCCAATCTCAACGAGGATTAGCCATCTACGCAGGAGATATTATAGTGCACATGTGTGTGCGCAAACACAGGTGCACTCTCTGTTCCTTCACTCTCATAGTCCGGTGAGACGGCAATTCGACATGACCGGAGAGAGGTCAGACGCACGATCAACGGCTAAACGTGCTTTCCGAGGTACGAGGGTTATTGAACCGCAAACTTGCTGATTCCCGACTTTTGCTGAGTAATTTCAATATTGTAATACCCAGTCACAAAACGACTCCAAAATCCCCTATCCCGACTCGGGAGTTGAACTCGGGACCTCTTGGTCTTTAGGCGGCGCATGCTAACACTAAACCCACGGGGAAGTCATGTACAAATGTACAAAAAGTCTAAATACAGGCCAAAGTCGAGGCTGGCGAGGTGACAAGCGAAAACTTGATACCGACTCCGCGCCGGCGCATCCATTATTCATCGCGAGCGCCTGCTCATTAGCTCAGTGGGAAACGATCCATCCGGGCTCGTTCTTGCATTTGCATCACAAACGCACTTTACACTTTTCTGTGCGGAGAACATGATATCTCGGGATTAGCGCTGAATACTAAATGAGATTACCATATTATGTATACTCAGACACTATAACTGATATAACAGTGTAAATGCATGAAGCAAGGTCAATGACAATCGTAGTTGATGTTGTCCATACATAATCCGTTGGACTGCAACGCATTAAAACCAGGGGCGTAGCTACCGCCGTATCTGCCGTATCAATTATACGGGGCCCCCGGGCTACGGGTGCCCCCGAAGTGCGTAAATAAAAATTAATAAAAACTTCAAAATTAATAAATCAGTTTGCTGAAAAAAAGGCAAGGAGAGTGTATATTTAATTTGAATTGTTTGTTAAAAATATTTCTATTAATTTTATGCAAACATTTTTTTTTCTTTTCTGAGAAATCTTTACCCTTCATAAGGGCCCCCAAAATTTTTTATACAGGGCCCCGCCATGGCACGCTACGCCACTGATTAAAACCCACACCATTCGTAGGTCAGGCATGAATCCTTTACGTTTCGTATTGTCTTCGTAAAATGTTTATTAATTACACACTTGTATTACAGACTGGCACTTCGTAGATATCAAACACGATGACTTATAAAATTATACAGTCATATTACAAAAAGTAAGTACTTCGCATAAACCAAGTATAAAGAATAGCTACACAATTTAAAATATCGTCATCGTCAAGAAGAGTCTCTATTTTTATCGGGTCTTATTTGATTATGGACATTTGGCGTAATTACTAGCAAAGTGCCGATCAAAATTTCGATGTCATTTTAAGTATAAATACAACAGCCTTTGTTTTTTTTTAATATAAGTTAGCAACTGTTCCAATTTTTGATCAACTAAACTTAATCATAACATCACGCCCGTAATCTCCGAAGGGGTGGGTAGAGTCAAAGGGGCAGCAGTCCCTTTTAACCACATTCAGCCAAAAATGAAACTGAGCTGGGTTAGATGGAAAATTGTGAAAACCCAAAACCCCATATACCATTAGTCACCTTTTACGACATGCTAGGCAAGAAATACAGTTGGCATATTCTTTTTAAGTCCCAGACCAACACGGGACAATGGGCTGGGTTAGATGAAAAATTGTGAAAAAGTAGTGACAAGTGGCTAGCTCGTCGCCTACACAATCACATACCCACAACCCCATAAACCATTAGTCGCCTTTTACGACATGCTAGGCAAGAAACACAGTTAGCAAATTCTTTTATAGTCCCAGGTCAACACGGGATATATAAACTTAATTTCGGGTATAGGATCTATTATAAATGCATGCCACGACGTTTAAGTCACACCACCGAATTTCGGCGTCGTAATCCCGTCAGATATTATGGCCCTTGTTCGATATCGAATTATATCTTAGTATCTTACATACACAAACAAACGTGGTGTTCACAGTAATATTTATGAACTTTACCGGGATCATAATGCATGCAACATAAACGCACGGCAATAAATTAAAGATGCGCGCTAATTTCCGCGAAGGAGCGTGCACTTTGTATCTGCTATAACACGTTCGAGTAATGGTAATGGGCAGTGGCACTCTAACACATCTCATGAATGTCTAAAAGCATTGGCTTTTTAGATTCATAATGCAAAAGCGATGACATCGCGAAGCCTTCTGCGAAGGAGAGTATTCTGAAGGGCTACAATTACAGGATACAATTTTACCATAGTACTCGTACATATTAGGCAGTAGGATTATAAACTGGAGTACAGCACAGGTGTGGTGGTAGCTCAATGGTAAGGACACGGGTCTCTTAAACGAGGGGTGCAGGTTCAAACCCGGGCACGTACCTCTGGATTTTTTAAAATCTATGTGCGTATTTATAACACTAGCTCAGCGGTGAGGGAAAACATTCTGATGAAATCTGCAAATTCCAACAGCTATAGATGTGTAACCATGCTCCAAAATTGTTTGCTTCAATGTAATTACCAGGCTCGCTAAATCCTGGGTCATGGTCTAAGCGGACCCCGTCTAAGCACGGGACATAACGCTAGGAAGATGATTGATATGACTAGAAACTGTCATGAAATTGCAAGTACTTGCTGTTGGGTTTAAAGAAATACAACGGACGATTATAAAGATTAATGTAGATTTATTCAAACAGTAATTGCTACACGGAGTATGATAAGAGAGTGACAGAAAAGAAGACAACCAAATTGTAAAGCATTAAGTTCACACAACAGAGGTTTAGTTTACACCATTCCAACATTGGCAAACACTGTATATTAGATGGAGTTCGTTGATGTCTTTTGTTACTACTAGTATACGTTACTTTGTTGCGCGCACATTTCCGTCGAGTGTCGTGACGACAGATGCCCACAATGAGATTTGATAACGACACTTCCTCAATGATAGAGCGACACAACTAATAGGTGTATTGATTGATTTTATATATTTACAATTTACATATATATATATATCTATATATATATATATAATTTGTGTGTATATTATACAATACATGTGCCATTTTTCCTCCAATTCCCTGCTGCACATTTTTATTTATTGTTTTCTTTAATAAAGAATACAGTGATCACTATCAGTGCTTACCACTGGCTTGGCGGTATACTACAATGATGAATTTTCTTAACCTTTAATCAGTATGGCAATATACTTTAATAAATAATACTCGGCTGAATCTTCGACGAACATTAGCAGTATGACTTGGCACAAATATAAATATAATCTGCCAATTTTAATTTTTATATTCAATCTGACATTAAAAGGTACTCCTTTCTAACTCGGTAACTACCGAGTTTCTTGCCGGTTTCTTCTCGGCAGAGGCGACATTCCGAACCGGTGGTGGATTCAAATTGATCTATTTTGTACCTATCACTTGACAATTTCTAATTCCTTTTTTATGGCCTACGTAAATAAATATATTTTGAGTTTGAGTTTGATAAAGGACAAGGAAATAGATCATTTCAAAGTTCGTTAACGAATTCGACAGTGTATCAAACAAAGGGTCCGGAGATTTCTCCGATCGTTGCGCAACGACAGGTGAAACAATGCGCGTCGTGATGCGCACGACCCGCGCGCCAGATATGGATCGAATGTAATAGTGCAGCACACCACGTGCGCTTTCCCTTCAGCTGATCGACCCAGGTAGGGCTGGCATGCCGTGAGGGCTTTTTTTGGGAAATAAAAGCTGATGAAAATAAAAATATGGAGGATGAGGGTAAAAGGGTTTTCGGTATGTGATTGTGTTTAGGCATTCCGCCAAAAATAAAACTGGGCTGGGTTAGATGGAATATTGTAAAAAGTAGTAGGCTAGCTTGTCGCCTACACAATCACATACCCAAAACCCGATATACCATTAGTCGCCTTTTACGACATGCTAGGCAAGAAACACAGTTAGCAAATTCTTTTATAGTCCCAGGTCAACACGGGATATATAAACTTAATTTCAGGTATAGGGTCTATTATAAATGCATGCCACGACGTTTAAGTCACACCACCGAATTTCGGCGTCGTAATTCCGTCAGATATTATGGCCCTTGTTCGATATCGAATTATATCTTAGTATCTTACATACACAGTTGGCACATTATTTTTAAGTCCCAGACCAACACGGGACAATGGGCTGGGCTATATGCTTTATGATCTTATTTTTTTCGAATCAGGTAAATACGGTAAGACGAGTTATATGATCTTTGTAATACTGTCTAATCCTACAGTACTACAAAGGTCATATGAGCCTGAGACTTCGAATTATCCATGATTTAAATTTGTTTAAAGGTGTTGGAATTTTACAATATTTTTTCACCGTTGGTTGGATTCGTCGTCACTATGTACTAAAATTCCAACCGGCACACTGCGCAAGTGAAAAAAATCCTTCCAAACATAAATACTTACAAAAAAATGCAATAAATAATTGTCATTTGTTGTATTTAGTTTCAGACCGGTACTATTTAAATATGGTCCGATTTAACATGTGCATGTACCAGGTACGGTACCACTTTTTTGATTATCGGTATTTTATTATAATCGACGTTAAGTTTTTATTAAACATTGATAGGTTAGCCAGCCCTATAAGTCGGCCATATCGGAGCTATACTACTCCACTTACCGACTGTTTTATTTTTTTACACATGATTTGATTACACATGTATTAGCCAACATTATAAGACTGGACTTGTTACGTCACCGTTTTGGCAGTGTTTACTGATGCGGGCCGTGACGTGTTGTCGCTTAACTGTTGGTAGATGACAGCAATGACCTGACGTCACTTTGCGACATGCGAGATAGATTCATATTATCTCACACAAAATAAATCGAATTATCAATTTTTGGACAACATTTTTTACATTTTTTAGTCCGGGGCTACGCACTCTATTCTATTATTCTAAACTATCAGTATCCATAAGGAATACATAATCCTAATATAACATTTTGGTAACCAAAAGGTACCTACTATTTTAATACACATAACTTAGAGTTAACCAACCCTATAAGTTCACGTCTGAACCTGTTACGTCACAGCGTTGTCATTTGACTGATGGTTCCCCGTCATGACATCAATGAGTTGACGTCTCCTTATCTGTCATGTTACCTCATAGTAAACCAAATCGAATTATCCATTAAAAAATGGACATTTGAAGTTACTGGTTTTTCGACAACTTTATATCCACCAGAAAGCTTATCCAGGGGTAGATATTCTATTCAAGTGAGACATTATCCTATAATATAATATTTTGGTTATCATACCATAACATATCATATTTTGGATACCTAATACTTTTTAAACACACGAGTTAGGTGAGATGGTTAGCCCTTTAAGTTAGCCATGTCTGTACTTATTACGTCACAGCGCTGTCACTTGACTGATGGTGTCCGGGTTGACATCAATCAGCTGACGTCTCTCTGCGACATGTGAGCGAACGCTGTTAGTTGCCATGTCACCTCAAAGTATGCAAATCAAATTATCCAACATATATAGAAGGTTAGTCTGGTTTTTCACAACATTTTTGAGCTGAGAAGTAAGTCCAGAGCAATCTCATGCTAGACCAGCAGTCTTCGCAAGTAAGACAGCATCCTATCAGTATCATATTTTGGTTACCACAGGGTACCTGCTATTTTAATGCAAATAATTTAGAGTTAACTAGCCCTATTAGTCCGTGTCTGAACCTGTTACGTCACAGCGCTGTCACTTGACTGATGGTGGCGAGATCAATGAGCTGACGTCTCTTTACGTCATGCGAGCCCGCGCTTTTAGCTGTCATATTACGTCACAGAAACAAATGAGCGACGTATAGATTCGTTCGTGTAAAATATGAATTCAACCTATTTCGATCGGTCTTTCCATTCTTGCGTACCAGCAATAGAAGATCTATTCTGTGTATACAATAAATTGAAGTCGCTTGTTGCGGCTTGTATTGTTTCATTTGATAGTTATGCAAGCAGAGGTCTGTTTGCATAAGGTTACACGCGCCTTATATTATACTTATCAAAAGATGTAAATTGTAAGTTTTTCTGTTAAAGTCGCAAATATAAAAAATCTCATAATTTGTCAATATGTATTGAAATTAAGGGCATAGATATGCTATGGATTAAAATAGGCCACAGGGTCTCACAATTTTGTGAAAAATATTTTATGAATACATACATCCTAGTATACATCCTATTAAATCCCAATATTATTTCAAAACAATAAGTAGCTATTTATAACTAGGTATTTGTACCCTAAAGTAAACTTTAACAAATTACAATTGTATGAAAAAACATAAAAATCGTTATCAATTAATATTTAAATAAGACGGCACAAATTAAAATGCGTATAATTAAATGCATATCATTAACGATGTACCTACAGTCCAGTTGATGGCGATTATTGCTCACGATTTTAATCAAATGATTACAATATCGCAGAACAATATTAAATTGTAATCTCGCTCCTTCCTGATTCATCATCTTCCTTGCGTTATGTCTCGTACTTAGACGGGGACCGCTTAGACCATGATCCAGGATTGAGTGAGTCTGGTAATTACATTGAAGCGACTGCCGGTCTGACCTTCGTAACCCAAAGATCAGACATTTTTTGGAATATGGTTACAAATTTAAAGTTGTTTCAATTTGCAGGTGTCACGATGTTTTTCCTCGCCGTTGAGCTAGTGGTATAAATATGTACATAGATTTGAAAAATCTAGAGGTACATGCCTGGGTTTGAGCCCGCAGTCCTCGGTTAAGAGGCGCATGTCCTTACCATTGAGCTACCATCGCTCCTTCCTGATTATAAAGCGTATTACTTATTCATATGCAAAAGCTGATAAAATGTTTTATTTTATGAGTACTAACGAAAAATAAAAAGATTAACTTATCTATATGTAATGTATTTTCATCCCTTAATTATTATTTTTTTTTTGCCTGATGGTAAACAATCAACACGACTTATATAAACATTTGTATAAACAAAACAGTGCGAAAAAGTATACCTCTATCACAAGTGCCGATGTTTTATGTACCTACCTAAGCCCTTTTCCGCAAGTGGTGGCGGAGAGACCACCACAATGGGGAAAAGTTTTTCCACTTCCATTATTTCTTGGTTTCGACATAGCTTTATAAATATCCGACTACATCACATACATTGATCTGACTCCGAGGTAAGTAGCTTAAGCACTTGTGTTACGGATATCAGAATCAACAGTGGTATTACAAATATATACTTAAATATTAGATAATAACACCCAGACACAGAACAAACACAAGTGTTCATCACACAAATGTTTGTCCTGGGTGGGGATCGAACCCACAACTCTTTGGCGCATGGGGCAAGATCACTACCGAATGAGCCATCGAGCCAGTCGAAATTATGGTGAGTCTATGTGGTTAAAAAGTATTTTCACCGTTGCAACCATTTCAAAATGCCGATTTCCATTTCGACGGCATTGAAAGTGAATCGTTAAGAACAATATTTCTTATTACCAATAAGCACGATTACGTCGGTTCACTTGAACTTGAGATTTCTTTTGGAAAATCCGTTTCTTGCGGTGTTGCGGTTCCGCAGGGCTATTGGTCATTGGAGGGCGATAATGGTGGTGTTGCGTCAGTGTTGGCAAGATGGCGGGTGTTTGTCTGGCGCAAGTTCGGAGGTCATGATCGCTCGGCCGAGAACTTGGCTGTCTGGCTTTGTTGTCGCTGCCACGGTGCGTAAGAGTACATTACTGGAGACTGCGCTGGATAGTGAGACTAAAGTTAACAATCCATACAGTTTAAGCCTACGCCAAAACAATTATAGTAAGTAATAGATAACAAATGCGTTTTGGGTTGGTCAATACTTGATAACGTCAATAGGGTACCTATTATCCTAAAAAAAAAATATGGTCCGTAAGTTAAATTATAAAAAAATATTGAATATGTATTTTTTGCCTTAACTGATATTCATTTTAGCAAAATTTAGCGCTTTACCTCACTTGGACGGTAAAATTTTACACACCTAGTGACGTCACGTGGTAGTTTAACGCGCTGTATCTTCACAATTTTTAGTTTGTTGAACAAAATAAAAAATATGTTAGCAATATTTTTTTGTTATCTCAATAGTGGACTATAATTTTTTTGAGGAAAATAGCCAATTGTCCTTATAATGAAAATAAAATAAATAACAAAATTCGATGAATTAACAATCAGACTAGTGTATACCTAAGTTTCTATTCTCTAGATTAAAAATACGAATTTTATTAAGCTCTCCATTATATTTTATAACATTTGCGGATAGAGATAAAGTAATATATATATATATATACTTATTTTATGTACCTCTCGTTGCCTGCCTTTGCATAAATTGTTATACGTTTCACATTACAACGAAGCCACTTAATATATAAACTACCGTAAACATTAGATCATCGCTACTCCATAGAATGTTTATACATGGATGCATATACATACATATAGCATCACGCCAGATATCCTTGAAGGGACAAAAAGAGTCAAAGAGGTAGTAAGCCCTTTTAACCATTTTTGGCCAAAAATAAAACTGGGTTAGATAGAAAATTGTGATAAGTAACTTTTTGCACAATCACAAACGCCAACACAATATACACAGTTAGTCGCCTTTTACGACATTGCTAGACAAAGAACATAATTGGAACAATCTTTAAAGTCCCAGACTAACATGAAAATACGCTGGTGCGTAAATAGTTTTTGCATAAATCGCATTTTTTGTTTTACTAGCTTCTGCCCGCGGCTTCGCTCGCGTGGTACATCGATGAAATATAGCCTATATGTTATTCGGGTGTATGAGCTATTTTATTCTAAAGTTTCACTAAAATCCATTCAGTAGCTTTTTTGTGAAAGAGTAACAAACATCCATCCATACATACAAACTTTTGCTTTTATAATATATTCGTAAGTAGGATATTATGCTATGCTAAAGCCACTTAATAAATAAAGCTAAAAATATATTAAAATAAATATATTAGAGAAATATATTAGATCATCGCTACTCCGCCAAGTATTTATAAACAAAAGCTTCGACGGTAAGTAAGACAGAGAGCGATTACCTACAATAATTGCATGTCACATCGCATTCCGTCCGCCGCCCGCAGACGAACCCGACCGCAAGGGAAAGTGCTCGGGTAAGAAATGGGTTTGTTCTCTCACGGCGCAGGCGCAGGTGAAATCTGAACATAGGCTGACGCGCCGGTACGTACCACGGATTCGACTTCTACGATCAGACAGAAGCCGACATATTTATTATTATGTCCTTAACAAATTTTAATAAGCATAGTTATTATTATTAGAATATGCCAAGAGAGCGTGAATGGTTAACAGGTAAATGGGGTTTTAACCAATGCCCCCTTTTTTACGCCATTTTCCTGGCAGAGGGAACCGAACGCCATATGGCACGGTCTTTAAATACCTCACTACCTATAACTATATCTACACTAATATTATAAAGAGGAAATATTTGTTTGTTTGTTTGTTTGTATCAAATAGGCTCCGAAACTACTGGACCAATTTAAATAATTCTTTCACCAATGGAAAGCTACTTTATGAGCGAGTAATATAGGCTATATTTTATCTCCGTATTCCCACGGGAACGGGAACTACGCGGATAAAACCGCGGGGCGTTGCTATTATTGATATAGTTGTTTCAAATAGTCACGCACCATCTCGCTGAAACCTGTGCTTAACGTATTCCCCCGGAACAAAAGCCACAGATTTAAGAGGCTCGTATCCTTAAGATGGAGTAATGTTTTATGATTAGAATCTACTAATTACGTTATTGATATCTATACAAAATAAATAATAATAAATAAATAAATAAATATTCAACGACATCACATAGATTGATCTGACTCCGAAATAAGTAGCTTAAGCACTTGTGTTACGGATATCAGGAACAACAGTGGTATTACAAATATATACTTAAATATTGGATACTAACACCCAGACACAGAACAAACACAAGTATTCATCACACGAATGTTTGTTCTGGGTGGGGTTCGAACCCACAACTCTTGGCGCATGGGGCAGGGTCACTACCGAATGCGCCATCGAGCTTGTCAAGCCAACACTAATCTTGCAAATAAGCAAACTAACTTAATTGGTATGTCACGGTTGCGCATTACCCGTTGCTCCATCGTTGCCCACTTGCCTCTCTTTATTGCTTATTACATTAACAGCGCCGAAGATGCGGCGATAAGCCTTTCAGTTCTCGCGGGGCAAAGAGAGCAAATAGATAAGTATGAAGTAAGTAGAACAGATTCACAACACGACAGAGACACAACAAGTGCAACGCGGCAATGGACGGCATTGACATACATACAAACATACACATTATACCTATATATACATAAATACTTTGCGGTGGTAGCTCAATGGGAAGGACACGCGCCTCTTAACCGAGGAGTGGACTTTTCAGGTCTATGTACGTATTTATACCACTAGCTCGACGGGGAAGGAAAACATCGTGATGAAACCTGCAAATTCAAACAACTTTGGATTTGTAACCATGATCCAAAAATTGTCTGGTTCCCCTATCTTAGGGTTACGAAGGTCAGATCGGCATCGCGATCATGGTATAAGCGGACCCCGTCTAAGCACGGGACATAATGCTAGGAAGATGATGATGACTTTACTAAAGCACGTTAAGCCGTTGGTCCTGCGCCTGACCTCTCTCCGGTCATGTCGAATTGCCGTCTCATCGGACTATGAGAGTGAAGGAACAGCGAGTGCACCTGTGTTTGCGCACACACTTGTGCACTATAATATCTCCTGCGCAGATGGCTAATCCTAATTGAAATTGACCGCTGTGATCGATATTGGTTAGGAGGACATGACAAAAATACTACACAGGATGTGGGGCAGTGATCCCAACTGCGCAGTTTGTTCCACTGAGATTGTTTAAAATTATGATTAAAATGCAATAGGCACCGTACCTTCGAACGAAGATCGTGAAATCAGGAACCATGCAGAATATACACCTGCTTAGGTATTTAATTTGCATAAGTAAGACAGGAATAATCTGGGTTAGGAAATTGTTTATTTCGTCCTTGAAAAAAGTCCCTTCCAGAATTTAATTTCTATATTTAGGGAAACTCGCCACCACGGACGTGTCAAATCACTTTTGATTGATTGAATTGGCTTTGATTGGCTTTTTTTTTCCAGACTGACACACCTATTGCCTAGTTCCAAACTAAGCTTATGCTTGTGTTATACTTAGATACTAGGTGAATGGATAGACATACTTAAATATGTTTATAGACATCCATAACTCTATGTTCATCACATGAAACCTTGTCCCAGCGGGATTCGAACCCGCGACCCTTAGTTTCATGGCCAGGGTATCTAAACCACTCGACCAACGGGCCTGTCAAACTTTTTCAAAATATGTAAACAAAAAACATAAAAAGATGGAAAATGAAAGGGTTGCTCGAAACTCGTTGGAGAAAAGTAGCTGATGATGAGGCCAATCGCGGTCAGTGTGCTTCGCATTAGTGACGCAAGCGCTGCAGTGCGGTAACCGACATTGACTGGCAGGTGCATTACAAACTAGATCTCAGGGTAGTAAGTACTGTTGATGGACTTTGTGCATGGTGAGAAATACTCTACCTAGGAGGTTTTCAATGTTCAGGACACTTTGTAGGACAAACCGATGGCTAATGGAGTGATGTAGTTGCAGAGATAAGAAACACTAAGTATGAGATTTAATATGTATTGAATAGTACCTCTTCCTTATGGAGCCGAGGTTCCTTCTTTTGAGATATCGAATATAAATCTTTGTGATTTTGTAACAGACATAACATGGTCTTATATTGAAGCGGTGGTAGCTCAATGGTAAGGACACGGGCCTCATAACTGAGGGGTGCGGATTCAAACCCCGAGCACGTGCCTCTGGATTTTTCAAATCTATGTACTATTTATACCACTATCTCTGCAGTGAGGGAAAACATCGTGATGAAACCTGCAAATTCAAACAACTTTAGACTTGTAACCATGATCCGAAAATTGTCTTGTTTCCCTATCTTAGCTTACGAAGGTCAGATCGGCAGTCACTTCAATGTAATTACCAGACTCGCTAAATCCTGAATCATGGTCTAAGCGGACCCCGTCTAAGCACGGGACATAACCCGTGGTCGTATATTTTCGTGGCACAAGATACGAGTAATACATATTTGAATAATGCATACTTAATAATGCATAAAATTACGTACTAAAACTTACATCAAACACGATTACAATCGTAATCAAGACACCTTTTGCAACGCTCTCCAAAGCTCAACATCTAAATCATATGCATTACAAAAAAAAAATACAAGAAAAACATGTTTCTTACTCCTCACCCATAATGCTATTGAAAATTGCTTAATCAAATTTAAATTGAGGCGACAAATTAAATCTATGCCGGTGCCTATTCACGCTCACTTATAGAAGTGTACCAATTTTTAGAGTTCCGTACCCCAAAACTAAAAACGGTTCCATTTTGGAATATATTTATCTTTAATTATCCGTCGGCCTGATTTTTGTTATGTATCGCATAAATAAGTACTCGTAAATTAATACCGCCAACTACCCCTCAAACCATGGAACTCGTATGCCTACGTCTTTCTACTATAAGAACCTCTCCATGACTTAACCGATTTCAAACCATGGATTGGATATATAACCTAAGTCCTTATAAAATATGTAAACAAAGAGAAATCTCAGGCAGGTTGATAAATGCCCGAAATGCGTGGGATGTCGGACAGTCACTCTAATAGAACGAAATCCTCGCAAGAGCTGTGGATTGGCGATTTGTATTATACGGACCCTACAGACCTCGTCTTAATCGCACTTATCCAATGTTATTTTTTTGGTGAACGTTTCTCTACCGCGAGAGATGACTGCCGGTGCAGTGACGCAATTTGTTTGTTATTATTACGGCGTTGCGCTTATTGCATCTGTGCACCTATTACAAAATGTGCACTACACGAGAACAAATAGTGTTGTCATTTTGCGTGTAACGAACAGTTGCCTGCCTGTCACTCGTTGAAACTGGCGTGTTAAATGATATTTACTCCTACTGAGTTAATTTCGTTTTCTTTTTTTGTTTTTTACGACAAATATAGTGAATTTATTTTTTAAAATATTAAGCATTACATTATCTATTTATATTATATAATCCACTTCATAAACCCTATAAAATATATTAACATATGAAACTATAACAGATATTTTATTTATTATTATTATATTGTCTTATACTGTATTATACAGATTATTTTAAATAAAAAAATATTATATAAATATTTTTTTAAAAAGCTAAGTAAATTACGACATTGTACAATTCCAGTTCTTATAAATAACTTCGTGACCTAACCTAACAAAAATAACTCGTCAATTTACTATCAATGGACGACGCACAGTCGTCATAACTTGAACGAGGTGAATGGACTCAGCGCTAACCTAATTCAGTTCTCAAATCATACTGTATTATTACCCACTTAAATTTAGTAACATTACTTAAGACGAATAAGAGCTATATTTTTGAGGACTACGCTCGATGTTTCGCACGAGATGTTGGCTAAGCGACTTAACGCTGGAGTGAACAGCATTCGGAAGATGACATGGCTGAGTTCCGACGCTAACGGTCAATAGAAGGGTAGTTGACACTAACAACCTTCTTTTTACAAAGTGTCCAAACCCAATTACTGCGCAGCCTTCGTACGCAAAATACTTTACATTTCACTTTGTGACGACTTAAATTTTACCAAATCAACAAAAAGCATAGTAGGAAGTATAGACTGATTTAAACATTTTTTTTTTAACGAACAATTCTTATAACGTTTTGGACGTAAATATATTTAACATCTAGATATGCAAAATATAAAGTACAGAAAAATATTCATAAAAATAATATTAATAACAATTTATAGTCATAAGAATATATTATAAAGAGCTGATATACTTATACAAATTATCATACATACGAGTATTATAATCATAACGACTTGTAAACACTTAAATATGTTTCTGCCTTTCTATATAAGAACATAATGTTTGTAATCTTTAACTTAAATACTAGTTGAAACTAAGTTCGTATGAACTAACTTAATTACTAGTTAAAACTAAGTTCGTATGAACTTGGTTTCAACTAGTATTTAAGTTAAAGTACTCGCTCTCCCCGGCATCAATTAATTAGTGCCAAGTTAGGAAACTGTTTCAGCGCTTTGGCAACTTTTGTCCGATAACTGTTGCGGCCCGATCGCTTTCGCAATGTGGCGTTTGTTTCTTTTTGTCAATGCATGTTTAGGAACTGCTGGCTGGCATAACGTTCACCTGGTTTTATAAGTTAACTAAGTACTCATTATGATAAAAAAGGTATGTCTTAAAATTAATTGCTATTAAATGTAAATGTATTAATTGACGAAGCACTCCATGAAGATTGCTGTTTTCATGTGATTTTATTGAAGTTATTACAGAATTTGTACAGATTTTTTTAGAAAGATATATTTATCCGAATGAATGTATTCTCTAGATTTGTACTGTCAGTTAATATTTAACAAAAATCAAGTGTGACATTTTTCAAAGTGAAAGGTCATTATTAAATTGACAATTCAACTACATATTTACCGGAATAATTATATACTTATAAAAAACAAATATCCGACTACATTACATACATTGTTCTGACTCCGTGGTAAGTAGCTTAAGCACTTGTGTTACGGATATCAGAATCAACAATGGTATTACAAATACATACTTATGTATTGGATATTAACACCCAGACACAGAACAAACACAAGTATTCATCATACGAATGTTTGTCCTGGGTGGGAATCGAACCCACAACTCTTGGCGCATGGGGTAGGTTCACTACCGTATGCGCCATCGAGCCAGTCTTATTGTACCATAATACCTAAAAATGTTCCTTTCCCGAAATTAACAAACATTACAAACAATTTCATCGTCTTTTTAACAACGTCATTTGACAATAGCATCAACGTTGTAACGAATTGATTTCTGAAGACGATAAATGCAACAAATATAGTATTATCTGAGGTTAGTTGGCCACGAAGCCTGATTAAAGATTGTTCAATTCGAGATAGAAACTATGAAAAATAAAACTCAAGGCAAATATTGCGAAAGGTACCTAAGTAATGAGGACAAAGTCTGTCTGTATAAACTCGACAGTTTGAACTGCAGTCACTTCTAATATAAATTGCCATTGTCGTATACAACCCACATAATCTATCTATACTGATGCCAAAAATGCAATCAGTAAAATTTTTGTCTGTCTGTCTGTCTGTATGTTCCTTATAGAAACAAAAACTACTCGACGCATTTAACGAAACTTGGTACAATTATTCTTCATACTCCTGGGCAAGTTATAGTATACTTTTCATCACGCTACAATCAATAGGAGCAGAGTAGTGAAGGGAAATGTTAGGAAAACGGAAGAAGTTACTCCATTTTTTAAGCGTACGTCGCGTGTGCAGCCTTAATGGTTAAAGTTACATAGAAATCATGTATGACGGAAATAGTCTTTATAATATTAACCATAAACGCGGGTGACACCGCTGGCACAGCTAGTTTGTAATAAAACTTATCTCCTATTACTTTCATTGCATTCATATTGTTCGCGAGCACATATATCATTTTGAATTTTTAAGACCATTTTATCGCTAGTCATGTCTATATACCAACTCAACAGAATGCTAAAGCAAATATATTAATGAAGATAACAAATTCAACAATTCAAAGTGTGCATTATATCCATGATATAATGTAACAATGAAAACCTACGGTATCTATACGTATACATTCTATGCATACGTATATATACATAATGTAAAAAAAAATCAGTCGAATTGAGAACCTCCTCCTTTTTTTTGGAAGTCAGTTAATAAATAAATAATATCAGGCTACTCACATACATTGATTAGACTCTGTGGTAAGTAGCTTAAGAACTTGTGCTACAGATATCAGAAACAACAGTGGTATTACAAATAAATACTTAAATATTGGATATTAACACACAGACACAGAACAAACACAATTATTCATCACACGAATGTTTGCCCTGGGTGGGGATTGAACCTACAACTCTCGGCGCATGGGACAGGGTCACTACCGAATGCGCCATCGAGCCAGTCAACTAATGTATATTTTAAGAGTATTTTATGGCAATATTGGAAGATTATTTATTTTAAGTAAGTAATAAACTATAGCAATAGGTTGCTATACCTACCGCAAATACAGTTATAAACTGCACAGTATTTATGCATGCGTGCAAACGACTCATCTCACACAACGTACATTGTAAAATTTGCATTTAACCAATACTTAGTCACGATTAAGTTGCCAATTACTAGGTTAGCAGCATACATTGAGGTAGGCTAGCAGCTATGATGTATAAACATCATAGCTGCATCGTCATAAACAAAACAAACGAACGAGTTCATTCATATCGCTCCATCGATGCATACTAACGAGAAACCGCAGGCTTCTTGTGTCAAGATACGTTATCAATCACCCTTCATGAATATTCTCATACAAACCGATAGGAAATGTACTACACAAGCCACTCGCTTAAATCATCCTTAACCTAACAAACAGGTTCTGATGAGCTACGCGATAGATTAGCTGAAACACGTGAGATACATATAAATGTCTGACAAGGTAATTTGCCATCACTGACATGCTAACTCTTAAATAACAGGTAAATTGTTCCTAATACCCAATAATTTATAACAGTTACTTGATCATCCTATGCTATTAAAGTTGTAAACGAGGAATTCAATGAGAATAAATGTAGATCTGTTATAGATTGGTTTTAAGCTGACCAACGTACAAGTATTCAATATTAACTAGTGATCGCTAACTGGTCGTAATTGGACCATTATTAGTTTGATTTTTTCATCACTTATTCAAATATTAATTAGCTTTCTGCACTCCTTCTCCGTTTAAACTGTAACTGTGACAAATCTCATACTCCTCCGTCCGCGTAATTCTCATAAAAAGGGGTACAAAGTTTTTGCTTCACGTATAAATACATAAATTACATTACTATAAGGTAATATTATACAATTTTAGATCTTGCCTAGCATGTCGTATAGGGCGTCTAATGATATATGGGGTTTTGGGTATGTAATTGTTTAGGCGACGAGCTAGCCACTTGTCACTACTTTTTCACAATTTTCCATCTAACCCAGCCTGCTACCCCTTTGACTCTGCCCTATGGGCGTGATTTTATGTTTGTTTGTTAAGTTTAAATCATATCCCCGAGTCGTGACCAACATAAGACATAATATAAATGAATTACTTTTCACTATTTTCCATCATATCCAATTCCTTTTTATTTTACACTAGCAGCGCCCCGCGGTTTTACCTGTGTAGGTCCCGTTTCCGTGGGAATACGGGGATAGAATATAGCCTATGTTACTTGCTGATTAAGTAGCTTTCCATCAGAGAAAGTATTTTTCAAATCGGTTCGATAGTTTCGGAGCCGATTCAATACAAACAAACAATAACATTTTATAATATTAGTTTGACTAAAGGTGATTTAATTGATGCTTGCTTCTTGGTCTCTGCTGACCCTCACGGGATTGCGAGCGTGATGTTATGGATGGTAAGCGTCTTTCAAAAAAGATAAGCGGCTTTTCTTTTTTTTTTTTTTTCTACACACTGACACACCAATTCCCTAGTTCCAAACTAAACTTATGCTTGTACTATGGATACTAGGTGAACGGATAAACATATTTAAATAAGTTTATATAATTCCATAACTCGAGTACAAATGTCCATGTTCATCACACGAAATCATTTGCCCCTAGCGGGATTCGAACCTGCGACCCTTGGTTTCGTGGCAGGGTCTCTGACCACTCAACCAACGGGCCAGTCAAACTTTTTTCACAATGGATATTATTATGCAATAGTAAATTAAAGAGAATGAGCAGATGAACAGTCTGCTGAAATAAGTGGCCTCTCGCTTATGGTATCACGCAGACTTGGATGCTAGACTCGCCTATATTAAGGTCGAGGTTAGTAACGGCCTCGAGTAAAAAAAAAAAAGTAAGATTATGAGATTTTTAAAATGGTTGCTATCAAAAACATCTGTGATAGAAATTCGCGAATCGATTAGAAAAATATAAGAAAGATCTATGATATTTTTAAAATGGTTGCTTTCAAAAACATCTGTGACAATAAGAAATTCGCAAATTTTAGCAACTTTGCAACACGTATAGAAGATCTTTGTACAGCAAATAATTGAACATTATACATACATACATAACATTACGCCCACGATCCCCGAAGGGGTAGGCAGAGTCGAAGGGGCAGCAAGCCCCTTCAACCACATTCAGCCAAAAATAAAGCCGGGCTGGGTCAGATGGAAAATTGTGAAAAAGCAGTGACAAGCGGCTAACCTGTCGCCTACACAATCACACACCCAAAACCCGATATTTTGAACATTATATGGTGAGGAAATAAAAAAACGTTTGAATTAAAAGAAAATAGCACATATTTCGTCAACAATGTTCGTCTTAGTGGTGCAGGGATCGAACCTGCATCGTTTAGCGCAAACTCTAAACCATTGCACTGACGGAGCCGTCACGTTTGTGGCTTCTTTGCCTTCTAATCGCTATTGTTAATGGGAGTCCGCTAACAACGACAGCATGAAATCCATAAACTGCTTGTACTTATGAGCGGAGCGTTGGCGATGGCACTGATCACAGCTAGGGATGCCATGGGTAATCAGAAAAAAAACTTTAAAACCCACTGCTTTGTCAGTGTCTTAACTTTCTGACTTGACAGGCTCGATGGCGCATTCGGTGGTGACCGTTCCCCATGCGTAGAGAGTTGTTGGTTCGATCCCCACCCAGGACAAACATTCGTGTGATGATATATTTCTGTCCGGCGCAATAAGCGCCAGAATTGCTGAATTTACAAAAGGTTTTCTGAATTATCAAAGTCTTAATAGACACCAGAACAGGGTGTGATTAATATCACACCCTGTTCATGTAATTTACCGATAAACAACAGGATGGTCACTAACACGCATGCGCGTCAGCCCTAATGGCGTTGCGCTGAAACAATGCGCGATGCGATAGCGCGTAATCGCTGCGCGCGGCCTTGCGCGCAGATTGTGCGGCGGCTGTGACCGCCGGCTTTGTGGCCGTCGACGGGACGCTGGGTAAACATAATGCTGGCTTTTTAGGTTTTAAGGCATTTGATAATCACTACTGATTGTCTGTATGCTCTAGGTTCAGAGATCCTGGCCACTGAACCGAACCCCACAATTTCCAATTTATATAAAAAGAACCCATAAATATACAGGGCAGCTTACGAATATACCAATTTAATTGAACGGTTATCCAATTATAAACAAATAGTTTTTTACAGTTAGATAAAACAATTAAATTTTACAAACTCATACCTACGAGTTAAAATCGTAGTACCGACATCATAGTAAAACGTAGTCAATCATTGTATTGTATAATTATTGACAGAAAGAAAGCAATACAAATTGTTTAAAGTTTAAATGTTTACTATATTCGTGACGTCGTTGTGTTGTTCGCAGGTGAAGGACATCGACAGCGAGAGCCAGCACTCGGTGCAGAGCCCCAACACCTGCAAGCTGGAGGAGAAGCTGTAAGTACATTTACACGAGTGGACGGTTTCAAACCAATGTCAAACCCGAACGATACGCTGAGCAACCGCCGTAACCATACATATCACAGAAACGCCACGACAGAATCGGTACACTCGTTTAAAAAAAATCTCGAACCTTCTACTAGTCTACTAATACGAGTATACAAGGTTATTTTTAATACATACAAAAACCGAGCCACGGGTCATATATTTGGGTTGGGTTGTCAAAAAATCACGAAGTTACAAGCTTTTTGTTTGGCCTCGTTGTCCTCCGGCGAGAATTGCTTTACGCTTTTAAAGCGTATGCGCATATCTTCTATACTTATAATAAATCTGTAGAGAGGTCAATTCTGTGCATGAAATATATTTTCAAAATAACTATCAGGGGGTGATTAGTGATCGATACTGATGCCAAAAATGCAATCAGTAAAATTTTTGACTGTCTGTCTGTCTGTCTGTCTGTCTGTCTGTCTGTCTGTATGTTCCTTATAGAAACAAAAACTACTCGACGGATTTTAACGAAACTTGGTACAATTATTTTTCATACTCCTGGGTAGGTTATAGTATACTTTTCATCACGCTACAATTAATAGGAGCAGAGTAGTGAAGGGAAATGTTGGGAAAACGGGAGAAGTTACTCCATTTTTTAAGCTTCTCTGTCGCGTGTTCAGCCTTAATGGTTAAAGTTACATAGCAATCATGTATGACGGAAATAGTCTTTATAATATTAACCATAAACGCGGGTGACACCGCTGGCACAGCTAGTATTAAATAAATCTCTACATGAGAATACCATTTTTATCTTCGGCATTGACTCAAATAATTACATCCACTCTCTCAAGTAAAATCAGTTTTAATGACTTTTAATATCATACTTAAGGCTTATTAAAGACTTGCAAGTTTCAGAGTTGCGCCGTATCTAGGAGTATAATAATCATAGAAGAATAACGTTAAAAAATAATTTGTTCCACAAAAATTTAACCAAACGTGCTAAGTACAACGAACGTTATATAGCACTGTCATAGAAAATTAACTGGGTTTATTAGATTTTTACTGTGTCATTAGTCTAAGTGCTATCGTAATAAGAACAACTGTCGTATTAACTATTAAATTCTAGAGGTGTAATAATATTATATAACATCATTGTGTTCTACATCAGTAGAACCCTTCTCGTAGAAACTCTTTAACAAAGCTTTCTAAAAAAACTCGCGAAAACCATAACGTACAAAATATACTAAAATGGGTGCAGTGTTTTTTTTTTGTTAGTTTATTCGGTATTTTCCTGGATTTTGGGATGGGAACACTGGAAAACAGGTAAACTATTCATTACAGGTGCCAAAAAAGGTATTTTACAAGAGTGATGTACAGTGATGTAGTGCTGGAACAGGTGAATGAAATTGTATATCTAAGATCTGCATTTAGTAGAGATGGAAGGTACTCCGCTGATATAGAAAGAAGAGTGAATGCAGGGAATAGGGTGAATGGAGCGTTAGGAAAACTTTTAGGCAGCAAAATCTTAAGCCAGAAGGCCCAGCTCGCCATACACAATGCGGTGCTGATTCCTACGGAAGGAATATGGAAGCGAGAGTTGGGTATGGCAAAAAGAGCATGAAAGTAGAATAAACGCGGTCGAGATGCGTGCGCTGCGGAAAATCTGCGGTGTATCGCTCACAGACTGCGTTCGGAATGATGATGTAAGAAAGAGAGTTGGTCTGAAGGACAGCGTCGGAGTCAAGGTAAAAAGAGGCATGCTCCGGTGGTTCGGACATGTGGAAAGAATGGATGACGAAAGATTGACTAAACAGATATACAATGCGAATGTGGAAGGATGTAGAAGCCGCGGAAGGCCCAGGCTCACCTACCACGACCAGATTGGTCGTGTATTAAAAGAAGGTGATGTTAGGAGTCATAAAAATCGTAGAGCTTGTATGAAAAGGATTATGAATTTTGAAGAGGCGAGTGAGGTGTGTAAGGATCGTGCCATATGGCATTCGGTTCTCTCTGCCTACCCCGCTAGGGAAGTGGCGTGAAGTTTAGTTAGTTAGTTAGTTAGTGATGTACAGTGTTTTATTTATTTATAACGGTAACGGGTAGGTTGCAGATATAGTCAAAGATATTATACAGGTTAATTACCTATTATATAAACAGATAATTAGTATACAGAGCTATTATTGGTATAATAGTTAGTCATAACTAACTTATGAAATGACAATTTCTTACATTCGTTACTTTAGCTTTATTTTATGCAATCAATAGATATATGTATTTATACATTAACCGAGAGAATTTGCGATCACATTTTGTAGTTATGGCAGAGCAGAACTAGCAGTTAAGCGAAGAACATGAGCTAAAAATAAAACTGCAAAAAAATAAGAATTTATTAACGCTTCTTTCATCACAACAATTGTAAGAAATTATTTCGGTGTTTCGCTGGAAAATACGTAAATACATGTACAGACTGCTCAAATCTAACTTTGTTGCTGCCTTAGCTAGTAAAATGCTGAAAGAAAAGAATGTTTGATTAAATACATGCAAGCTCGTAGGACACGCTAGCAATGATTGGGTTAAATAACACCAGGAACGTTGTCGAGAATTAGACACATACATACATAACATCACGCCCATTAGTAAATTGCATATTACGTACACATACGGAACCTACATGTCACGCGACTTAGATGCCATAGTCGAGTTGATAAAACTGAAAAGTTAACTTATTTTTATAAGGAAAATCGCTCGCTTATTTTCTTTAACCCTAAATAAAACTTTTGCCATTAAGCTTGTTCTAGGCTTTTTAAGATTATTCAAGTATCTGATGTGTTTTTACTAGTCTCGTGAGTCTCTCTCCGTGACTTTGGCCAACAAGATCCGTAGATTAGAAAAGTAATTTATTAAATAAACATTAGAAGTTTATTTTTGAATTTTTTGGCATACATCATCTCTAATCACAAAGAGCGGTGGTAGCTCAATGGTAAGGACACGCGTCTCTTAACCGAGGAGTGCGGGTTCAAACCCGGGCACGTACCTCTGGATTTTTCAAATCTATGTACGTATTCATACCACTAGCTCGACGGTGAGGGAAAACATCGTGATGAAACCTGCAAATTCAAACAACTTTGGATTTGTAACCATGATCCAAAAATTGTCTGGTTCCCCTATCTTAGGGTTGCGAAGGTCAGATCGGCAGTCGCTTCAATGTAATTACCAGACTCGCTAAATCCTGGATCATGGTCTAAGCGGACCCCGTCTAAGAACGGGACATAACGCTACGAAGATGATGATCATCTCTAATCACATATTGAAGTTAAATCAAAGACTTATTCACATACTTCAATATGTCTACTGACAAATGTACATATATAATTTCGGCGGTAGTATTAAAGGCGACTTTTTAGAGATTTCTTTGCTGAAACCCACTTTAACAAATTCTTCTATCTACAAGGTGACTTTTACTAGATATTTCTATTAAGGCATTTACTATTGAAGGTCGCGATTATATGCAAAACCCGGCCCTTTGACAAACTCGTGAGAACCATTGAGCGCCCCTCGGCGAATCGATTATCGCCTACAGTTAGCGAGAAATGCTTTGATTGTCGACAAATCGATTAGCGATGAGATCAATTGAATTAGTAATTGTTTTATTGTATTTGAAAGGAAAACGAGACGCTTAAGTGTAAACAGTATTGTAAGAGGTAGTGAGAAACCTTTCCGTTAGAAAGGATAGTTAGAAATATCAAGTACTAAATAAACCCGTCGGCCGTAGTGTCTGTAAGCGACGTTCTGTTATCTGATCTTCATAACACAATTTATTGATATGCGCCGCCTAAGAAGTTCCCGGGTCGGACCAAAAAAATTGTGGCTGGGAATTTCAGTATTGAAATTACTCAGTAACAGTCGGAAGTCGGAGTCAGGAAGTTGGCGGTTTCATCACCTCCGTGCCTCGGAAAGCATGTTAAGCCGTTAGTCCTGCTCTTGACCTTTCTCCCGTCATGTCTAATTGCCGTCTCACCGGACTATGAGAGTGAAGACACAGAGAGTGCACCTGTGTTTGCGCACACACTTGTGCACTATAATATCTCCTGCGCAGTTGGCTAAACCTCGTTGAGATCCGCCGTGACCGATATCGGTTAGGAGGACATTATAAAAATGTGCATACAATATTTTATGACGATCTCACAACGTGAAAGAAAGTCTCTTGCATTTTGACAGTTCACAAAAAGTATATATCTGGGTACTATTTAAAGTATATATTAATTCTTAATACATATCTACATAATTTACAAATGTTTACTGCTGTGCAGCTCTGTCTCATTGATCTCTTAATTTCATAACCGCAGGTATTATAAGAAGCAGGCTTATAACAATCGCGTGAACATTGATATTTACCCGGTTTTAATCGAAATCACCCAATTAGACAATAGCCAGCAATAAAGTGATCTATAAACGCCACGTAAGCGTTAGATAATACGCTACTATTGATACTTCATCATCGGAATTGAATTAATTGTGAAATTGACAATGTAATTAACGCTTCTAAATGTGACGTGTCATTTTATATCTATAAAAATTTAAGCGTATAAAATAATAAAATATGTTTATGACTCGAAAGATTTATTATAATATGTCTTATGATACGAAGGGTCGTTTATCATACGACTAGCTTTGCCCGCGTTTCACCCGCATTTATAGATACCTAATCTTATAAATTTCCTTGCCTTCTTCGATAAGTGAAAACAACATAAAAATAATTTTCAATTCGGACCAGTAGTTCCTGAGATAAGCGCGTTCAAGCAAACAAACAAACTCTTCAGCTTTTTAAATTAATTAGTAACTATAGTGTATAGATGTCAGCTTTGGTTGGATTTAAACCCGATACATCTGTTTTCGCGGCTAAATTCTTCAAGCGTACCTAACCAAGCGAATTATTCCACGCACATTTTTATGGCGTACCGCTTTAAAATGTGTCAGTGGATAAAATCAAGGGCCGAAATTGGCCCAAACGGGTTGTCGCTTAGCATTCAGCCGGTGCCCGCCTGACCTGGGGTCAATGACCGCGTTCAGCAAAGTTTCGTTTGGCGATGCACTTTGCTAAGTGATTTTTTTTTTGTTTTAAGGCATGCGTGAACAGTTATTTACTGTTTCTGGCAAGTAATATTACATGCAACTCATAACTCGATGTATGGCTTTGGGAAATGATATTGGGAGGCGGGCATGTCCAGATAGCGAGGTTCTATTAAATGCTGCTTGATATGATTGGTTGAACTAAATTCAGAAGACCGAACATTATGCTAAGTATGATTGAATAAATAGACGTTTAAAAAAAACTTGGAGACAACGCAAGTGCTTGTGTTCTTTCTTTATAAATGTGACCTTGATGGTCTTTGGAATATCCGAAAGTCTATATTATCATTGGATACAAAGTTTGAGGACTGAAAAAAGTAAGTTAGATGACATTAATACTCTGACATTGAAAATTTTGTACTCTTATAAACCAATTTTACGAGTATAAAATCTCAAAAACTCTTTGTATAATTATTTTTTTGTAAAATATTTTTAAAAGTTTTGATTTGTGCACTGTCTAAATGCCTCAGAAAAATTGGGGAATAATTATTTTTACAAATTGGGAAATCATTTACGCATCGTAGTAGTTATTACGATCCGTTCATTTTAATATACTATACATGAATCGTGATATTTAATATACTTATATGAATCGCGATATTTAATATATATAAATAGCGATAAACACGCACGGTCTACATGAATACGCATGTCAACAAAATATAGTTAGCAAGTATTGTCTTGTTAAATTGCGACTTTTTTCAAATATAACCATTTTATGAATTTGCTACTCAACTTTTAACAAGTAAAAAGGTCTGTTATTGCACGCTTTATAATGCATGTCTAAAATTGATTTATATAAACAATTACAATAAAAAAATAACTAGTTTTCGTTTGTAACTTCCTCATAATGACTGGTATTTTTTTCATAGGAATTTAGTTATTCGAATAATAACTTATTTTATTAAATCTAGAAATTTTTGAATTACAATAGCATCGTGAGATGTTTTCTTCTTCTAGTTTTTAGTATTTAGAGACCCTAGTATATACAGATTTTAGTGTATACAGTATTTAACATTTTGTTTCAAGTGAATCATGTGAATAAAGCGACTTTTACAATTTATTTCCAGTGAATCACGTATTATAAAATAGTAAAAGATTTTGTTGCGGATGGCTCACATAGTAAAATGATAAAAATCGTGTATAAGATGTTCTTGTTTATAAATAACATATCTAATAATAAGATAAAAATATAGTATAACATACATACATAGGTACATAACATCACGCCCATAATCCCCGAAGGGGTAGATAGAGTCAAAGGGGCAGCATGCCCCTTCAACCACATTCAGCCGAAAATAAAGCCGGGCTGGGTTATCTAGTATAAGATTTTGTTGATGACGTGTGGAATTAATTTAGTAACATCTGTTGCGTATGAATCAACGTGATACAAATCGAGTATAATTTCTTTTACGTAACACGTATGTAAATTATATTATTATTATACCTATTTCTCGCATATGAATCGCTTGTGGGATAAATGCAGAATTAGATATTAGTGTAAATAATTCGAGGATAAGTTAAATTGAATAGGTATAAGATTTTGCTGTATATGAATCTAGAGTTAAGACACCAACGCGTTCAAATCTTTTGATTGCGCATCATTATACTTTCATAAAATACTTTGGATTTTCGTCACTATTCTAAAATTATAACGGACCTTTGAACAAGATTATGTGATCACCGCAGGGCTCTCTTCAATTACGAGAAAGTATATTCTTGTATTACGTCATAATAATCTGTCATTGAGAATAATAAACCACGCGGTTCTATATTTTACGCTCTCAAAATTGCCCAACGAAAGTTTTTTCGAAATTATTTTGTTAGACATTATTATAGCGAATCCGTTTTGTGGTCACAGGTCTCAAATAATATATTTCTGCATGCACTTTGTATTGCTTATATACGTAACGTACATCGCTATACCCTATTGATGACCAAGTAACTAAATAAATAAATATCAGACTACATCACATACATTGATCTGGATCCGAGGTAAGTAGCTTAAGCACTTGTGTTACGGATATCATAAACAACAGTGGTATTTTACAAATATATACTTAAATATTGGATATTGACACTCAGACACAGAACAAACACAAGTATTCATCACACGAATGTTTGTCATCGAATCCATAACTCTTGGCGCATGGGGCAGGGTCACTACCGAATACGCCATCGAGCCAGTCAAAACAAAACAACTGCACTGTCAAAAAAGTACCTGCATTTGAAATATACATACTTGTTAATGTGTGCAGTTATAAATAATTAAATAAAATAATAAAAACCACGCAACGAAATCTCTTGTTTCAAGTCTAGTAAGTTAGGAATTTTCTTTTTGTACATTAAAAAACAGTTTGTGAGCATTGGACCTGTTAAACAATCACTGTTCCTTCACTTCCGTTCCGGTGCATTTGAACTGCTGCCCTCCACAGCAGTTTCAAAAAAAGTCTACCTTGATTGAAGGTTCCACTTTGTTATCATCACAATAATACAGCACAAAAACTGCCTTAACTTAGTTGTAATACTCACTGGATACAAAGAGACATGTAACACATGTTATTAGTTGTTATTAAATTTTCTGGTTCCCCTATCTTAGGGTTACGAAGGTCAGATTGGCAGTCGCTTCAATGTAATTACCAGACTCACTAAATCCTGGATCATGGTCTAAGCGGATCCCGTCTAAGCACGGGACATAACGCTAGGGAGATGATAAGACTTGTTATTATATTGACTTGATAATTATGGGTTAAATTACTTTTCGTTCGCACTTGTATTGTTGACTTTCTGCTCAACAATAAGCTAGTTTAATCATTTTTTTTTATTATCTGTAAGTTTGATTATCAAAAAATATTGAACACGTATTTTTTGCTTTATCTAATACCTACTCCAAAAATGACAAAGATACAGCGCTTGACAGATCTGAAATTCGGCGCTTTACGTCACTTGGACGGTAAAATTTTACGCACCTAGTATGCGCTGTATCTTCATCATTTTTGGTTTGCTAAACAAAAGAAAAAAATTCGTAAACAATATTTTTTTAATTAACAATGGACCATATTTTTTTTTTGCGTCAACTAGCATGTTCAACACAACAAATTGAATAGACTTGTCCTCGCTATTTAGATTTTAGACTGCGCCGACAAACATGCTAGCAAAATACTCGTAGCTATTTATTCGAAGCTAAGCATTTAAATAACGACATGGTTCATGAACATGAACTTCACGAACATTTAATACTATATAATAATCAAATTATACAATCACGCCCACAATACGAATATGAAGAGATACGTGGATTCTATAGAGCAGCAAACTTAGTTTATAATTTTTACCCAAATAAAATTGAGGTCGTTGTGTTCTCTGGAAAATTGTAAAAAATAAGCGAATAGCTGCTACGTATCCTACACAATCACAAACCATATACCCAATACCATCAGCCGTTTACAAAATTTTAGGCAACGAATACAGTTATTTCATTCTGTTTGAGACCAGCAGTGGAATATTACATAATATACATACATACATACATACATACATACATACATACATACATACATACATACATACATACCATAACGCCCATAATCCCTGAAGGTAGGCAGAGTCAAAGGGGCAGCAGACTCCTTTAACCACATTTAGCCAAAAATAAAACTGGGCTGGGTAAGATGGAAAATTGTGAAAAAGTAAATTTATAATAATAATATGTTCTCAAAAATAAGCCAAAGGTAACTTTATTTCATAGATAGCTGTGCCCGTGGAATCTTATGTGAATTTGACAAGTATCAATAATATAAAGTACTTATCGTTATATCTATATACTCATATTTTTGCTAATTAGTGAAGATCATAATAGTGAGGTTTGATTTAAACATCCTTTAAATAAATAAATATCCGACTACATCACATACATTGATCTGACTCTGAGGTAAGTAGCTTAAGCACTTTTGTTACGGATATCAGAATCAATAGTGGTATTACAAATATATACTTAGATATTGGATATTAACACCCAGACACAGAACAAACATAAGTATTCATCATATGAATTTTTGTCCTAGATGGGAAACGAACCCATAACTCTTCGCGCATGGGGTAGGGTCACTACCGAATGCGCCAACGAGCCAATCAGTGCTTAAAATTAATACATACATTTTTTATTTTCGTAAAACAGTTAATCTATAATCACAAAAGTGTTTTCCCGCGAATATCATAAACGATGCTAAATAGGAAACACATCTGTTGTGTTATGCAAATTCACACATGTAGCGGTCGGCCGCATTGTCCGGCGCGGCGGCTGCGCGGGCGCAAGTTCATTGTCGCGGAAGCGCGGCGCGGGCGCATTAACGCGATGCACGTCCGTGGCTTTCCACGCACATGCCATGAGCGATAGCGGATTTTAACTGTTTATGCCACATTTATGGTGGTCTTGTTGATCCTGATATGCATAGAAAAAGTGTTATACAATAAGTAAAGACATTCATTCATTATTAAATAGGTATGTGCTAATTGGAAAGTTAGATGTGGAGATAAATAATAGCAATAGTAGAATAACACAAAATAATGTACTATATAGGTACCTTGGTTTTCTGTTGGATGCTTCTTCAGTTCATTACGATATTATCCACTGATACGAATGTTCAATAACATCAAAATTATATTTAGTCCAATATTTAGGTATATATTTGTAATACCACTGTCGTTGCTGATATCCGTAACACAAGTGCTTAAGCTACTTACTTCGGAGTCAGTTCAATGTATGTGATGCGCAGTCGCATCAGCGACGCCTTTTTTCTTACATTCCCAAGATCTAAATTACCAAACCCCAATAAATTTATCATACCAAAAATGCTTGCAAAGAGCCTCGCGAAGCCCCTTCAAGTGCGAGGCCACTGCTCCCTAGCTATGAATAAACTCAGTTAAAAACGGCTGGTTTCTCGTGACTCAGACCACTCACAGTCTACGGACACGCGGCCGAGCGCCTTATAATAGCCCCTAATAGGGGATCACTTTCGCTGATAATTGCTCACTGCTCACTGCTCAATGAGCGGCTTTCCTGCCGTACTGTACATACCACTGCCTCACAATTACAGGGGATAGCCCATTAGCTATAATAGATGATCGATCAACTTGGCTTTGGGTAGCTATTTAGTAATGTAATTGAGTAACAATTAATCTTAATTCTCTTCCTAGTTTCATGTTTCGTTACTAGACTAGACCTAGAGTTCCCGAATTTAGTTATAGCATTAAATTGGTATTGGTGGTCCACCCAGGCTACGATCCTGAAGTAACGCATATGGTTATTACATTAAACCTATTAGACAAGTCACCCGGAAAAATAATATCATGTTCACACCGTCGTTCTTGTTGTAACGTTTCTCATTACGTATTTCTTCCTTTCGAACGAAAACAAAAAATATTCAAATTTTTTACATAAAAAAATATGTAGATACTTGGGTAAAACTATTTATAAGGACTTATCTATAGTCTTCTTGCAAGTATTTGTTTATTATAAATAACAAATATTTTTCAGGTATAACAGATTATTAGATGATTTAATTTTCTCCGTTTTGATGTCGTGGGCGATCTTTGACATTAATTTAATATTATCAATCCTCAAAGCGTTATCTCAAAAGCCTTGTTACCTACAAATATTGGAGTGTTTTGTTAATACAAAACACTTACTTAACAATAACAGCGTAATTATTATACCTATTTAGGTAAATACATACACTTGAACTTAAGTCACCGTTTATTTGGGTTTAATAAAGTACTAGGAATATGACATAAATTAAAAGTTTATATAAGATATAGATCGTTTTACTCGTAAAAATCGTTTAATTTGATAACGTCCAGAAATATAAAATTTACGGTGTAGCTCACGTAGATCTAAAAGCTTTTAAAATATATGACCAAATAAAAAATATGACTTGACATTGTATCTTGTATCATCACACGTACCTATTCATGCTAACAACGTACCAGTATTCGTAATGTCACAAGGAAAATATACTGTAAGATATTAAAAAGAATAGCAACTTCTTTTGTTACACGGGAATTTACAACCACCCCCGACGATTTGTCATGTCGTACGTCCGTGTTAAAATCGTATATGTTGTTTACGATGACACTCGCGCCTCCCGCCACATAAGGCAGTATGCATCGCCTGCACAAAGGAAAATTTAATTTATCGACACGTGTGACTAAATTATGAGTAATGAGCAATCATTTGGCCGCATCGGCTTTCTTTGTGGCCTTCGTCCTTCGTTAACCACACCGTATTATCTTATTGCTACGTGAGCATGCAGATGTGCTGATTGTCTTCTGGCTGTAAACAAAGGCATGTTCCTTTGTCTGATGCAGGAATGCTTTTTCTATGCGGATGTTATTTGCATGCACGGAAATTATTGGAAATCTCTCACTGATGCAGCTGCAATACCTACGCGCATATAAACTAGATGCAAATGGGACTATTTAGTTTAATTACAGAAGTATTCATTACTCATTGGCCTATTGTCTACCTTTGTTTCCCGACAGCATATAAAATTGCGCGTAGTTGATTGATAGCACCGGATGTGATTGGGAAATCGTGCCTACACATTAAATGTCCGGAATATTGTAATCATGAATCACGATGATTTCTCTTGTAGAATTTATCGAAATATAATAAATTACGTGAAAATTACAACATTTTTGTCTTCGATTCATTCTTCGGTATCAATTTTAACTTAGTTATATATTATTGGAATTCGTTCTTTTATACGTAAAACCAATCTTACTGCCGTCTATTATATTCAAATATAAGCAACTATTTACTAATTGCCATACATACATATGCTAACATCTAATAGGTTAATTTTATACACTATATATATATAGATAGTATATAAGTAGGTACGTATTCTAAAAATGTTGTTTAAACGAAAAAACAAAAATTCTCAGAGCAGATAAGACATACGTCAATTACTTGTTATTAGTTAATACTCTGTCAATAAAGTACTTATCTATACGGCAACCAGAAACAAGACTGGGGGTCTTCCGTATCAACCGTAGGTATTTATGTGGACTAGCTTTCCTGTTAATTTTGTTGATACTAACGCTTGTTTCATAGGCTCTCCGACGGTAAAGTGCCCCTGACCAGACCCCGAAGCACCCTCTCTCATCATCATCTTCCTAGAGTTATGTCCCGTGTTAGACAGGGTCCGCTTAGACCATGATCCAGGATTTGGGGAGTCTGGTAATTACATTGAAGCGACTGCCGTTCTGACCTTCGTAACCCTAAGATAGGGGTACCTGAACATTTTTCGATCATGTTACAAATCCAAAGTGGTTTGAATTTGCAGGTTTCATCACGAGGTTTTCCCTCACTGTCGAGCTAGTTGTATAAAAACGTATATAGATTTGAGAACCCACACTCCTCGGTAAAGAGACGCGTGTTTTTACCATTGAGCTACCAAAGCTTCCGAAGCACCATCTCTACTTTTTAAAATTACTATTTTCTACTCTTTTTAAACTCAAGCCATAAATTCTTAATAATATATATAAAGAAACACATGCTTTAGGTAATATAATCCACATTAAACAATTACCTAAAGCTATTTACACCGCTCACAGTTTTCAAAGGCAACAATCACGTATCAAAGCTTGGGATTTATCATCCACAGTGGGCGTGAAGGAAGCCAGCAAAAAATTCAGATTCGGCCCAGTGATGCACTTAATTGGCAACATTGTCGATGCAAGATAAACACGCACTCGACTCACGTCTTATCCGATGCAAATCTGCAAATGATTGAGGACTCGTCATCTTCGCTGGTTTGGGTCCCACGTGAGCTGCTTAAAATAATGTCAACATTTTTACATTTTTCTTTGGTGACTTTGATCGATGGGTGACATTAATTCAAATAATTCAGATCATCTCATCACAATGCGACAGTCTTCGTTGAGTCATATTACCATTGTACTGCTGACAAAGTAAAAAAACAGAATGAAATTCGAGATTGTTTTGTTTATGTATAAATTTGCTTAGCTAAGCAAAATATTATAAAGACAGGTTCCGATTACTCATTAAGTTAGGTATTAGCTAGATTTATTTGATACTAGCTGTTGCCCACGGCTTCGCCCGCGTGAACTTCGAAAATGTGATTCCTTCGTAAACTTTTCCGGGATAAAATTTAGCCTATGTCCTAATTTGAGACATAAGTCATCACCATTTCAACTTTCAGCCAAATAGGTTAAGCCGTTTTGCCGTGAAAGAGCAACAAACATCCAAACATCGATACTTACAAACTTTCACATTTATAATATTAGTAAAATTATAGTAAAATATTTTGTTTAGCATTCCAAAAGTGTCATTAACCTATTCTATAGCAAAACAATAAAGTAAATAAAAAACTAGTTATAATAAAAACCCAGCCCAGTTTTATTTTTTGGCCGAATGTGTTGGAGGGGGCTGGCTGCCCCTCTGATTCCTGCCACTCCGTGACACACGGGCGTGAATCATCGCGCCCGTCATCCCTAAAGGTGTAAGTAAAGTATTATTATGGCATACATACCAATATATGTATGTACGTAATAATAAATATAAACCATTTATACAAAAACACTGAGTCAAGCTCGTTACAAATGTAAGAATACACATTTATTCATGTCGAGAACAATATCATCAAAACACATTGTACTAAAGCACTAGTAACATAAATTCTCAAAAATTAGTGCCACAGCTGACACAAACACCACAGAACGGTATTGAGGAGCCTCGTTTATCCAAACAAAACCTAGTCCAGTTCACAGACTGTTCACTAGAAAGCGACTTGAGCGCTATTGAGGGTTCGGGCCCGACGATTTATCTTCGTGTCGGAACAAAGGCCGCTGTGAAACGACTTGTTTGTTTGATGACTGGGCAAAGATAATGACACGACAAGCTGTTCCGTCACAAACATTTAGCTGAAAGGGGTTACTGTGAAAATATCCATTCAGAAAGTTGCTGAATGCAAAATCTGCAGACGGAAATGGAATATTAGCACGTTTTTTTTCATTGATTCTGATTTGATTTATTGCAATCAGTGAAAAATTCTCAGAGTGATAAAATGAAGAATCACTAATTTAATAACATTTTTAAATTCGGTATTCAATTGCCGATTCCTAACTGGTCTGTATTGTCCTGTTATTGTTTATGTCTTTTCTCGAACTCGACTTGACGCGTTAGAGATATGAGATAACTCTCATATCTCTAATGGTTGAAAAAGAAATTATTATCACCTAATTTAATTTATAGCAGCCTCGACTTTATTTTTAAACTTTTATTAGGAATCTGACTAAACACTTACCTTCCTATGAACCGTGCCTGCTTGCCAGAACAATAAAACTCTATGAAGGAAAGTCCCAAAACCGTTGTGAATCAACATTATCAAGCCACACAGCGCATGTCACACGCTGCGCGCGCGCCGAATATGTAATCATCACGCTCGTCACCAGCGATTGCGATCTACATTACATGAGCTAGGCATAATGTGCGTTCGTGCCGAAAACTATGTGGTTTTGGACATTTCCGTTGTGGTAAAGGGTGATGATGGTTTTTTGCGAAATAAGAATGGGAATTCTAAAAATTAATTCAAATGAGTAGGGTATTTCACATGAATATTGTAATGTGGCTGACGAATAACGTTTGTTTTGGTAGGGGTAGATAAATTTACCGTCGTATTTATCCTTACCAAATAAGAATAGATAAATACTACATAGACATTATGTCATTTTATTGTGTATTGGGGATTTATACCTAAGCGATTTTGTGGAACCATGAATAAAGAAATTTTCCATTTTCATCCCAAGATTAAATATACTTCGGTTTAGTGATAAGTCGACCATGTGATAAAAAAATAAAAATAAACCTTGAAAAAAAAGCAAGGCAATGAATTTGCCATCAATTTTGTACATTCTACCACAAATAAAATCATGTCAACTTCAGCGTGTTAACGGCACGAAACGTTATTGTTTAACCCACTTGTTACTACCGTCCTTTATAACGCCACTAATCGAGTGTTAGATCTACCGGCCAAATTTATATGTTTGTTGTTGTATAAACCAAGATCGTCTTACATTACCGTAATCAGAAACGGTCCTTCTACAGTGTGTTACTACTATTTGTCACAATGCGTGTATTATTTTGGAGTTCAGAGGTGTTTAAATTTTACAGTATATTTGCTTTGCGACATGGCTTCAAAAAGGTAAGTTTTAAAGTACATAAATTAAGTAATAAAATACTATAACGTAGAATGACGTAAAGTGTTGTTATTGTAATATACATCTGAGATAAAATAAGTTCGAATTTCACAGTTTTTCTTGAAAATTATAGTATGTAAAAACTGATGGCGTTAAAACGCCCGGTAGTAAAATTGACGTCTATTTACTATTACTATTGTATTTCATATCACTGATGAATCTTAACAAAATTGTTGATGAATTACAACATATAGATTCTGATGACGATCTGCCCAGTGAGATTACCATTTTTCCACCGAAAATCCAAATACCGAAAGTAACAAACAAAAATTCTGGCGATGAAGAATTTGTACCATTACATAATCTTGGTTTGATTATTGGTTTTGAGTATATTACGTAATTCATTTCAGTCGTTGTACTAACTACAATTTATTGCAATACCTTTATTACTCTTCAGGTTCCCAGCTAAGAGATCCAGCGATCCATAAGAGATCCAGATCCATAAGAGATTGTATATGATGATACATTTTCAGACAGTAAGGAGTCCGAAAATGATTTACATTTGTCTGTGTTAGCTAAAAGAATACGCAATGCCGATGAACGCTTGTCAGAAGATGTGGTTCAACAGATAAATTCTACTTCTGGTTTCACTCCACCTACAGCTATTCTTTGCAGTATCCTACTGTAACTCATGTGTAAGCAAAACTCAACAGTAGGTATAAGTGGCGCAACAGGCACAATCAAATTGAATTTACACATTAGCAGAATCATGAAGGCCCCAAAAACTTACAGTCAAATTTGTATTACTTTCATTGTATGATGGATAATACTATAATTAACTAGGTAGGTAGGTACATTACAAAAATCCGTACGTAAGCAATAAGAATGTCGTCGCTAATATAACTACTTCAGAAATTAAGTGTTTTTTGGGTATACTTTTATACAGCGGTTATGTTGTAGTAAAACCATTGTAAACAACATGTTCGATCTTTTATTTAATTCCAAAAATATTTGCAATCAAGGATTTGGTTTGGTAGCCGATCTTACTACCGGGCGTTATAACGCCACTCATTTTCCGGCTTTTCCAGACAACGAATGTTTTTTTTTATATTTTTCCAATAATACTACATTATTATAGTACAACATATTAAAAAATGAGTGCAATCCGAAACAAAAAAAAGTTTCAGTAATATCTGGGTTAATGGAGCTTGAAGTAGATAAATTACTTACTGAAACTAGTTCTTTACATCTCTATCACTTACAAACATACATACATAATGTCAAGCCTTTTTCCCATCGCAGTATCACTTACAAACGTTAATTTATACTAATTAATACATCACATAGTCATATTGTTCATGATCAATGTTTTTATTGCTTTCATGTTATATATATGTTGTCTCATGTTGGTCTGACACTTAAATAAAATGTGCCAACTGTATTCCTTGTCTAGCATGTCGTAAAAGGTGACTAATAGTATATCGTGTTGTGTGATTGTGTAGGCGTCAAGCTAGCCACTTGTCACTACTTTTTCACAATTTTCCATCAACCCAGTTTAATTTTTTGGTTGAATTTAGTTAAGGGAGCTAGCTGCCTCTTTGACTCTGAATCCCCTTTGGGGACCAAAGGCGTGATGATATGTATTTATACGTAATCTTTAGACATGTATACGTACCCCAACGATCGGTTATCTTAGAAATAGTTCGCCGAAAACGTGAGGTCAGACCACCAGGGCTATCAACTGCGATCATTATTATATAGCTTCTTAGAATGTATACGACTTAAATGCGTCGTGCATTGCTTGTTTTGAAAAACATTTTTAAATTTGACTTTTTGCTAAGGTTTTCCTTCTAAAATGAGCTCATGCGTAAATTCTAACAACCAGGCTTTTAAGCTTTCGAGCTAGCGCCATTGATCGCATGTTGATCTGGATTTAAAAATAATGTAAAGAGATCACAATACAGGGTCGCAGAGCCATCGTCAGCTACACTTTCATCACTCCCGATCGATGAGCACGCGCACAATGGGTCGGATCCACGGCGCGCTCTTCCGGCGCGTGGCGCAAGAGTCGGCGCGAAAGCGACACTTCCGCGGAGACAATGCGTGTGCGCAAAAAGGTGCCAATGTCAACGCGATGCATGGCGCATTTGGGTTTTTGTCGGTTGTCAATGGTGTTGCGCAACTTAGGGTTGACGACCTATACAAAATGATTAAAATTAACTAACTAACTAACGTAACTAGGGTGGTGTCAACTATGCCCAGGCACAGAGTCAGAGTGTCCACCGTGGGTGGGTGCAGGGGAGACCACACCAGCACCATGTATTGGGTCATGCGTAGGCGCAGTCATAGATGCTCGCACCAACCTACCGATACACATTTATCGAAGGGGTAGGCTAAATCAAAAGAACAGCAAGGCACTTTGACCGCTTCAAGACAAAAATAAAATTGGGAGACTGAAACTTTGTGAAAAATTACTAATAAACAGCTAGCTCGTCTCCTACAAAATTACAAACTCAATACACCATTAGTAGCCTTTTCATGTCTGCATTTAGAGCCTTTTAGGTGTGTTGTCGATGCTTCTTTATACCTAACTATTTGGATTACGTTCCTAAACTCGATTTGCATAATCTCCCGCGTTTATCCGGAAACGTCTGTAAACTACGCAGGAGATCGTATAATTTGCCGCGGCTGGTCCGCTTGCGACGCCACCCTTTCGCCGGGAGACATGCCGTTGTCATTCGCTTAACTGTTGCAGACTTGAATATTACATGTAATTTAGATTAACAGCGAATAGTTCCTATTTCCGTCTTTACGGATAAGTTGTGGCTGAGGTACGGCTCCTACAGCCGACTTCGAAGACGTGTAGCCAAGCTTATGTCATCTTGAACAATTAAATTAACTTTATTTTAATGAATATAGATCGACAGAGCAAAAATATCTCGTAACGATATATCTTGCGGGTAATTTCTGTTTATGCTAATGAAAAAATGAACATAACATATATCTAATATTTAACATTGGTCATGTAAGGAGTAATGAATTAATTTTTTTTTAATAATAAATAATAATAATTAACATATGAAAAAAGTCCCATGTTGGTCTGGGACTTAAAAATAATGTGCCAACTATGTTCCTTGCCTGGCATGTCGTGAAAGGCGACTAATGGTATATCGGCTTTTGGGTCTGTGATTGTGTAGGCGTCGAGCTAGCCACACGTTTTTACAATTTTTATCTAACCCAGCCCAGTTTTATTTTTGGCTGAATGTGGTTAAAATGTTTGCTGCCCCTTTGACTATGCCTACCCTTTGGGGATTACGGGCGTGATGTTATGTATATGTGTAAGAGAAAAAAGGAATGGTAGTATGTATGAATGCCATTATCGTAAACATTGCTTAAGACCGCTAGTGTGGTAATATGATTAAGTTTGGTAAAGAATAATAGGGATGATGACTGCATTAAAAAACTATAATTCTATTTAGTCCGTCAGTTAGATTTTACAAAAATACTAGACACATATTTTTCGCTTTATTAAATTAACAAAAGATCACAAAGATAAAGAGCATCAAAGTTTTGGAGTAGGGGCTTGCGACGTCACTATTTAGTACAAATTGTACGAAAGCGTGACGTCACGCGCAACTTGAATGCATTGTATCTTCGTCAATTTTTGTTTGACAAATAAATAAAAATGTGTTCAATATTTTTTTATAATCGGACTGACGGACTAAACAGAATTTTTTAGTCATCTAGCCCATTATAACAAAACGATATTGCAGTCCACACACACATCTTTGATTAGCTTGCTAGATATGACTGAGATGCAACTTGGTTCAGTATTGTGTAGTTTCGTTAAATTTAGAGTTAGATACAATTAGCATCAGTAAAGATCTGGTCTGTGATAAGTGGCATAGACAATATAGTAGACTATAGTAAAAACATGTGCTCAATTTCACCAACTTTGCGTCTAATACGTATTATCACTATCACTGCTATACAAGAATTCTTACTTAGGTTTTTATACCCACCTAGGCAAAAACATTTGAAATCTATGTTTAGTAAAATAGTGACATAAAGCTGCCGAACAAAATATTAAAATTTTCAGTAAATTTAAAATTTATACTAACAAAGACCCTATTAGACACAATGGTTGTGTATCAGAGTGCAGTTAGCGAAAGTAAAACATGACGTCACCGCTTTCTTGCTCCATGCATTGTGGCGAAAATGCGCCGATCCGCTAAACGCGGAGAAAGGTCGGCGCCGGCGCATACGACCACCATACTTGACATACAAGATTAAGTGATCTTAAGTAATGTTTTACAAATTACTATACATTGCAAGGCCGTTTCTTTCTGTTTCCCTTCTTCCCCTTGGTTAGTGGTTGCTTGATTGGTATTACCTTAAGTGGTAAACCATTCCTGCTTATTTTTCTTACAGATTAATCATTACAACGTTTATTCTAAATCCAAAGATTTAAACCTGCCAGTTCTCCCGCTGAATAAAAGCCTGAGTGTCAAAAAAGTTATGTAGAGTTATATTTTAATTAATAATTAAGATTAAGAAACTTGATTATTGAGCGTGAAGAACAGACGATCTTTTTTATACCTGATAAAGATAATGAAGTGTACCTACTTCTAATTAAATTACTAAAACGGCATAGTGTTTCGCTGAGCGTTAATATGCAAAGAGTTGTGTTATCGACTTATATGCGTCTAGACAGAAAGAGCTGTTCTTTTATTTTAGTCCGGTACGTGATTATGCAAATGCAGCGGTGCAGATAAGTTAAATTTTGATATTGCGTAAATAATGTACAAAGTCAATGTTCCACATGGTCTGCCGCAAATTATACGGGGTGGGTTATTCTGATCGGCGTACGAGGGACTGTTGATTTATATAGAGAAATCGGTTAAGTGCTCATAAACAACAACTTGATTGTTCACGTCATCACATCAATATATATAAAAATCAATGCCACTTTTCGTTGTAATTTTATAACTCATGAACGGGCTCACCTATCTAAACCAAATGTTTAGGCTTTGTTCAGACTATTTTGTAGATGGTTTATGTGAAGTTTGCACAAAATCGGTAGAGCGGTTCTTCATTTATCACATTTTTAATATTACACTTTATACGTAGCGAAGCACGTACCGGGCCGCTAGTGAAGTATAAAATGATATCACACATATGTCAATTAAAGTTGCAACCAATTAATGTACACCTGTTCCGTACATCACTTATGCATGTAACATTATTAAAATGATCCAACCAACATTTGACATGCAAACATTGAAACGGTTTCTTACTTTTTACGGTCAATATATAGAAAACATATATAGAATACAAAATTAAATCACAAAGTCGTCAATAACCAACGTAGAGCATGTACATATGTTAAGAATTATGGATTTCAAAGAAGCGCGTGAGGAGTATAAGGGCATATATATATATTGATCGTTTCTCGGCCTACCTCTGAAATATTGTTAATTAAAGACAATCAAAAATATCACCTGTAATCTTACAAAATTGTATGCTGCTAAAAGAATGGCCCACCTGCGCCCGCGCAGCCACCGAAGCGTGTAATGCAGCGGTTGCGCGAGGAAGTTGCCTTTATGATGCTTTTCATTGCGCTAACTATATTGTATTACATACACTATGTAACACCAACAAGCTTATTAGAAAAAAAATTATGTTTTAAAATATATGATATTTTGAACAAAAACTATAATTTTATTATGTCTTAGACAGTGTAACTGACAAGACATGAAACATACATAATATATAACTGAGGTAGCAGTGGCGTAGCGTGGGGGCACTTGGGTGAAAAACGAATTTGAAATAACTATTCAACTTTAAAAGGAGGGCTGGCGGAAAAAAATTGACCCACCCCGGGCAAAAGGAACCCACGCTACTCCACTGTGGGGTAGTGTCATCCTATGAAAAGTTGTTATTTGTATAACTCTAAAAAAAACCGCTGGAGTTGTTTACTATCATCTAGACCAGTGCTTCTCAAACTTTTTATGCTATGGAACCCTTTTAGGAAGCGGAGTATTTGACGGGAACCTAGAACAGCGGGCGGCAGTGCGGGGGGGGGGGGGGGGGGGGGGGAGTGTGTAATAATCGACTTTTAACGGATTTTCCCCCAGGAGTTAATATATTTATGATCAGTACCAATTTTCGTGGAACCCCCAGAAAGGCTTCACGGAACCCCAGGGTTCCGCGGAACACACATTGAGTATAGCTGATCTAGACTATTCTCGTTGAAAATGATTTGTCACAGATATGAAAGTGTAATACTTGATAGCTACATGAATCATAACTACTTACCCAGAGGCGATTTACTTCAACAGTTCCGTATAAAACTACATCTTGGTAGGTATGTCGTGTTTACGCATAAATATTCACTACTAACGTCACGCCACTTTCCTAGCGATGTAGGCAGAAGTTAATTATTTTTATTTACTACTAAGCCTTTTAAATTTGAACTTTTGAATTATCACTTTTAAATCCGGCAGACACTTTTTTATCTAAAGAATAGTTTTTTGTCTGAAATCTTAGGTCAAACCTACTTTCATTACTTAGCCTTCAAGCTGATTTCACTATTAAAATGTTCTAAAGCACTCGTGCCTTAAAAGAGTATCAGAAAAAAAAAATTGTTTTTTTATCTGATTTTTTTTTTTTTAAATCAGATAAAACAGTTTTTTTTTCTAGTTTGAGGTCCTATATGGTATTTTTTTTCAAATAAATGATTTTACTTTTGTTTTAAAACTAAACTAACTAACTTTTATCTAAATGTATCACGGTGTTTGTGATTTTGTTTTATTTTAAAGGATTTATTGTTTTATTGCTGTAGCGTACTATTTTGTTACCTTGAGTTGACTGTTCTTTATTAAGAATAGCAACGCCGCGGTTTTACCCGGGTAGTGCCCATTCCTATAGAAATATATGAATAACATATAGCCTATGTTTCTTGCTGACAAAGTAGCTTTCCATTGGTGAAAGAATTTTTCAAATCTATTCAATTCAAATAAAGAAACAATCAAATCTTTCTTTTTTATAGTATTATTATGATAAATTTACCTGTTTTGTTTTTGTGACCCTGTTTTGTTTTCCCTCAGCGAGCGCACAGTGCGGTGCTCGTCGGTGCTGATCGGCGCGCTGGGACTGTCGCTGATCGCGCTGGCGGTCTACACGACGGTGCTGGTGCTCACTGAGTACCGCAGCCCAAGGCCCTGTCTCAGCGAGGAGTGCGTCGGCACCGGTCAGTGGACAGTCTGTTACAATACAACACAACCCAACATGATAGTTTACCCCGGATTCAGTTCTTTATTTTACTTTACTTATCTGTAAAACCGCTACAGAGTAGTATTTTTCACACTGACTGCATGCATTCTATGTGTTCAAAGTTCAAATATATGTAGAATTCATGCAATATGAAGGCCATAATAAATTAAACTTTGTGTATTGTTTCCATCGAAATTACAAACAATGAGAGAAGTCATTTATGCTAAAGATTGCATATCGGCAGGACCCATTTACGGTGAGGAAGATAAACATTGATTTTTAAGAACAATTAATGGTATCTTGTTTAAGTCCGCAAACATATTTTTTAATATTGAAATTATTACAAATGTGTGCATTGGGACTCTGTTAAGCTTACGTCACCAAATTATAAATTATCAAATTTTGGACGCAATTCTTTTGTGTTTAGATTTTACATTACAAATGATAAACATAAAGTCATGTTTTTTATTATAAACTTGCTCTTACTTGAACCATTAGGTGCGAAGATAAATATTTTTCTAATATAAAAACCATATCTAGTGCAACCATTAGTGGCGTTACACGTGTAAAGAAAATTATGCAAATCGCTCCTGCTGTCATGGCCAAGCAATTTTCACGAGCTCCGGTAATACCTCGCTATGTAAATAAGACAGTAATCGCGTAATCGGACCGATTATGCGAGAATCATCGATTAATCGATGCGATGCTCAACTAGAGAATCCCTCGGTATTCAAACAATTGCGTCCAAGTCAAAGTTATTATAATTTCTGATAGGAATGTAACGGGCATGCGTAAAGCGTATCATCTCGTGACAGGCGCTGACAAGTTATGCCAGTCGCACAAACATCAATGATTTATGGGAGAAAAACAACGATGGAAAATAACGCGTATTATAGTGCTTCAAGAACGAAGTTTTTTCTGGAATCTCATGCAAGTTAACTTAGTAGGCGTCAGCAATAGATTACATCTTTATTATGTTATTTAAAAACCACGACCAAATATGTTTAAACTGGTTCAACTCTGTTTACATGAACTTAATATGCGCGCTTGTTAAAAAATATGCCAGCTGTCTTAATAACAGCCTTTGAGTTGACAATGTTGACATAAACACGCGCTATAAACGTAACTTTACCTGAACGTTCTCCTGTATTCAGTTTTTTATGAAACGTTGTCTAACATCAAATTTTTTTTTTATATTTTCCTAAGCTTCGGTTCAAATAAATGAACCTGTTATTGTTTTGTCGTACTTTATAATTAAAACTTCGTCGTAAATGCACCATTATTGTAAATAGTTATGTAGGTACAATCATTATATGGTTCGTCACCTGATTAGCAATTAAAATCGACTGATGTCGTTCGATATATGCGCACTACGAAGAGGCGTTACGACATGCTACGGCGTAGAGGCCGTTACCCTCTACAAAGCGCTATGCTACGGATAGAGAGCAAATATAAACCAACTTGTTTATTCGGGGGTTCTAAGTATTTACAGCTTATATTTTTGATATCCGTTAAGTTTTTTACACAGTTATATTTTGTTCTTGTTATAGAATTTCAGTTGTAGTGAAAGTTGCAATATTTTAATTTCATTTTACGTTTCGTTTTTATAAAATTACTTTAAACGAACGTAATAAGAATAGACGTTCAAACTATTACAAACAGTCTACAGATGCGATATTTGATATACGTTTTTTTGCGCAGCATTTGCAAGAAGTTTCTAAACATCAGGTACAAGTGTCATTATCATATTACTAGACTATTTGTTACGAAAAAGACTGATGCAACAAAACCGGTTCAAAAGTAATGCGACACATTCATTATAACAAAATAACTTAATCTTCAAGGAAAATCTGTTAGGAACGCCATCATGCGTCCAAGTTGTGGTCTAAGGGCGGTGACAGACTGTCGTTTTTCTCTGCGCGTATACCTACGTTTATGGCATACGCGCTTTACGCGCGCTACAAAACAAACCTACGTGTACGCGCTCATTTCTGCGTGTTCGCTCGAAATATTAAATGTGTAAACGCTGGTCTGATAGGGCATGTTCTCGTTCGGGTTTATACGGGTGCGTCGGGTTTTTATTCAAGCGTTGACGCACATATAAAACTAACCGCACCTGTACGCGCGTACACGCGCTTATAAAAACGAGCTTTTACGCGCATACAAACCGCTAGTTTGCAACCGCCCTAATGGAGTGCACGTGATGGATCCGAGTTTAAACTGCGTCTTTGCGAGGAAGTGATACACATGCATTAATTAGGTATTTGCAAGTATTTAGCGCATCAACTGCGCACGCGCTGCGGTGCCTGCGCGCTCCCAGACCTATTACGCAAACCCGTGGCTTAGCAAGCCATCTACTTAACCCGATGATTTATGTACATGCGACATTGGTCAAATAAATAAGCAAACACTTGGCGTCGAATTTTAGACCTTAGCTAAGTGCACAAAGCTGCAGCTGTATACTTGATAGTCTTTTATTAAAATAAAAAGCTGAGTGTTAAAGTGTAGACGCAGTTTTTAGTTTTACGCCGACGTGACATTAGTAGCCACGCAAAGAAAATTTTGAACAACTTTCTAGATAGCTGAAAAATTTGTAATATGACTCTCTTTCATAATAGCCCAAATTAAGTAAACATTTTAGTGACATTCGTAGTTCAAAATTAGACAATGAAGTTTAACGGCCTGACCTGTTTAATTTTGATAAAATCAATCTTGCTATACACCTCAGCCCGACTTTACCCAATTGACGACGAAGCGCATTTCAAAACAGCTTCCAGGATCCTGAGCTCGCTGAACAAAGACGTGGAGCCATGCCAGGACTTCTACGAATTCGCGTGTGGGGGGTGGATCAAGAAGAACCCAGTGCCCGAGTGGGCGACGTCGTGGGACCAGCTGGCTAAGCTGAGGGAGCAACTGGTGGTGGATCTGAGGGAACTCCTGGAGGCGGAGGATGAGGAAGGCCTGCCGACTAGCGTGTTGAAGGCGAAGGCGCTTTATAGGACTTGCATCAATATTGGTAAGTTAATTTTACTATAAGTTTATTAACTGTATTTAATAACGCGCTTTTACGAATTCTCTTTTCACCAAGATGGTTGTTGACTGCCTAATCAATTGGGACCGTTTGAAATACTCTTTATATCATATATATTGAGAATGTGTTGTTCAGCTACTCAAATTAAAGTAAATAATAAGTTCCTTTAAGTATGCAGAAACTTACTTATTACTTATTTTTAATTTTTCTGCAATCAGGGCCGTCTTTATCCTAATGGAGGCCCTGTGCACGTTAGTTTATTAATATGTTTGTGGGTGAAAAATGTCGATGATCCATTGGTAATCTGGAACTACAGAGCCCTCTAGATCCCGGGGGCCCTGGGCACCTGCCCAAGGTGCCAAGTGGGAAAGAGAGGACTGTCTACAGTCGTACCAGAATCAACTTTTCTTAGCGTCAAATAACTGGCAAGTAATACTACGGATGGATCGACTTTCCAGCTTAAAAATTAGGTACTTGAAATCCTTGACAATTTGAAAATTTGTGATTTCTTCCCTTCTTCGAGGATTATGTGACGTGTGTCCTGATACAATCATCCTTGCGGGTGTAGACTTCAAATATGTTTAAGTTTATATCTGCAATATAGATAACTCAGCTCTTTCCACCATTGGTATCACCTCGTACTTTCGCAATTCAGATAAACTGGAGGAGGAAGGCATCAAACCGATCCAGCAGCTGCTGGCGCGGCTGGGGCTGCCGCCACTGCCACCGGCGACACCAGGCGCGGCCTTCTCCTGGGAGCAGAGCGCCGGCCGCGGCCGCCGGCTCATGGGGCTCAACGTGCTGCTGAGCGTGCAGGTGGCCGAGGACGTGCGCAACACCAGCAGGAACCGCGTCGTGGTGAGTCACCTCGAGCAGGTAGCAGCAGCAGCTGCCGGCGCTTGTCGCACTTTAGGCTTACTAAGTAACCTTCTAACACCTATTTACTTTCTACCTATTTTTTTCATCGACAAATATATTTTTCAGCCAAACAAGACCTTTAACCATGTACTCCTATGTAATATTGGGCGGGGACTCAAAAATAATGTACCAACCGTTTTCCTGATTATCATTTCATAAAGGGCGACTGAGACAAACAAAACAAACTTAGCATCACGCCACCAAGACTTATAGTGTCTAATATTATGTAAGAAGGATATCACTACTTTTTCACAATTTCCCATCTAACCCAACTGAATTTAACTAACTACTAAATGTGGTAACATACTTAAAAATCGTATGACTTCTCATGAATCACCAGCAGGGGCGTAGCTACCGCCGTATCTGCCGTATCAATTATACGGGGCCCCCGAGCTTCGGGAGCCCCCGAAGTGCGTAAGCAAAAATTAATAAAAACTTCAAAATTAATAAATCAGTTTGCCGAAAAAAGGCAAGGAGAGTGTATATTTAATTTGAATTGTTTGTTAAACATTTTGAAAAAAGTGAGAGATAGAAAATTATGATGCATAAATATTTCTATTAATTTTATGCAAACATTTTTTTTTGTTTTGTGAGAAATCTTTACCCTTCATAAGGGCCCCAAAATTTTTTTATACGGGGCCCCGCCAAGGCACGCTACGCCACTGATCACCAGTAACGTGTATCCCGTTGCGCAGATCGAGCAGGTGTCCCCCGGGTTCAGCGAGCGATACCTGCTGGCGCCGGCGCAGTTTGCGCACGAGTTGGAGCAGTACCGCGCGTACGTGCGCGACGTGGCCGCGCTGGCTGACCCCGCCGCCGACGCCGACCGCTTCGCCGACGACATTGTCGACTTCAGCAAGAGCCTTGCTAAGGTGCGCCGATGTTTTTTGCAGTGATGAACGTGAATAGGCTGGTTTACTCAAAAAAATATATAATTCGTAAGTTAGATTGTCAAAAAAATTTAGTTAGTATTTTTTGTTTTATCTAGTAATCCAAAACTTACAAAGATACAGCGCTTCAAAGATGAGAAACGCGGTGCTTTACGTCACTTGGGCGGTAAAATTTTTGCGGACCTAAAGACTAAAGCTGTAGCAAACCGTATGTATTCGGTACTGAGTAACGGGTGCGCTGTCTAGTACCGAGTAACGAAACGTTACTCACGAAAGCATTTCGTTACTCGCACTTTTCGTATTATGGGTACCGACACTGTTTCAGTTCGTATAAGTACCGTTGATGCGTGTATTGATACGTATGCTGGTCGTATGTTCTACGCATGTACGGATGTACGCACTTATTCGGTAAATTCAAAAACGTACGTTAAAAAAACGATGTTTGTTAAATAATGTTTTTGTTTTATTAATACGTTTAATTTCAGTCTAAGAACAATAGGTTTTTGTTGTTCTTTAAATTTTGTTTAAAATATGTTTTATTTCATATTTTATGTTTAATTTTATTCTAAACAAAACAATTGCTGCTATGCTTTTTTTTATTTTATTGTCAATAAATATTTTTTGACACCGATTTGTTGCTTTTACATCGTACTGTACGCGTACGACTTGATTCGTTGCTCATATGATATGCGGTATCAGAAGTAACGAGTAACGTAACGATGCGATAGTAACGAGTATTCATTGTTATAGTAACGAATACATACGGGTACGCTTTTTTTCGTTACTTTTACAACTCTACTAAAGACGTCACGGCGTACTTTAATGCGCTCATAGATTTATTGCGTAGTCAAAAAATTCTAAATCTATGAATGCGCTGTATCTTCATCATTTTTGGTTCGCTAAACAAAAGAAAAAATAGGTAGGTAAGCTATATTTTTTGGTAATCTCAATAATGGGCTGTCATATCTTTTGAGTAAACTAGCTCATTTATAAGAGCCACTTCTCAGGCATATTATAGCGCCCTTCATTTAGTTCGCATACGTTTCGGTAACACATGTGCGATACTTCTGATGTTATATCTGATGCATTGTAAGCGGTGATGTCTACTAAAGATGGCAGACAAGCGCATGGTTTCTGCACTTTTAGCAACTGGAAATAAACAACTAGAAAGCCCTGTTGTTACAGTAGACCAGTCTAATTAAATTAATTTTATACTCGCACAGAGAGAAAGAAACACCTTTTATATTAGGGTAGGTCCCATACAATAAAATTGCCATTGAGAGGACCCTCATGAGGGTCGGAAGCTATTTCTAATGCCCATACAGTCAATCAAGAAGGACTTACGCATTGAAAACAATCACTATTTATATTAAGGTAGCGGGCCATTTGCCAAGGCCCCAAACGCCATAGATACGGAACTGTTTATTAAATTAATGGACACTTTCAGATAATGACTCCCGTCGAGGTGCGAAGGAGTGGAACGCACTTGTTCCACGAGGTGTCCGTGCAGCAGCTCATCCAGGGCTCCAATGGGGGGCCGGCGCAATGGAAGGACGTAAGAACTTTCGTACATTACATATCTACCTCATTATCTTCCTAGCTTTATGTCAGTCATCGAAGCGTATTGACTTTAACGCTTCCAAATTCCTCTCTTGAGAATACACAACACAGGGTTCTAACAATATAATTCCCCGCAGCACGACTGGGAGAAGTACCTGTCGCTGGTGTTCAGCAACACGAGCGTGACGCTGCACCCCACCGACGACCGCGTCATCGTCATGGACCTGCCCTACCTGCAGAAGCTGGCCGTGCTGCTGTCAGAGACCAAGCCGCTCATCATTGGTAAGATACGATGTACTTGGTTTAGGAGGTTTTATTTACTTACCTACCTTTTAAATTAGGTCCGCTGATACTGATCGAACATTTTAGTCGTATCAAATTTTACATTGATCAGTTAAGTACCTACCTACTTAGTTTAAACGTGAAGATTTATCGGAAAGACAACGGTTACTTTTACATTTACATTTATAATATTGTAGTGGTAAGGATAGAGCAGGGCCCGGCAATACTCTACCTTTAGAAATACTTCCTTCCTTCTAAGGCTATTGATTGCTGGCCTGATTTCTACACTTCTTTAGAATTTGTTATCCGCGTCTTCCACGCAAATAATTATATAATAATATATAATAATAAATTCTTCAGACTGACACACCAATTCCCTAGTCCCAAACTAAGCTTATGCTTGTGCTATGGATACAAGGTGAACGGATAGACATACTTATATACGTTTATAAACATCCATGACTCGAGTACAAATGTCCATGTTCATCACACGAAACATTTGCCCCTAGCGGGATTCGAACCCGCGACCCTTTGGTATCGTGGCCAGGGTCTCTGACCACTCGACCAACGGGCCAGTCAAACAATTACACATGTCGTGGCAGTTTTTAAATAAGGCAACACTGTAAACATGTAAAATCACAAATGTTTTTATGCTATTGTTTGTGTATGTCTTGTTAGCTGTCCTTAAATAAATAAATAAATACCATCGACTCTGATAGCGACATACCGAGAGAAGGGAGTTGTAAGTGCAAGCCTAAACAAAGTCAAAATAGTTATACGATCGAGAATATCTGTCTTCATTTTCTTGTACTTCCAATACAATGCAACAGAATGTAATTTTGTTTAGAGCCATCGTTAATGATTTCGTACAACCGATGAGATGGATTTAGATAGTCTTCAAACCAATTACAATGATCCGAAAATCCGTCGATGCCATCATTGTGACTTGCAATTTGTCGGGTTGCACATTCTCGCATAAGTACAATACCATTTAGAGACTTTTCGATCGTACCATTTTCACCAGATAAGATTATACGCATAATTTTGTAACTTTCACTGATTGCATTGTCAGATTTCATAATGGCAAATTCGAATACCAACGAAATAATGACGATCAGAGATAATGGACATGACTTTTAAAATTGGTGATTTTGTGATTTGGTTGAGAAGATAGATAGGTAGGTACTACTGATAGATAAATATATTTTAAACCAGAAATGGTTTGTTGCATTAGTGCAACAGATCCTATTACGACATTATGATTAAAGGTCGATTTTTTTTTCTACTGTCGGTATTCGCCGAAGACGATTCACACTCTACATGCTATGTCTCTCTCATCCACTTTATCCATTTTACTAGTAGCAACAGCTGCATCTCAGCTCAATATTGTAGGTACCTCTAGCGGACTTAGTGCATTGAACGATAGGAGGCGGCAAAGCTGAATGAGACCCCTAGTACGAGCAGTGCCTTCCCGGATTTTAAAAGTTTCTGAGGGTTATTTAGTTGTAGTATTTAGAGGCCTCCCAGATCGCTTTTTCCGCCCTCCGGTTAGACCACCACTAGACCAGTAAAAACTTATACACGTCCATAACCCCATATGCGCGTGCGCAGAGCGGTTCCTGTGGTGGAGCGTCTTCTCGACGCTGGCGCCGATGACGCGCGGTGCGTTCCGCGAGCGCGGCTTCCAGTTCTCGCGCGCCGTGTTCGGGCTGCAGCAGCGCACGCCGCGCTGGAAGTCCTGCACCGCCAACGTCAACGCCAACTTCGGCGTCGCGCTTAGCTACCTCTACGTTAAGAGGCATTTCGACTCGCAGTCGAGGCAGAAGGTAAGATTTTATTTGTAGCTTGACTTCACGTATCTGCAGATGAGATTTTAACATCCGTTTTTCTACTGTTTCTTTTTTCTCTGCCGTCTTTTTACACATGTAGGTATCTAATGAATGGGCTACCAAACCAAAATTGTCTCAAACGCCGTCTTACCAATTTAAATAATTAACGAAGCTTCCCATTGTAAACGAATGGGTTAATAACGTAGGTACAATGTAATTTAAGTTCTCGACTCTTTACATAATTAAGTAGTGCTAATTCTCGACTTGTTACATTTATTATTGGCAGGCCATCGAGATGGTGGAGGACGTGCGCGAGGCGTTCGCGGCGGCGGTCCAGGACCTGGACTGGATGGACTCGTCGACGCGGCTCAAGACGCTGAGCAAGCTGCGCGCCATCAGGAACTTTGTCGGGTTCCCCTCGTGGTTGCTCACGCACGAACAGCTCGACAAACACTACAAACATGTTAGCAACAAACTTACCTATCTTTATACGTATGTCAAGCGGAGGAAACGGTGGCGCATGTAGGCCTCGAGTGCACCGGCGTCGCCAAGATCCGCAAGGAGACTCTGGGTTCACCAGGATCACTCGCGGATGCCCTGAGAAGACTGGGAAGATTAATCTGCTTTTGAAGGGAGGTGGGCTGGCTAAAATAACCAGCCTACACGGCTCACATACAATGGTCCACTTCAATAACTAAGTGCGGAAACCATCCCCGTTAGATAGATACGTATGTCACTAATAACTTCCAAGTCAGTAACAACTTGCAAGCGGGTTAATAACAATTTTACAAGTGTCAGCAGTTTCCAAAATTTACAATCTTTTATTTTTACATTCAACTAACCTTATTTTTTGATTTTCATTAGTTTTGATGATACAAATCTTCCTTTTTTCTCAGGCCGAAGTTATAGAAGGGAACTTGTTTGAAATATACCTCAAGCTGACGTGGGCGGCAGTGAAGAAATCCTTGGAGTCTTTAAGAGAAAAACCAGACCGCAACAGGTATAACAACAGTTTGATAATAAATATGAACAAGATCGTACCGATACAATGGGCGGAATACTCCCCGGCAAACAAAATATACTGTAGTACTGAAAATACTTTCGTATCTTCCAAAACATTCTTAAGCATTCCCATACAGACTATAAACGTTTGTTTTTTAAATCTTAGCATATACAAATACGCATTTATCTCAACAGATGGGTGGCCACTGCTACAACAGTAAATGCTTTCTACTCGGCCACGTTGAATTCAGTCAGTGAGTATACTATTTTATTTAATGTAGGTAGGTAGGTTATACTGCGCACGAACTTGTTCATGACACTATTTTACCTTTCGCAGCTTTCCCTGCTGGCATTCTACAACCTCCATTCTACGGCAACGGCATTGAGTAAGTATCTTAGCGAAAAAATACTTTATAATAATTAGTATCCGGATCTTTTTTGAGAATATGTTTAGATATCTTTTGATATTTTTATTTAATTGTCAATCGTTTTCAGAGCGATCAACTACGGTTCTATAGGTGCCATAATGGGACATGAGGTTACTCACGGGTTCGATGATCAAGGTAAGAATTTGCTTGAAGTTTAAAAAATAGATAGGTGGGTAAGTAGCACATTTATAATAATAAAAATAAAAAGTTGTAAGTCTTAAACTATATCATTTAAATGTGTCTGCGCAGGTCGGCGGTACGACGAGGAGGGAAACCTGCGCCAGTGGTGGTCAGCGGCGACGTTAGAACACTACCACGGCAAGGTGCAATGCATCATCGACCAGTACAGCCAGTACCACATGCCACAGCTGCCCAACTACACGGTGAGCATTGTCATCTCTAACATCTGCTGATCTTCCTAAGCTTGTGAAGGAAGCAATTGTTAGAAAATGTGAACTGTTTATATCAAAAAATATATACAGTATCGGACCCAGGCCAGGACCTTGTGGGATCCCTGCATTAATCTCGCTAAAGATGTCTAATTAAAATAAAAATTACGTCAGTTCCAGCTTTTTTGAATCTTAAATTGTATTGTCAAATTAATCTACATATGTATTTAGAAGTTTAGTCTTGATTGTACATAGTAATCCATGGTACCCAACCCCAAGTACTTTATCAAAGGCTTGATCTAGATCAAGCCTTTAGAAAATCAGAATTAGGAGTCAAACGCAGTCCTGCCAATTTCTCGTCGTGCAATTGAATCTTATTCTTATTTGTTTGGGGAAAACTGTTTTATTATAATTTCCTGTTCTGTGTGTCCAGGTGCACGGGTTCAACACGCAGGGCGAGAACATCGCGGACAACGGCGGGCTGCGCGCGGCGCTGCGCGCGTACGAGCGCTTCGCGCAGCGCGACGCCGCCCGCGCGCGCGCCGCGCTGCCCGCGCTGCCCGCCTACACGCCCGACCAGCTCTTCTTCCTCGGCTTCGCGCAGGTCTTTATAGCACAGCGTACTGACGTGAAACGCTCCCATAGAGGAGATACGCACGCGCGTACTAACAATATGATCGACGATGTCATATTTCATTACGATCGGAGTAAAAAGTAAAGAAATACCTACATATTTCAGCTTCATAAAATCTGGCAAGATGTAAAACTTGCCTGCGTATGCACGATGAGAGATGCACGCCCATATGACCTGTGTTAAAAATAGCAAGCACAGGAGCCCAGAGTAGCGCTTATAACAAATTTTCTCATAGTAATATTCTATAGAGTAGAAGGGTAAGACTACGCCCAAAAATTTTTTTCGTTGCCTAATTAATGTTCCAATCTACAGATATGGTGCGGCAACACCACAATCGGCGCGCTAAAGTCCAAAATGGTGGAAGGAGTGCACAGCCCAAACAAGATCCGGGTGATCGGGACCCTCAGCAACTCCAAGGAGTTTGCGGAGGCCTGGAAGTGCCCCAAGGGGTCGCCAATGAACCCCGAGCACAAGTGCGTCCTATGGTGACGGCCTCAAGCAAATGTGATCTTAGATATAAGTTGACCAAAGACATTTATTCAGCTAGGTTACCGTAAAGTTACCGCCTTAGATTATGTACAAAGTGTATTTTTATATGACGTAGTGATGCACTTTGCTATCAACTTTATATATTAAGTAATTTGAATTATCACGATTGTACAGTTGATAAAGAAATTAGTATTACATATTATATTAAGATTCCCATAAGATTAAAATTGTCAAAGACTGAAATAATTAAACAGTAAGTTCTTAAGATAAACTGATAGTTTCGTAACTGCTTTTTCTATGAAATGATACTTTATTGTCATTTGCTATAATTATTTCAGTGCATCTCTACTTTGTGCAAAAAATTACAAAACTATTTATTAAAAAATAAAAAATGACAAAATAGAAATGTATGTGTATTTATTTTATTTTTTCCTTACGTAAGGGAACTCATATACAGGGGCCGAGTGTTTGGTGCCGGGCTTGACCTTCTTGGGTTTGAGAGCCTTTGCGTCCTGCAGGTGGCGCTTCAGCTCCATCTTCTGCTGAATGACTGTCAGTTCTTTTTCTCTCTCTATCCTTTTGGCTACTTCTTTGTAGATCCTCTCTTTCTTTTTCTTCATACTTTCAACAGTCTGCAAAAAAACATTAATAAAATAAGTACACGACTTACAGAAGAGTAAGTTAGCTTGGTTGGTTGGTAAATACAATTTATAATTAATAATAACTTTTTACATCCTATGTACCTCAATATACATTTATAAAAGAAAAAAAACAATGGTATGTATTTATATTTATCTAAACTTCAGAATTGACATAGCATAAATCTATACTTATCTACCCATAAGGGAGCCTAAAGATAGGGGATATATTTCAACACCATAGTTGGTGTATTGTTAGAAATGAAAAAATACCTGTTCATCAACATCAGGTAATGTCAGCTTGTTCAAATCTGACAGCCTGGGCCGGTTGGACTTCCGTCCAAGGAGCGACGGATGGGTGTCCAACCTCTTAGCGAGATCCAAAGTTTTCTCTTCACCCTCATCCACAAAGAATGTGTGGGTGTTTGGGGTGGAATCTGCTATCTCTGTCATGTGTAGCTGAGACTGAAATTAAGATGTACAGGGATAAAGGGTAGGCAATGGGATAAAGGGTGTTTTATCAAAATAAAACATATTCAGTATAACAATACAATAAGAGCACAACAGACTAAGTACTATTTTTTACTGTGAATTTATTACAATACTCATATTGTCGGTGAGTGTGCAATACCACACTGCACTTGATCATAAGGCCCAATTTTCAATGTTATTTGAGTAAAAGTTAGGCCTTATAGCAAAATCAACTTACGCTATATTGCACACACACCAACGATATAATCACCTGAAATAGTAATAAAATTACTCACAAAATAATAAGTTACAATTGATATAGACAGGTAAATATAATTAGTTATATTATACGGACCTGTAGCCTGTTGATCTGTCGACTCTCGATAGTGCGCTTCATGTTGATATACTTTAGGTCCTGTGTTTGCATCAGCTTCACTTGCTCTGAAGTAAACTCATCTTCTTTTTCAACTTCGTGATGGACCTAAAAATTTCAATTAGTAAGTAGTATGTAATTATTGTTAGTAGAGTTAATTCATTATTATATATAAAGTAAGAAAACACTTAGATTTAAGCTGTCATATTATCTCTTATCATTATGGTCAGTCCAGCTTATAGAATTCTTCGGTCAGAGTAGCCCGCAGGCCTAACCTTCAGTTAGAATATAAGAATAAAAGTAACGCATGGATGGTACTATGGTATGAATCAAACTTACCCCATCCTTCACTCTAGAATTTATCATGTGAAAATAGAATTCATCAGGGTTTTTATCCAACGTCCGCTTCCGCAATAACTTGAGCGTTTGGCCCTTTTCATGGTAATCATCTGCACGTTTTTTGTAATCTTTCTTCTTTTCTAAAAGTCCTAGATGTTTCCTAGTTTCTGGTTGATGCCTTTCTTTGTGTGTTTTTTGGTTAGCTTTTGCTGCTTTTTTCCAGGAAGACATTTTGAATTATTTACAACTACTTGTAATTTTTTTTTTAATGTCATTAGTATCTTCACACCGTTTTTATACTCTAGTTACCAACTTTGATTCGTAAAATTTACATTAAACTCCACATGTATTTAACTCAAAACATAACCTTTCTAAACCCTAAACGTCAATGTCACTCACAAACTAGATGTCACCGACGACAGTTTACTTTTTCAGATCTTTATACAGCGATCGATTAAAGTTGTATTCAATTGAATACAACTTTAATTCGATAAGTACAGTTAAAATAATCAATATTAATAAAATCATCAATTTATAGTGTTTATTAATAATGATAAAATTACATCGCCTTTAATAGTAGAGTATTAACTTATTGAATCTCAACAACTATTTTTAAGGAATTATCAATTAATCAACTCGATGGAATGAAGCTGGAGCCGGCGTAACCATTTCAGTCGATCGCTGTACGGCAATAGGAAGTTTTACAAGAAATAAAAATAGAAATTCCAGTGCACTAAATAGTCCAACCCCTAAGAACATATTAAACACTCCTCCTAATGACGCTGAAACATAAAATATTATTTAATTAATTTAGAGAACGATAGGCACAAAAAAAAAACAAATTTTGTTATAATTGAATAACACAAAAGTAATTATATGATTTTAAATTAAGGAAATAGGACTGCATAGGTACGTACACAACAACGTTAACCATGTCTCTGTTGGTATCAATAAAAATAACTTTGATGAATTAACATTTATCCTTAATCGTAATACCGCTCCCTTTGTTATATTTATTCCGGAACTGGAAATAAAGTCATTCACTTGAATATTTATCTAACCCCCAAATCAACTACGTATTGTCAATTTCGATCGATAGCATTAACTGAATAATATTACCACTAGGCACTAACCTACATTACTACATTTTGCCTAGCATACACACTTACTATAAAAATCATACAATTTCTATTTATTTCTTAATATACCACCAGTATGTACATAGGTACTTAATTAATGTTTATACTTACTAAATAGGATCTAAACTTGATTGCACAGAGTTGTACGGGCCTGGTTCCAAAATTAATTTCGTTATCATTTTTTGACATGCCGGCAAACACGAACATGTGTTGTTACCTATAAAATAATCCTATTTAAAAATCAAGGATTTTTACTGTAAGTAGTTTTACAATAAGTGAAACTATTGTAAAAACTTAATGCGTAAGTATTCTATGAATTAAATATCTATTTAGTCTTTGTTCATTTAATTGGACTTAAAATAAGACATATGTTCTCAAATATTTAGTAGATATTGCATGTGTATAGTAATAATAACTTTGGTCGATGCTTTGAAAGACTAATGCAGAATAGTATCACATGGCACGTTAGCAATGGTTACATACCTTTAAGACCAAAAGTCCTAAGGCAGGAAAGTCGCTTCAGCGGACAAGGCGGGTGGACCACTTCATTTTCCCTCCGATCTACTTTTCTAAGAGGATCCGTACATCCGCACTTTTTCTCAGTGCATTTTAGCTACAATTTAAAAAATAAATATATTTATTGATATAGACATAAAATTAAAACTTAAAAGTTATGTAGTATATCATATAGGGTATTCTTTGCATTAGCTTTCTGTTAAAAATATAGTACTTAGTCTTAGTCTGATGTTGGTCTGGGACTTAAAAAATAATGTGCCAACTGGGTTTCTTGCCTAGCATGTCGTAAAAGGCGACTAATGGTATATGGGGTTGTGGGTATGTGCTTGTGTAGGCGACGAGCTAGCCATTTGTCACTACTTTTTCACAATTTTCCATCTCACCCAGCCCAGTTTTGTTTTTGGCTGAATGTGGTTAAAAGGGCCTGCTTCCCCTTTGACTCTGCCTACCCCTTCGGGGATTGTGGGCGTAATGTTGTGTTTGTGTGTGTTAAGTTGAATGAATTTTAGCTGTTGCTCGAAAGCTGTCCGCGTGTGTTTATGTAATCAGCCAGACAAAAAAATTTACAATGCTTTGTGAAGCATTGTAAAACACAGGTTACATATTCAGAATACACATAAATAAATATTAGCGTTACCAGGCACTGGCTTCGTGAATATCCTTTAGCACTGATGCAAGTTCCATCCACTAGTTTTTCGGTGTTACTGTCTTTCTCCGAGAGAAACGTTAGCTGAGCTAAATAATTATAGCCGGGGGACAGACGCGTTGGAACTACCCACTCTTCACCAAGATATCTTGTAAAGAACTAGAAAATATACAGTAGGTACATATAATAGAAAATCATTCTCAGCAAACAAAAATGATGAAGCATATGCCATTTACAACAATATTGTCATAATAAAGGATATCCATAAAAAAGTAAGTCCTAAGAATTAAGACTAAACTATGTTATGTATATTTATCATAGAATTATCTAATGTCTGAGGTATTAAAAAGGTATATCCATTTTTACATGTCTACCTGAATAACTTAGGGACGATGCATACCTCGCACCCATGGACGCCTGTTCCTTGAAAGCATTGCAATCCTACATCCAACTTCTTTATCACATCATAACGATATATTGCCGGAAGGGATATATTTAAAAATCTGAAAGCGGATAAAAGTTAGCGTCTGTTTCAATCTAAAATTACTGGCTAATAATATAATTCATTATCGATAAATGCACAAGTTGTCAACAAAAAAATATGAATGAGTATTCATTGAATGAAACACACCCACGCATTAATCATTAATAACAGGCTCTAGTTGTAGCCTTGTAGATGTAAATAGGTGATTAGATTAAATTGATAATATGATACTGAATAGACACGCACAAATTATTAAATATAGTGCATTACTAGCTATATCGTTACGCAAATGGGGTAAATTTAAAAAAAGAGCAAGACGGCCCAGCGGGTCTCCTTGCAGAAGAGGCGCGCGCAGTCAACGGGCACTCGGGCGAGTGCCGCTGCAGCTCCTGCAGCAGGCTAACGTTATTCTGCGCCACCAGCTGATGTAGCAGCGCCGGATACCAAGAACACATTCCATGATAAGACATGAGACAGTACCTAGCAGGCGTAGCGACGCAGCAGACGCCCCAGCGCGTGAGCTCCTTGCGGAATAGGCGCGCGCAGTCAACGGGCAGCTCGCGCCAGCGGCAGCGGCGCGTGAGCTGAGGGCACTCGGGCGAGTACCGCTGCAGCGCTTGCAGCAGGGTCACGTTGTTCAGCGCCAGCAGCTGCTCCAGTAACTCCACTTGGGACTCTTCAGTATTCTTGCCTTGCAGCGCGTTCGCGAGGGTCGCGGGAACACGGCTTGTGTTCGCCCCGTTCGTTTTGCTGTTTGGCAGTAATAAGGCCTTAAGGAGATTTACTGTCTTGTCAAGAAAAGGTATCACACTATTGCATATATACCTAATAAGGACAATAGTTATTTCTTGACTGTTTAATAAAATGCGACTATCGATTGTGTTATATATATATATATATATATATATATATATATATATATATATATATATATATATATATATATATATAATATAAGCTAAAACTAAAACGGAAGCTATTTTCTAACTCAGCAAAATTCATAGATTCTGAAAACGCTGTTACACACTGATATACTTGTAAATGTAATAAATGCTGTTACGCTCCCGCCACTCACAAGTGCTTGAGGAAGGTCTCCGCGACGGCGTCGGGCGGCTGGCACACAGCGACGGTGGGGATGGACTGGAAGCCGGCTCCGGCGGACAGGTCGCTCAGCTGCAACAGGGCCGGCACCTGCTGGAAGCGTTGCCACAGCACCACGCACAGTACTCCCGCGCAGCACGCGCTTGCGAGGCAGCATATCGCCCAACCCACACTGTATAAAGCATCGTAACATTCCGGCAAAACATTTTTTGCCTTTTTTTTAGGACACTGGGACTATCATATCATACATATAACGACCGAAATCCAATACCATAATCTTTCTACTAAATAAATTAGCTACAGAGGCCATTTATGCATTACAGTACACTTAGGTTTCGTGATCTTCATTCGTTTTCGTGACCCCTAAGGGTCAACGGTTATCAGTTTGAGAATCTTAGTAATAAAAAACACTGAATTAATATTCATTGATTCTCAATATTTTTATTTTACATAATTAAACTAATTAATACTTACCGATCGTAAAAATATTGAGAAACTAAATATTTAAATCCATGCAGCGTCGTTGTCTTGAAGAATTTGCCGACAGCTTGCGTAATGGTATTTTGTTTCATGACTTCGAAATCACAATTAACTACAACTAAATGTCTGTTTAGAGTGAATTAAATATCAATAGCAAAATTCAAACAATACTTAAATACCTAAATTAAGTATGGATCAATATGAAAACGACTGATGAAACTGGACAAGAATTGATTGAACTCTTGAATGGAAATGGTTGAACTAAACAAGGTCGGAATTATCCGTCAGTTTAAACACAAAATGGGTTGGTTGGACCAGTGTTCTGATCACTATCTCGCATGGAATTCATACATCGATCAGCGTCGCAGGGACGCCGAGTGGGCGCCCACGTGTGACCTTACCCTTAGGGATCGTTCACATCAACATACTGTCTGCGATGACTTTGAAGCACCAGTGTGAGCATAAACTAACACTAAACTATTCGTCCACGCCATGCTGACGATGACTTGGGGCTTTCTGATAAGCAGTTTGCGATCGGATACGTAGCCAACAGTCAGTGGTTTGTAAAGCCAGCCACAATGCACATGATCATAGCGTATAATTGGGCGAACCAGAATAAAATAGATGGATTTATCTATATAAGTACGTATGGCCCGTATACCCGTAATAGAAAGACCTATATATTTTTTCATATATACAACATCGAATGGGTACGATCTGATTCTAATGTAGCCTTCTACCTTATATCTATACCTACTTACTTAAACATTTTAGATGACTTCAAATAGATAGATATATAATATTCTTTATTGCACGAAAAACAGATACAGAAATTAGGAGAATACAATAGAATTTAGGCGGTCTTATCGCTAGAAGCAATCTCTTCTAGACAACCTCAATTGGAAATGTTGAATTGATTTATTTCAAGCACATATGAAAATCAGAATCAAAGAAGATCTAAGTAAGAAGAATACTCAGACTTGAGACAAATACCAACCTGCTTTATCAATAGGTAATTGTTTTGGAATCCTAGCCTCTTGCCGTCGCGGCGCAAGATCTAAATAATTCACCAAAGCGCTGTCATAATATGTTTGGTGTGAACGATGCCTTAACCTATTCACATCGCGAGGAACGCGATTGGCCACAGGACTAGATAATTGTACTTAGCTAGCTTTGTGTCGATTACCGTTAACTATTTGCACATCAGTCAGGTTGCTGTGCAATCAGGTCGTATCAGTAATTGTTTTGCAATTAACGTAATAAAGAATACCTATATTATTGTAATAGTGGTGTTGTTTTTGTAGGTCGATCTTTTTCAATTAATATTGAGTCAATCATTAATCAATCTAAATTATCTTATTTTATTAGTGTTACGACAGTAAGAATATTTTTTCAACTTATTGATCTCATACGTAAAAATATCATTCGAAATTTTATTACGTCTTTTCATGACACATTACTACATTTTGAATGGAATATTTATATATTTTTTTATAAAAATATAAAGTTTACCTAAAAATTATGAACACCATAGTAGTATTCATACTCGCAGCCTACTGCCCCTTAGTATTATGAATAGTCAATGGGTCCATACCTATACAATGACTTCTAATATAAAAAAAACCTAAGCATTAGAAATGTGGTAGGTTAAACGCTTAATCGACGATTAATCAACGATTGTTGTATTTAGGTGTTACCTAAATACAACAATGAGTGAAATAAAAAATATATACATGTAACAGATCCATTTATTTATATAAATTCATTAGTTTAAATCAATTTATTACAGGCCTAGTAAAAAATATTAAAACTAATTTGGCTATGCTATATATCGTTACATTATCACTGTCATAAATATCTTCACATAAACATATCAATATATATAATTCTTACAGAACATATAAAACATATTTCAAAGTTAGGTAATATCAAATCATTCCATCACAAAAACAGATACTTAACTACTGAGTAGTGTAGACGAGTCGCAAATAACATAAGATCTAAATACATTATAAATGTCGCGTGTAGATACCTTAAAAGGTGGTAATATCCTAAAATAATATTTTATTTCATAAGACTTTTAATTATCCACTTTTGTTTCGTCTTTTTTATATAAACATAAATGTACAAAGTATTATAAAAATTCTAACACTTACCTTTAACAAAAAAAAAAAACAAAATACATTTAAAAAACCCCTAACACAACAATATAATTTATTATAATTACATTACATGTATCGTATTTAATTATGGTAACCTAAGAGATATAAGAAATTGAGTAAAATTATTCACATAAATTAATGAAATAAAATATTTTCATTACATCTCTAACAAAACTCGATTTGAACATTTTTACCATTGTTAAGTCTAGTGATTCTTTCTAATGATTCTAAGCTCTAGTGACACATATTAATTTGATACCTTAATAAACATTGATCATCATCTTCCTAGCGTTATGTCCCGTGCTTAGACGGGGTCCGCTTAGACCATGATCCAGGATGTAGCGAGTCTGGTAATTACATTGAAGCGACTGCCGATCTGACCTTCGTAACCCTAAAATAGGGGAACCAGACAATTTTTGAATCATGGTTACAAATTCAAAGTTGTTTGAATTTGCAGGTTTCATCACGATGTTTTCCCTCACCGTCGAGCTAGTGGTATAAATATGTACATAGTACATATATTTTTAAAATCTAGAGGTACATGCCCGGGTTTGAACCCGCACTCCTCGGTTAAGAGGCGCGTGTCCTTACCATTGAGCTACCACCGCTCCTTAATAAACATTGATCTATGCAATAAATACCTATCTCACTTGGATGACTAAATACGCGTACACATATTGTAGAGCAAGGGCCAGTGACAGCCAGACCTTCGTCATTTTATAAAGACTGAAAGTGTCTCCATGTATAAGCCCTATTGAGTTAAGAACAATCCCCGATTATGAAACCTGGGGTGTACACCCACTTGCCAGAATTTCATTAGCCCAAATTTAATCTTCTCTAACGAGTAACAGACTTAATATTGTTTCTCATAATTTCATATGTCATACTCATTGTTTACTGTATTATTCACGTGCTAGAAACTTTGTTTCCCATAAAGTCAATATCAATAACATCATTTGTTATCATCATTGTAAGCCGTTATTATCATATGCCATAACATCATTTGGCATCGAGTAGGATTTGCCCCGTAAAGACATTTCGAGGAAAGTACCTACATTATGAAAAAGTACATTTTGAGAAAGGTACAGTTTTGTTTAGGTAAGGTTAGGTTAGAACATGAAAGACAATTTTGCGACTGGACCGGTTTGGTTTGGTTAGGTTAGGTTAGAACATGATAGACAACAACGCACGAGCTGAGCGAGCGAAGCGAGCGTGCCGCGGCAGCGGCCGGCGAATCAATCGGCAAATCAATCGGGGATTATTACCTCAATAGGGGTCATACATGAAGACACTTTTAGTCTTTATAACATGACGAAGGTCTGGCTGTCACGGGCTCTTAGGCTATTAGTTGTCTATTGCCTTTTCACATACATTCAACTACCCAAAATTATTAAAAATGTATCATAGTAAGAAATCTTACTTTGAATGCTTTTATTTGCAAGAACACATCCATTTGTTTGATGGGAAGACAAAATCGAATTAAGTTTCTAAACTGATGCATATTACAACGTAAAATACGAGACGCAACCCATTTAAAAAATTAAGTATACAACGTAGGTAACTATATGGTTGAATAGTGTTGTGCATAGTATTGAATATCGATAGTATATCGATACAATTATTAATATCGATATTTTAAAAAGATCAGCTATCAATAGTTACGTTACACAAGACGGAGCTGCAGTCAATAGAGGGGCCAAATTTTCATCAGGCCGCAAAGTCACCAGGGAACGGCGGCCCCCCGGGCGGGCGTCCGCTCCGTCTGCCCGGGACGGGCGAGAAGCGGAGGCCCAGAGAGTGATGTCGGGTCGCACGTGTAAAGTTCAGCGTGTTGACGAGCAGGGCCGGGCCTGCGGGCGCGCTACGGGTGCCCGGCGCGCCGCGCTAGGCGCCGGAGGGCGGCGCGGCGGCGGCGGGGCACACGTCGAGCAGGCACACGCGCGCGCGGCACACGGGGCACGTGGCGCGCCGCGCTAGGCGCCGGAGGGCGGCGCGGCGGCGGCGGGGCACACGTCGAGCAGGCACACGCGCGCGCGGCACACGGGGCACGTGGCGCGCCGCGCTAGGCGCCGGAGGGCGGCGCGGCGGCGGCGGGGCACACGTCGAGCAGGCACACGCGCGCGCGGCACACGGGGCACGTGGCGCGCCCCGCCAGCCAGCCGCCGGGCGGGCCGTGCGCGCGCGCCGCCCACCAGCGCCCCATGCAGCCCACGCACCACAGCACCCTGCCACTCACCACTTGCGCTCAAATACCACGCCACTGTTTGCGTTTCAACAATAAGCTTGTCGACCCTCCCGGTCGCCGGTGAACTTATTACCAAATATAATAACAACAAAGCGTAATGACGTCACGGCATGCGACACTCGATTGATCATTGAATCATTTTAAAACGATTAGCACCTTAGATAAGATTATTAAAAAAATATTACTGGTAGTTTGAGTATGTATGTCTTAAAATATTTTTTTTTCCTAATTTGCCTTAAGATTTTGAACAAAAACACAGAAAATAATATTCATATTCGGTACATGGAATTTTCATGATCAATACAGAAACTTGATAAAACAAATATCAAGAGTACATTACCTGCAATTACACTGCTGGCATTGCGGGGGCCCCTGACCCTCGACCTCCGGCGGCGGCGGCAGGCAGCGCCGCGTCAGCTTCACGTTGGCCGTGTACTGCATGCAGCCGATGCACGTTTCTAGTTCCTGCCACATCATAATTAAATAAAATCTTTAGAAAAGCCTCTGTCTGGTCATCATCATCTTCCTAGCGTTATGTCCCGTGTTTAGACGGGGTCCGCTTAGACCATGATCCAGGATTTAGCGACTGACCTGACCTTCGTAACCCGTAATAGGGGAACCAGACAATTTTTGGATCATGGTTACAAATCCAAAGTTGTTTGAATTTGCAGGTTTCATCACGATGTTTTCCCTCACCGTCGAGCTAGTGGTATAAATACGTACATAGATTTGAAAAATCCAGAGGTACATGCCCGGGTTTGAACCCGCACTCCTCGGTTAAGAGGCGCGTGTCCTTACCATTGAGCTACCACCGCTCTTTACCAGACAGAGGCAGAAAAGCCTCTGTCTGGTAATAGTAACAAAACATAACACCACGCCCATAATCTCCGAAGGGGTAGGCAGAGTCAAAGAGGCAGCAGGCCTCATTTAACCACATACAGCCACAAACAAAACTGGGCTGGGTTAGATGGAACATTTTAAAAAAGTAGTGACAAGTGGCTAGCTCGTCGCTTACACAATTACATACATACATACATACATAATGTCACGTCTTTTTCCCATAGGGGTAGAGATCACGTACTTCCATACATATACACATATCACATACCCAAAGCCCCATATACCATTAGTCGCCTTACGACATCCTAGGCAAGAAACACAGTTGGCAAATTCTTTTTATGTCCCAGACCAACACGGGACAAATGGTGATAGTATATGTATATAATAATCAAGGATTTTAAGTGACTTTGCTTACGAACGACGTATAAATCAAGCACAAAAATTAGCTAATACTAGGTACATGGAAAGATCGAAGAATGTTTGCAAAGCTACATGGGATGTAATAAACGAGAAGACACAAAATACTCGAATTGACAAAAATATTGACAAAATATTAATAAATGACCGCATTATTGAAGATCCTACTGACATCGCAAATTCCTTTAATGATTATTATATTGACATGGCAAACTCATGCACAGACACAAAGTAATTATCTGACAACAAATTTAAACATAACAGTAACAATGCTAGTCTCTTTTTGTACCCGACAGACGAACAGGAAGTTCTCAAAATAATAAAAGGTCTCAACAATACCAATTCTACAGGTTTTGACGAAATACAAACGAAAATACTCAAAATTTGTCGATTAGAACTAGCATCCGTTCTATGTTACCTAATAAATTTGTCCTTTTCTACTGGAGTCTTTCCAGATCAGCTAAAGATCTCAATTGTAAGGCCACTACATAAAAAAGGAAGTAGAGTTAATTTAGAAAACTATAGACCAATATCTCTTATACCGATAATGTCTAAAATTTACGAGAAGGCCATGCATTTTCGTATAAAAAAGTTTCTAGATAAGTTTAAATTGATAAAAACTGAACAAAATGGCTTTCAGAAAGGAAAGTCAACTTCTTTAGCTGCTTTTCTTTTAGTTAATAAAGTATTGACATTTATGGACAAACGCAAATCTGTTACAACAGTATTTTTCGATATGAGTAAGGCCTTTGATTTTGTCTCACAAAATTTTACTCAATAAATGTAATCAGCAAGGAATAAGGGGCGTTGCTAATAAATGGCTCGATAGCTACTTAAGCAATAGGAGACAGTATGTAGAAGTCACAAAACTAAATGCGGACATGGAAGTAACTGAGTATAGATCAGCAATAAAATTTAACGAAGTCGGTGTACCTCAGGGTAGTATTTTGGGACCGTTGTTATTTTTGCTATATATCAATGACCTCCCTGACGTTACACAACATGATTGCATTCTTTTTGCTGACGATGTGTCTGTTGTGATACCGTGCAATAATATTAATACATATAATGATGACATAAATGAAACTATATCTAAAGTAGTAAACTGGCTTGGAAATAATAATCTAAACGTAAATTTGAATAAAACGACATACATACAATTTAAAAATAAAAATGGCAAAAAACTTCCTTTACATGTTACATAGAAACTCTACCGTCCTTCCCACTCAATCGACATTTTTTTCAAGAAAACAATTTAGTTTATGTCCTTTGTTAGCGCTCAAAATATAGATGTGCTAAATTTAATTTGAGTAGTTTAGGCGTGAAATGTTAACATACAGAATATTAGTAACCATTACATGCTTAGTTATCATATATTCAAATCAATAAATAAAAGATTACCTGATCAACATAGTGCACAGGGTTCTGATCCACATACTGTTTGAATACATTCACGAATCTCTCGATAAGCGTGGGCAACAGTGACAGGTGGTCAGGAACTCGGACTGGGTGGATGAGCCGCGACTGCAAATCTCTCAATGCTGCAGTGGAGATGCGGAATGAGAAACGGGTCAGATCTGCTTCAATAGGTATTGCTTCTATCTTCACAAACTGGATTTCATCTTCTGCTGATCTTGTTAAGTAGTGAATGTCAGTCTGTGAAAATATTACATATATTTTTATTTGTTTATCATATTTTATTAGATACCAAGTTAAAGGATAATTAACTAAATAATTTTTTAAATGATAGTTGAAAGCTCTTATACATTCTTTTATTTAATTAAATTAAATTGTAGATTGGGCAATAGCATTAATTGTATGTGCTATTGATACATACATACAAAGTATAATATACTTATAATGAAATTAATATGTAAATATTAAGTCATTCACTTTAATTAACTTAAATATAAAAATGAAAATTACAAACAATTAACTTACAGAAGTAGCCACTAGAGTGCAGTCAGTTTGCTTAATAATATTAAGGTTGTATTGAGAAACTTTGATCAGCCAAGTTTCAGTCGCCACAAATTTACTTGTTGCAGTCAACGGAATTGACACTTTGTCCACACTGAAATTAAAAAACAGTAATCAAAGACAATGTTTGAAACCGTATGTGTTAACCTTATTCAAGTTGTATATGTATTTATAAAAAGTATTTAAGTAATATAATATATTTTATAACATCTATTCTTTCATATGGCGTTTGGTTCTCTGCCTACCCCGCTAGGGAAGTGGCATGAAGTTTAGTTAGTTAGTTATAATAAATCAGCATTGGGCCATTTTGATGATTTGCTATCAAATATATAAGGCAAACAGTCACTTGTAGAAGCCCATTGACAAAATGGACAGCTTTCCCTTTTAACTTCATCCAAAACAAGAATTAACAAATTTAGAATTTTTGTTCTTTTGTTCTTTGTTTAATAAACTTGAGAACTAGTGTTATAAATGAATTAAGGAAGTTTTAATGCAAATTGAAATACACGCACTTCTTGCAGCTTACCTTCTAAATTCCATGTTCAGCTGAGCCGCTACTACTCGCCAGTCACTGCCGGCAGTGGCGTAGCGCAGCAGCGGGCGCACTACCGGGTGCTTGCTCCGGCCGTGCTCCCACCAGCACAGGATGCGGTAGCACATCAGCAGCGGGATGATGCCCGTCGCCGCCGCCGCCGCCGGCAGCCACTGGTTCGTCACTCCACCACACCATAAAGAAAACACGTAGCCCAGGGGTAATAAAGAATGAATGAACGCTGTAATCGTAATTCTCTTCATGTGGTAGCCTATAAAGTTCACATTCTCAGATCCTAAAAATCCCTCGAATATCTGCGCTATCGTGAATCCGGCGGATACAAACTCTGTAGGTGGGTAGACCACGCAAATAGAGAAAAGTATGTAGAATAAGGTAACTAGCGCTGCCATTTTATGTTATTATGTACTGGCAGTAACTAGACACGTTGATCTTAGCAGTATTATTTATAAATACATTAGGTATCTTTTATTTCGTCAAAATACATCGAATCCAATCAGCTGCTTCACGATATCTGTTTTTTTTTCTTTTTTGACAGTTCTTAGTAAGGATGCGACTGTATCTAAGGACTGTATATATTTGTTAGTATATACTATATTCGATTTGTTCAATTGAACAAAGATCAGATAATCTAATGGCATTTTTGAAGTACAAGGCTAATTACAATAAAATTTTAATAAATTATTTTTTATAATAGCCATTTATTGATTTAATTGTTTATAAATTATTGAATGTTTCGCAGGTAAATAATAATTATATTCTTAGTAAAAAAGAGAGTTCTTTTCGTATTACTTTAGTACATACTACATCAACTACATGACTTTACACTACATCTGTCACAGTGACGTATTGTTGTGTGGTGGATGTGGACACGTATCATCATTCATCAGTTTTATTAGAAAAATAGTTAAACATAATTATTAGCTGGATTTCTGAAATTAACTACAATTATTGTGTAACACTGCGAAACATTGTTTGTAAATTAGTGCTTGTGCGATATTTAAAATTTCAGGTGTGTACTTATTGTTAATCGCTAGTCGACACCTGACTTGGCCGGATAGTCTTTGCATTCGATGTTTTTAAACTTTATATCGTGTTCCTCTAATAGTAATGCATCATTTATTCCCATTATAATCACTAGACATGAATATGATGTTAAATGAACTATACATGTTAATTGAGTTATTATAAGCCCAGTTTAATTTTACAACCTATAAAAGTTATCTCTAAATAATCTACATATTGCATCCATACACGTAGTTACATTATTACTACTAACATTATATATCCACGATTGATTGGTTAGTTCAGTTAGTTAGTGTCTTGACTATATGCTTTTAATATGTGATGTGTTTTTATAAGTATCTGGTGATTTGTACTTTGTTAATTTTAAATATTGGCATATGATATAGAATTAAGCATTTTCTCTCTGCCTACCCCTGTAGGGAAGTGGCGTGAAGTTTAGTTTCGTTTTAGTTTTAGCATATTGTAAACTAAAAAGTAAATACTGTCAAACTGTTTGATGTGATGTAGGTATAAGTATATTATTGTGATTGTAGATTTAAGATGGTTATAAATAAATATAAATAATGACTACTTAGTCATAGAGGTTATAAACATGTAAGTTATAACCCTTTATGAACAAGAAACAATCAGGACATATGATTGTGGTTGACCTAGCTAGATGACAGAAATATGAAATGAAAGAAGTAAAAAAGTTTTAACTTATAATCAATTTGTTGCACAGAACTATTGATTATAGCTTACATCTTTGCACAAGTTAAAGTTTTTATGCTTCTTTATTTATTACTTTTAAGGGAAATATGCTTTTTTATATCTCAGAAACATATTTCCTAGTTTATGTTTGATTTATAAATTATATTATCCATTCTCTCTGCCTACCCCGCTAGGGAAGTGGCATATAGTTTAGTTAGTTAGTGTTAGTTTTAATTATAACTATCCCTTTTGTTAATTATTTGCTAGATTTTTATTTAACATCTGCTTTACATCTGCAAACATACCTTTAGAAAGATGCAGTAATTCATGCTTTCTTTATGTCTGGTGTTCTCAGCATGGCGGGTGTAGAGCAGCCATGCTATACCCTCATCAACTTTCCAACGGACACGGAGCCACACAATGAGATGCAACTTAAGCTTGACCTTGGTAAGTTATTAAACACTATACAAACATGAGGAAGAGGCGAATCAGTTTCATATCATGTATACAAGAGAGTGAGGTGTGTAAGGATCGTGCCATATGGCGTTCGGTTCTCTCTGCCTACCCCGCTAGGGAAGTGGTGTGAAGTTTAGTTAGTTTTTTTGTTTTTATACAAGACATACTAAAGTCACTATTAAATAAAGTAGGATATGACACAGGTCACATACCATCAACGTTGTGACATAATCAAATATCTACTCAATGTGCTTAGTATATTTGTTGATGTATGTCACTTGCTACCAGTGTGGCAACAGAATGTAGTAACAAAAATAAATATAAAGGATAATTTTGTATGAATATCCAATATGAATTGTAAGAATATACAGACAATAAAGTCTACTTCCATGGTATAGTGTGTCATTTTTTTTTTACACAGAAAAAGGTGACATCAAGAAGAAGATAGAAGCCCTGAAGAAAGTGATTAGCATAATCCTTTCGGGCGAGAAGATCCCTGGGCTCTTGATGATCATCATCCGGTTTGTGCTGCCCCTGCAGGACCACACCATCAAGAAACTGCTCCTCATTTTCTGGGAGATTGTGCCGAAGACCACGGCTGATGGGAAACTGATGCAGGAGATGATTCTTGTCTGTGATGCGTACAGGAAGGTAAGGTTTTAGACTTTTTCTCCCACTTCAATCTCGGAACCTATCCAGTATGTATGGCTGCTATGTGACTTATTGTCCATCATTGCAGTTCATCATGTTCAGGCACTTTTCCAATTATGCACATTACTGGTTTATGGGTTTGAGAGATTTTTTTAGGAAAATGCTTTTAATAACAGTTTAAGAAGTTCACTTCCTTTTCTTCCCTAGTTGATGCACCCAAGTGAATCCTTTAAAGCATGTAGATTTAAAGTAAATGTTTGAATAAACAATGCATGTTGTAAGATTAGTTCAGTGATGGATTGTAGCTATCTGGCGACATCGATAGATAGGCCTATGGCCTACTAAGCCACAAGACAATTATAACTATATTTCCTACTAGCTGTGCCAGCGGTGTCACTCGCGTTTATGGATAATATTATAAAGACTATTTCCGTCATACATGATTTATATGTAACTTTAACCATTAAGGCTGCACACGCGACGGAAGCTTAAAAAATGGAGTAACTTCTCCCGTTTTCCCAACATTTCCCTTCATTACTCTGCTCCTATTGATTGTAGCGTGATGAAAAGTATACTATAACCTGCTCAGGAGTATGAAGAATAATTGTACCAAGTTTCGTTAAAATCCGTCGAGTAGTTTTTGTTTCTATAAGGAACATACAGACAGACAGACAGACACACAGACAGACAAAAATTTTACTGATTGCATTTTTGGCATCAGTATCGATCACTAATCGCCCCCTGATAGTTATTTTGAAAATATATTTCATGTACAGAGTTGACCTCTCTACAGAATTATTATAAGTATAGATAAACATGTCATATATCCCTTACTTTTACAAAGCGCTAAGTTATTTTCGTCGCTAAGTTTATATACAATAAACACTGACACAGTAGGACCCCCGAGCACCCGCACACCCGCACACGCGACACTTAGCTCGCCGGAAGTTCTGCTTTTAGTGTGAAATGTGTGCATATATTAACTGCACAAGTCACAACATAATTCTCTTGAATATTTCCTGACGTCCCTCCCTGCTTGCCCCAGGACCTGCAGCACCCGAACGAGTTCCTCCGCGGGTCGACGCTGCGCTTCCTGTGCAAGCTGAAGGAGCCGGAGCTGCTGGAGCCGCTGATGCCGGCCATCCGCGCCTGTCTCGAGCACCGCCACTCCTACGTCAGGCGGAACGCTGTGCTCGCCATATTCACCATCTACCGGTAACTACTGTTTTGAGTCCGACTCTGATGTTCGTTTGTCATTGTACATCAGTGACTATTTTCGCCCACTGGTCCGGCTCCATGCGACAACACATCAAACAACTGAAGTTTTGATTTACTTCTTTCTGCACAGACTAAACTCTAAAGTAAGTAGAAATGTCACTAGGATTCTGTTAATCAATAAGTATGTTCTGTGTTCTAATTGGATACTTATGTAGAAAATGATAATGCAAGACGAATGAAACACCTTGAAATGTACGAAATCTATTTATTACATAGCTTTTTGGCAGATTGTTGCATTGCATCATTTTTATTTTATTTTATTTTATTTGGGATAAAAAACAGTTTACACAATCAACATACATTTATGATTATATATATAACAATATTGGTTTGTTTATTGTGAAACCTACACCGCTATCCACAGGTTAATTTAAGTTGTATCACTCGACAAGAAGAAAATAAAAATTAAACCTAAAAGTTAATTAATTTTAAATTAGGTGGTAAACAAATAATGTACAGATTTGTGAGCTGTGAAACAGTTATGATAATAATTTATTTATTTCTTCAAATGTTCTATCATAATTCTTTTGAACTTTTGGGGATTGCAAGCGAAAATATCCACATCAGGGAAGGATTTATTAAATTTGTCGCATAGGCCTTTAAGTGGTACGCGCTCACCGGCGCGCGCGCGACACTGTGGTGTGTGGAACACATGAGATGGGCGCACTCCGCGCCGGTGAGTGGTATGTGGTACTACATAAGATAAACTGTTGCTCAGCTCAGTACAATCATACTTGTTATTACATATTCCGTACAGTGTAATTGTGCCTAGAAGTGTATGTCTGTCTTCTAAGCTAAGCAAGTTGTATTTGTCCAGAAGTTCAGCGTATGATCGGCGGATACAATACGTTCTGTAATCAACCCTACGTAGGAACCTGCGTTGTACTGTTTCCAGGCTGTCTACGTACTTTTGATAAATTGGGTTCCAAATAGGTGTGGCGTATTCCAGTTGGGATCGAACCATAGATTTATACAAATGTAGGAACGTGGATGGACGTTTAAAGTTACAAGCGGCTCGCATTACAAAACCATACATTCTTAGAGCCTTATCCTTGATTGCACTTATGTGATGATTCAGGTGTAATCAAATGTTATCATCCATTAAAATGTTAAGTTTATAGATATTTAACCGAAATTATAGATATAAGATGAATACAGTCCATAACTTCAACGAATTTCCTTGATATCTGTGCCGAATTTCCGCACGTAGTGGAATACAGCACGTACTCCACGTAGTAAACCTGACATGAGTAAGCATACACTAACTGATTGAGAGATATATAAACTGTAATATGACCGTAATTAAATCAGACATATACCAATTTTCGTCTCATTCCACACCAGTCCCATACGCGGTTTATTTGGTGACCCCGCGGTCATATTTGATGATCCCAACGTGATGGGGTAATTGGGATTCAAACCAACTGTTGTCTCAATTACCCCAGTCCCATACTTGGTTAAAATATCCATGCAGCAACTTCGAGTTCCTGATCCCGGACGCGCCGGAGCTGGTGGCGAAGTTCCTGGAGGGCGAGCAGGACATGTCGTGCAAGCGCAACGCGTTCCTGATGCTGCTGCACGCCGACCAGGAGCGGGCGCTCACGTACCTCGCCTCGCGGCTGGACAGCGTGCACAGCTTCGGCGATATACTACAGTTGGTCATCGTCGAACTCATCTATAAGGTCTGTTGTCGCAGTATTGTCGAATTTGTGAGGTAAATTGTTGAACTGGTCTATAAGGTCAGTTGCAGTTGCCTTTTCATGTAGCAGCTACAATTCGCGCGGGGCTCGCGAGCCATTGGTGGTCTTTTTCAAGGATTCTAAATAATATGAGTTCTTGGAGTCGTCATTCTTTCTGTCTTTTTATTGGTTGATGTTGACTGTGATGTTTGTAACTTGGCAGGTGTGCCACGCGAACCCGTCGGAGCGGTCGCGCTTCATCCGCACGGTATACGGGCTGCTGAACGCGCCCAGCGCCGCCGTGCGCTACGAGGCGGCCGGCACGCTCGTCACGCTCTCCAGCGCGCCCGCCGCCATCAAGGTACGTGCCCGCCCTGAGGAGCGGTCGCGCGCCATCCGCACGGTGTACGGGCTGCTGAACGCGCCCAGCGCCGCCGTGCGCTACGAGGCGGCCGGCACGCTCGTCACGCTCTCCAGCGCGCCCGCCGCCATCAAGGTACGTGCCCGCCCTGAGGAGCGGTCGCGCTTCATCCGCACGGTGTACGGGCTGCTGAACGCGCCCAGCGCCGCCGTGCGCTACGAGGCGGCCGGCACGCTCGTCACGCTCTCCAGCGCGCCCGCCGCCATCAAGGTACGTGCCCGCCCTGAGGAGCGGTCGCGCGCCATCCGCACGGTGTACGGGCTGCTGAACGCGCCCAGCGCCGCCGTGCGCTACGAGGCGGCCGGCACGCTCGTCACGCTCTCCAGCGCGCCCGCCGCCATCAAGGTACGTGCCCGCCCTGAGGAGCGGTCGCGCGCCATCCGCACGGTGTACGGGCTGCTGAACGCGCCCAGCGCCGCCGTGCGCTACGAGGCGGCCGGCACGCTCGTCACGCTCTCCAGCGCGCCCGCCGCCATCAAGGTACGTGCCCGCCCTGAGGAGCGGTCGCGCGCCATCCGCACGGTGTACGGGCTGCTGAACGCGCCCAGCGCCGCCGTGCGCTACGAGGCGGCCGGCACGCTCGTCACGCTCTCCAGCGCGCCCGCCGCCATCAAGGTACGTGCCCGCCCTGAGGAGCGGTCGCGCGCCATCCGCACGGTGTACGGGCTGCTGAACGCGCCCAGCGCCGCCGTGCGCTACGAGGCGGCCGGCACGCTCGTCACGCTCTCCAGCGCGCCCGCCGCCATCAAGGTACGTGCCCGCCCTGAGGAGCGGTCGCGCGCCATCCGCACGGTGTACGGGCTGCTGAACGCGCCCAGCGCCGCCGTGCGCTACGAGGCGGCCGGCACGCTCGTCACGCTCTCCAGCGCGCCCGCCGCCATCAAGGTACGTGCCCGCCCTGAGGAGCGGTCGCGCGCCATCCGCACGGTGTACGGGCTGCTGAACGCGCCCAGCGCCGCCGTGCGCTACGAGGCGGCCGGCACGCTCGTCACGCTCTCCAGCGCGCCCGCCGCCATCAAGGTACGTGCCCGCCCTGAGGAGCGGTCGCGCGCCATCCGCACGGTGTACGGGCTGCTGAACGCGCCCAGCGCCGCCGTGCGCTACGAGGCGGCCGGCACGCTCGTCACGCTCTCCAGCGCGCCCGCCGCCATCAAGGTACGTGCCCGCCCTGAGGAGCGGTCGCGCGCCATCCGCACGGTGTACGGGCTGCTGAACGCGCCCAGCGCCGCCGTGCGCTACGAGGCGGCCGGCACGCTCGTCACGCTCTCCAGCGCGCCCGCCGCCATCAAGGTACGTGCCCGCCCTGAGGAGCGGTCGCGCGCCATCCGCACGGTGTACGGGCTGCTGAACGCGCCCAGCGCCGCCGTGCGCTACGAGGCGGCCGGCACGCTCGTCACGCTCTCCAGCGCGCCCGCCGCCATCAAGGTACGTGCCCGCCCTGAGGAGCGGTCGCGCGCCATCCGCACGGTGTACGGGCTGCTGAACGCGCCCAGCGCCGCCGTGCGCTACGAGGCGGCCGGCACGCTCGTCACGCTCTCCAGCGCGCCCGCCGCCATCAAGGTACGTGCCCGCCCTGAGGAGCGGTCGCGCGCCATCCGCACGGTGTACGGGCTGCTGAACGCGCCCAGCGCCGCCGTGCGCTACGAGGCGGCCGGCACGCTCGTCACGCTCTCCAGCGCGCCCGCCGCCATCAAGGTACGTGCCCGCCCTGAGGAGCGGTCGCGCGCCATCCGCACGGTGTACGGGCTGCTGAACGCTGGTCACTTTCTAAATTAATAAATTTACTATAAAAATAGGCTAATTGAGAGATTCGAAAAAAATATTGTTGATATATTTTTGACGAAGATACACCACTCTAAAGATTCGGTAACCCTTTAGCAACAAGTGACGTAAACGCGCTCCACTCCAGATCTTTAAAACGCTGTATCTTTGTAATTTTTCGATAAAGCAAAAAAAAATACGTAAGTATTTCAATATTTTTCGATAAAATTTAACTTACGGCCTAAAAAAAAAATCTTCATTAAAATGGCCTATTCTTTGTGTATATTATCAAAATGACAATTCTATATCGATACTATCGATTGTAATGTTGTTAGGCGGCGGCCGCGTGCTACATCGAGCTGATCGTGAAGGAGAGCGACAACAACGTGAAGCTGATCGTGGTCGGGCGGCTGGCGGCGCTGCGGCAGGAGGGCGGCGAGGCGGCCGCGCGCGCGCTGCCCGACCTGGCCATGGACGTGCTGCGCGTGCTCGCCTCCTCCGACCTCGACGTGCGCAAGCACACGCTGCAGCTCGGTCAGACCATCATCTTTTTGCCAATTGAGACTGTTAAAAGGAGTTCATAGAATCAATTTAAAATACAAATTAAACGATATAACGATATTCTCCTCAATTGCTTCATTAATAACAATCCAACAGTCCAATAGGTCAACCCCCAATAACATGAAACTGTAGGCTGGTCGCGCTGGAGCCCATGAATATGCCAATACTGTTATTTTTCACAATGCTCACTGTAGTTTTTGTGTACTTAGATTTATATTGAGATTTATTGTTGCAGCTCTGGACCTGGTGACCTCCCGGCACGCGGAAGAACTTGTCCAGGTTCTGCGAAAAGAGGCGGCGCGCGCCAGCAACAACGCCGACCACGACGACGCCAACAAGTACCGACAGCTGCTGGTGCGCGCGCTGCACCGCGCCGCGCTCAAGGTAACTGTTTGAACTACGACCCAGCAGCGTCACAGGAAGATCTGTTCTAGTCATCATCTTCCTAGCGTTATGTCCCGTGCTTAGACGGGGTCCGCTTAGACCATGATCCAGGATTTAGCGAGTCTGGTAATTACATTGAAGCGACTGCCGATCTGACCTTTGTAACCCTAAGATTGAGGAACCAGACAATTTCGATTATGGTTACAAATTCAAAGTTGTATGAATTTGCAGGTTTCATCACGATGTTTTCCCTTACCGTCGAGCTAATGGTATGAATACGTACATAGATTTCAAAAATCCAGAGGTACGTGCCCGGGTTTGAACCCGCACTTGTCGGTTAAGAGGCGCGTGTCGTTACCATTGAGCTACCACCGCTCTTCTAAGGAAGATCTATTCTAGTAGAACTATTTTATTGAACGGTATTATATTGCTTGTACTACATTTGTTCTTATTTTGATCTCCATATTGGTCACTATTTAAAGTGCAGTGGTTTGGGTATATAACACCCAACGCCATCTATTGGTAGAAGGTTTGAACTATAATTTGAGTAGTAGCTCAAACAGTGACTATTGTGTGTAGTCTAGCTTTAGCTGGTGATGACACTTCTTAGTCTGGCCGCGCACCAAGCAGCCACGCTGAGCAGCCAGTTCAGAGTAGCCACAACCAGTCAGTTGTGACAAAATTACGTCCGGCTGCTAGGACAAGCAGCCTCATGCATTTGCCTTTTTTAACGCACACAGCCATTGGGCGCAAGAAGTCAGTGACTGGCTTGTGTTTATTCCAATGAGGGTTTTCAAAAATACAAAAAACCGCCAGATGGCACGAGGGAGTGTCGTAATCTTATCACTGTCACTATTGGCTCCTTGTTGACAGCATGTCAGTTTGGTCTGACAACTAACCAATGAGGAGAGTGACAAGACCGCAAGTCACAGTTATGTCATCTTTTGGATTTTTTTTTTAATAAATATCCGACTACATCACATACATTGATCTGACTCCAAGGTAAGTAGCTTAAGCACTTGTGTTACGGATATCAGAATCAACAGTGGTATTACAAATATATACTTAAATATTGGATATTTACACCCAGACACAGAACAAACACAAGTATTCATCACACGAATGTTTGTCCTGGGTGGGAATCGAACCCACAACTCTTGGCGCATGGGGCAGGGTCACTACCGAATGCGCCGTCGAGTCAGTCAAAGTTTTAATTCAAAAAACCTCATTGGCCGCCGCAGCCATAAGTTTTTGGCTGCCTAGTGCTTGGGCTACACAGTGTTCATATGTCGGAGTGGCTGGCTTGTGCGCGAGCAGGCTGAACCGTTACCCGTGTGCCCCCGTGTGCGCAGTTCCCGGAGGTGGCGGGCAGCGTGGCCCCGGCGCTGGTGGAGCTGGTGGGCGACGGCAGCGAGCCGCACGCGCACGACGTCATGCTGTTCCTGCGCGCCGCGCTCTACACCTTCGCTGACCTGCGCCCGACCATCTACCAGGTGACGGCACTTTACCGCTGAACCAACTCACTTGTGCTCACTCTCTAGAGATCCTTTTCATTGAGCTGTTGATTTTTTTAGCTAGGACTAGCTAATTTTGTCATACTATTTTCTCTTTCTTTCTCATCTCTATTAAATCAATGTTTACAGTTTAATGGATTAATGAATTAGGTGAAAGTTTTGAACCAAATCTAGGGTTTCTCTATATACTGGACCACCAAGAGTATTTGGCTATTTCTGTGCCCAGTATTTTAAGTACTTCTGAGTAAACCAACCAGCTCAGTACTTCAATCAGCCCAATAATATACTTCTGGTCTACAATAGAGCAGCCTTATAACTAGACTACTCTGGTGTAGACTAGGGATGTCGATTCTCGCCGAAAAAGATCGATTTTTAAATCGATT
>OX596206.1:1544965-1574461 GCA_951394215.1 Glyphodes perspectalis | reverse complement strand
CGGCCGCGCGTGGTCGCGCACGCGCTGCTGCAGCAGGCGCGCGCGGCGCTGGGCGCGCTGCTGCAGCTGCCCGACGCCGCGCATCTGCGAGAGCCGCAGGTACCCGTCCTTAGCCTTCAGCCGCGTATCTCCATCATCATCACCCATCTTGAGTGTGATAATAATCTTACCAATTATATATTTTTTTTCTTTTTCCAACCCCGTTAAGGAAATGGCGTAAGCTAGCAGTTACATTTTGGCTTAGAATAGCAACAGTTTAATTTTGGCTTAGAATTTTTATAGATCGATCAATGTATGTGTGGATGCTTGTTACTCTTTCACACAAAACTACTAAATGGATTTTAATGAAAATTAACAATAATATACCTCATACATCCAAATAACTATAACCTATGTTTTAGCGATGTCCCGCGCGATCGAAGTCGCGGTGAGAAGTTAGTAATAATTCCAACCGGCTATGATTGTTTAGCTGCCAAGGAAGCTTAGCCAATTACGCAGGACATATTAAAGTGTACAAGTGTCTGCGCAAACAGATAAATATATCCCAGTAAGAAGGCAATCTCACAAGACCGCTGAAAAATCAGGCGTAGGATCAACGGCTTAATGTACTTTCCTAAACACGGAGGTGAAACCGCTTACTGAATCTTGATATAAGATTTGAGCCCGGAACGTTTTAGTCTTCAGGTTGCGAAAGGTATCAATAGACCAGTGACAACTTAAAAAGCTAATGTGTATTGTCGTTGTCAGGAGCCGACCCGCAAGGCGGAGCGCAAGGTGGAGGTGGAGACGGGCATCCAGTTCGGCGTGCTGGCGGGCGCGGGGGCGGCCGCGCCGCACCACGACATGTTCGAGCTGTCGCTCAGCCGCGCGCTGCAGGGTGAGTGCGACCGACTCACAAGGTCGAGGTGGAGCCGGGCACCCAGTTCGGCGTGCTGGCGGGCGCGGGGGGCGGCCGCGCCGCACCACGACATGTTCGAGCTGTCGCTCAGCCGCGCGCTGCAGGGTGAGTGCGACCGACTCACAAGGTCGAGGTGGAGCCGGGCACCCAGTTCGGCGTGCTGGCGGGCGCGGGGGCGGCCGCGCCGCACCACGACATGTTCGAGCTGTCGCTCAGCCGCGCGCTGCAGGGTGAGTGCGACCGACTCACAAGGTCGAGGTGGAGCCGGGCACCCAGTTCGGCGTGCTGGCGGGCGCGGGGGCGGCCGCGCCGCACCACGACATGTTCGAGCTGTCGCTCAGCCGCGCGCTGCAGGGTGAGTGCGACCGACTCACAAGGTCGAGGTAGAGCCGGGCACCCAGTTCGGCGTGCTGGCGGGCGCGGGGGCGGCCGCGCCGCACCACGACATGTTCGAGCTGTCGCTCAGCCGCGCGCTGCAGGGTGAGTGCGACCGACTCACAAGGTCGAGGTGGAGCCGGGCACCCAGTTCGGCGTGCTGGCGGGCGCGGGGGCGGCCGCGCCGCACCACGACATGTTCGAGCTGTCGCTCAGCCGCGCGCTGCAGGGTGAGTGCGACCGACTCACAAGGTCGAGGTGGAGCCGGGCACCCAGTTCGGCGTGCTGGCGGGCGCGGGGGGCGGCCGCGCCGCACCACGACATGTTCGAGCTGTCGCTCAGCCGCGCGCTGCAGGGTGAGTGCGACCGACTCACAAGGTCGAGGTGGAGCCGGGCACCCAGTTCGGCGTGCTGGCGGGCGCGGGGGCGGCCGCGCCGTACCACGACATGTTCGAGCTGTCGCTCAGCCGCGCGCTGCAGGGTGAGTGCGACCGACTCACAAGGTCGAGGTGGAGCCGGGCACCCAGTTCGGCGTGCTGGCGGGCGCGGGGGCGGCCGCGCCGCACCACGACATGTTCGAGCTGTCGCTCAGCCGCGCGCTGCAGGGTGAGTGCGACCGACTCACAAGGTCGAGGTGGAGCCGGGCACCCAGTTCGGCGTGCTGGCGGGCGCGGGGGCGGCCGCGCCGCACCACGACATGTTCGAGCTGTCGCTCAGCCGCGCGCTGCAGGGTGAGTGCGACCGACTCACAAGGTCGAGGTGGAGCCGGGCACCCAGTTCGGCGTGCTGGCGGGCGCGGGGGCGGCCGCGCCGCACCACGACATGTTCGAGCTGTCGCTCAGCCGCGCGCTGCAGGGTGAGTGCGACCGACTCACAAGGTCGAGGTGGAGCCGGGCACCCAGTTCGGCGTGCTGGCGGGCGCGGGGGCGGCCGCGCCGCACCACGACATGTTCGAGCTGTCGCTCAGCCGCGCGCTGCAGGGTGAGTGCGACCGACTCACAAGGTCGAGGTGGAGCCGGGCACCCAGTTCGGCGTGCTGGCGGGCGCGGGGGCGGCCGCGCCGCACCACGACATGTTCGAGCTGTCGCTCAGCCGCGCGCTGCAGGGTGAGTGCGACCGACTCACAAGGTCGAGGTGGAGCCGGGCACCCAGTTCGGCGTGCTGGCGGGCGCGGGGGCGGCCGCGCCGCACCACGACATGTTCGAGCTGTCGCTCAGCCGCGCGCTGCAGGGTGAGTGCGACCGACTCACAAGGTCGAGGTGGAGCCGGGCACCCAGTTCGGCGTGCTGGCGGGCGCGGGGGCGGCCGCGCCGCACCACGACATGTTCGAGCTGTCGCTCAGCCGCGCGCTGCAGGGTGAGTGCGACCGACTCACAAGGTCGAGGTGGAGCCGGGCACCCAGTTCGGCGTGCTGGCGGGCGCGGGGGCGGCCGCGCCGCACCACGACATGTTCGAGCTGTCGCTCAGCCGCGCGCTGCAGGGTGAGTGCGACCGACTCACAAGGTCGAGGTGGAGCCGGGCACCCAGTTCGGCGTGCTACACTTCCGCATCCGTTTCCATTTCGCTATTTTCCTATTATATTTGTTTCCGTTTTAATTCCTGTTATGACACTTATTGAGCGTGTCATGTGTGTTGCAGGGCGCAGCACCAACGCGTCGGAGGAGCGCAGCCGGCTGTCGAAGGTGACGCAGCTGACCGGCTTCTCGGACCCGGTGTACGCGGAGGCGATCGTCGCCGTCAACCAGTACGACATCGTGCTCGACGTGCTCGTCGTCAACCAGACCGGTGAGGCGCAGTTGAAGCGTTTTGTTGACGGGCGTGCTCAGCGTCGAAGCTTCAGCATGTCATAGACTTGATACACCGCTGAAGGAAGCGTTTTGTTGGCGGGCCCGGTCAAATACAACACAATGACTTTGGAAGAGTCGACAAGCGTCGGGTTGCAATTACAACCCGTATGACCTGGAGCTCGCTTGTGTGACGCGTCAAAGCGAGTTTATATTTCATCTTCGTCTGGGATATAAAAAATATGTACCTACTATGTCTGTTCCCTGCCTAGCGTACCGGTAAAGACGACAAATTGTGTATTGGAAATTGGTTTTGTGGTTTTGTTGGCGATGAGCTAGCCACTACGTGTCACAGTTTCCTATCTAACCTAACTACATTTAATTTGACTATAGGCGCTTACTGTTCATTGCACTCTTTATATCCGGAATAACAGGCGTGATTTTTGTTTTAATTGCATTTTAAATATAAATTTATAGCCGATCAACTGATCAACTTACGTACGTACATAACATCACGCCCATAGTCCCTGAAGAGGTAGACAGAGTCAAAGAGGCAGCAGGCCCCTTTAACCACATTCGGCTAGAAACAAAACTGGGCTAGGTTAGATTGAATTTGATGGAATGAATGGACGCATTTTATTAAATGCCGTTAAATTAGTTCGTTGGAATATGAGTTTAATAAGTACGTAAGTGGTTCCGCATGAACTAAAAATAACGTTGTATAACGAGGACAGCAAGGAGTAACGCTTATCGTTGTGCCAGACGACACGCTGCAGAACTGCACGGTGGAGCTGGCCACGCTGGGCGACCTGCGGCTGGTGGAGCGGCCCGCCGCCGTCGTGCTGGCGCCGCGAGACTTCGCCACCATCAAGGCGCACGTCAAGGTCGCCTCCACCGAGAACGGGATCATCTTCGGGAACATCGGTGAGCGAACCGACTCTTACTAGTTAATAATCATCTTCCTAGCGTTATGTCCCGTGCTTAGACGGGGTCCGCTTAGACCATGATCCAGGAATTAGCCAGTTTGGTAATTTTTACATTTACATTACATTGAAGCGACTGTCGATCTGACCTTCGTAACTCTAAGATAGGGTAACCAGACAATTTTTGGATCATGGTTACAAATCCAAAGTTGTTTGAATTTGCAGGTTTCATCACGATGTTTTCCCACACCGCCGAGCTAGTGGTATAATACGTACATAGATTTGAAAAATCAGAGGTACGTGCCGGGTTTGAACCCGCACTCCTCGGTTAAGAGGTGCGTGTTTGTGCATTACCATTGAGCTACCACCGCTATACAGATATCACACTTTGTGTTCTGCAATTTATTTTTATTTTGTTGTGTTCCAAAGATCATCTGTATTCTCTTGAGTACCGTTAGGTGTAGCCTGTCAAGCGTTGTTTTAATTGAAATCATGTGTGTGTGTGTGTGTGTGTGTCCCTGTAGTGTACGAGGTGTCTGGCGCGGGCATGGACCGCGGCGTGGTGGTGCTGAACGACATCCACATCGACATCGTGGACTACATCCAGCCCGCCGCCTGCAGCGACGCCGACTTCCGACAGATGTGGGCCGAGTTCGAGTGGGAGAACAAGGTACCGCCTGCTTTGATATGCTGCTTCGTTCAGCATCGCATGTAATGAGGGTTTTCAAAAATAAATAAACCGCCAGGTGGCACGAGGAAGTCTTGTGGTCTTATCACTGTATTGGCTCTTTGTTGATAGGATGTCAGTTTGTTAATGAGGAGGGTGACAAGACCGTACGTCATAGTTACGCCATCTATCTGATGTTTTAATTTAAAAAAACCCCTCATAGGTTATGAAACGAATATGGGGCTGGCTACTTGTATTGCGACAGAAAGAGATACGCCAGATGTGCCTAGTGTTCCGAGTGGAAAAACAACCGACTACTGCTCCAGTCAGTTATATCTGTCGCAGGTAATTTGTATGATTTCGCGTTTACAGACGGTGTCGTCAATGTAAAAACGCTCGCAGTAATGTATTATGCCGAAGGCAATATATTGCGGTCATTATACAGTATATATTATGTATGGTTAGGTAGTAGTTAAATAATAGGTACGACGACGAGCGAAGCGAGGAGGTATTAGGTACAACTGCGACCCTACGGTCAGAACCGAAGAAGAACAACCAACGTCGAAATTATAACAATTGAACGAGTTATATAGCCTTTGGCATAATACATAACTGCGAGCGTTTTTTAACGGACGACGCCATATATGAACGGCGGAATCATACAAATTGTCTGCGACATATCCACCAGATGTGGGTAGACTGCGAATGGGAGAACAAGATACCGTATTATTGGTCCCTTGTGACAAATGATAAGTAATGGACCAATCAGCCCACCTTGCCAAATCTGATGAATGAATATTGGTATCTCATTTGATACCAATAAAGGTTTTATAAAATAAAAATCCACCAGATGGCACAGCTAATAAGCGAGATTTTGTCATTGTAATAACTGTACCTAGATGAAATATAATTGTTTTGAATGGTAATGTTCCTGATTTATATTAGGAAACAAATAATAATATCTATTTACTCCTACTCCAGGTTTCAGTGAACACCAACATCACTGATCTGCGCGAGTATCTCGACCACTTGCTGAGCTCCACCAACATGAAATGTCTCACTCCAGATAAGGTGAGATATTGTGAGGTTATTTATGTCTGTTTCCTACTTACTACACCGGCCAGCCAGCACGAAATTGACCGACTCAATATTACTAACCTGACCGATCGACGAGCGCACATAAAGCATATTATATCGCCACGTCAGGCTTGCGTGCGGCGCTGACAGTCGGGACTGCCGCCTGCGCTGCTGACGTCAACGGCGTGGTGTGGTACCTTTTGATTCTGTGAGCTGTACGCGGCCAATATAAAAAAAACTATCCCAGAAATCGTATTTTCTGACAAATTGACATCCTGAGTTTGTGTTCTCAGGCGTTGTCTGGACAATGCGGCTTCATGGCCGCCAACCTGTACGCGCGCTCCATCTTCGGCGAGGACGCTCTCGCCAACCTGAGCATCGAGACGCCGCTGCACAAGCCGAACGCGCCCTGCGTCGGCCACGTGCGCATCCGCGCCAAGAGCCAGGTGCGGACACAAACAACACTCACTAACAACTTACAGCAGTCACGCTCAGCATCGAGACGCCGCTGCACAAGCCGAACGCGCCCTGCGTCGGCCACGTGCGCATCCGCGCCAAGAGCCAGGTGCGGACACAAACAACACTCACTAACAACTTACAGCAGTCACGCTCAGCATCGAGACGCCGCTGCACAAGCCGAACGCGCCCTGCGTCGGCCACGTGCGCATCCGCGCCAAGAGCCAGGTGCGGACACAAACAACACTCACTAACAACTTACAGCAGTCACGCTCAGCATCGAGACGCCGCTGCACAAGCCGAACGCGCCCTGCGTCGGCCACGTGCGCATCCGCGCCAAGAGCCAGGTGCGGACACAAACAACACTCACTAACAACTTACAGCAGTCACGCTCAGCATCGAGACGCCGCTGCACAAGCCGAACGCGCCCTGCGTCGGCCACGTGCGCATCCGCGCCAAGAGCCAGGTGCGGACACAAACAACACTCACTAACAACTTACAGCAGTCACGCTCAGCATCGAGACGCCGCTGCACAAGCCGAACGCGCCCTGCGTCGGCCACGTGCGCATCCGCGCCAAGAGCCAGGTGCGGACACAAACAACACTCACTAACAACTTACAGCAGTCACGCTCAGCATCGAGACGCCGCTGCACAAGCCGAACGCGCCCTGCGTCGGCCACGTGCGCATCCGCGCCAAGAGCCAGGTGCGGACACAAACAACACTCACTAACAACTTACAGCAGTCACGCTCAGCATCGAGACGCCGCTGCACAAGCCGAACGCGCCCTGCGTCGGCCACGTGCGCATCCGCGCCAAGAGCCAGGTGCGGACACAAACAACACTCACTAACAACTTACAGCAGTCACGCTCAGCATCGAGACGCCGCTGCACAAGCCGAACGCGCCCTGCGTCGGCCACGTGCGCATCCGCGCCAAGAGCCAGGTGCGGACACAAACAACACTCACTAACAACTTACAGCAGTCACGCTCAGCATCGAGACGCCGCTGCACAAGCCGAACGCGCCCTGCGTCGGCCACGTGCGCATCCGCGCCAAGAGCCAGGTGCGGACACAAACAACACTCACTAACAACTTACAGCAGTCACGCTCAGCATCGAGACGCCGCTGCACAAGCCGAACGCGCCCTGCGTCGGCCACGTGCGCATCCGCGCCAAGAGCCAGGTGCGGACACAAACAACACTCACTAACAACTTACAGCTGTCCACATTAATTGTTGTACACTACAGTATATAAATGCCGAGTTCAATAAATTACCTGATTCATTAAATCATAGCTAAAGTATACCCAGGCTATAAACAAAACAAACCGCTATGATAAAGTTTCATATCATAAAATTGTACCGTCACCTTCATTTCAAACCATTTGGTTCGTCCTCTTTTAAACGTTTGCTTTCATAGCCATTCGACGCAGCACTTCTCATATAACGACGCTTACTTATCATAACTATTATCTACACGTGTTCCAGGGCATGGCGTTGTCGCTGGGCGACAAGATCAACATGATGCAGAAGGCGTCGGCGCAGAAGCCGCCCGCCGCGACGATACCCGCCGCGTAACGTGATGAGTATTGCCTCACCCACGTAATAGTAGCTAGGATTACAAATTTAACTATAATCCCCGCAGATTGCTAATGCGCAGGAACCTTGTCTAATTAACACCCACGTGACGTCACCCGCAATACTCGCTGGTCAGTTTTGCGAACGATTCTGAGTGTTCGATACGTCACGATTACGTCACCAATATGGCGGCGAGGCGCATTAGCAATCTGCGGGGATTATACTATGTAATGTAAACAACAGGACGAAATGGAGGCAGTCTAATGTTGAGCAGTATTATTTACCTTAAACGAACTGCAAGGTGTTTCGATATCTATTTACAGTGCTGAAGGCTTAAATTCGTTTAGCCATTTATCAGGGCTCATAAGCAGCAATATCAAAGTCAGTTATATCAGTCATTTAGCGGGTATTGTTATCACATAGTACTGATTTCTGCCAGACTATTATAATGACTTTGGTTTGATTTTGAACTTTATCGTGAACGTAACCTATTCAACTTATTTTCCGTTGAATTCTAGGTGTGAATGCAGTATACTTAACAATGGCCGTACTTTACTTTATTATGGCTATTATTAAAATACCTATTTGTGTTTAAATTCTTCTGAGTTTTCTACATATTAACATTCCTTGTTTTTCTAGAATTTTTCGTTATTCTTCATGTATCGCATATAGAAACAGTGAAAAATCTGAAAACCGCGTCGAAATTGTTTTCTTCCCATTTATTTGTATTCCTAGTTACTATTTAGTATATTTAATAGTTAAACTATATTATAAATATTATATTATAAAATAATAATGATTGAATACATTAGTTACGAACTTATATTGGTTTTCATTTTAACCGTCTTAAGTTTAGTTAATAACGATTAGCAATATTATTTTCCAAGATATTACTATTCATTTATTATATTATTTGTATTAATATACAAATTATGCTAGCAGCGCCCCGTGGTTTCACCCGCGTAGCTCCCGCCCCCATGAGAATATGGGGATAAAATATAGCCTATGTTACTTGCTGATATTAGCTTTCCATTGGTGAAAGAATTTATCAAACCAGTTCAGTAGCTTGGAAGCCTATTCAATGCAAACAAACAAAAAAATATTTTCTTTTCTAGTATTAATTAATATAGATGAGAGATACCGTGATGAGCGGTGTGCTGTCCCTTATTTAATTCGCAGTTATATTCACTTAAACTACGACCTTGCGCACTTAGCTAACGTTGATAACTCGTTGGTTGTTGAGTTTTAAAATCTTAAATAGAGGTAATAAGGGTCACATTTGCATTTATTAATTGGACACTACATCGGCTGTAACATGATATATTTTTTTCTGTTAGGAGATACAGGGCCAATTGGCCACTTGCCTGAATATTGATCTCAAATATTTATTTAACTTTATTTTCAACATGACTTTAAATTCTATTCTAAAATAACTGTAATTATACATTTATCTTTTATATTGGAGGTACTGGGTCATATCATGTTACTTAATATTGGGTAAACGCTATATTCAGACTTGAAATGCGGTCAGATCCGTAGCCTTTTTAGCTCTCTTCGAAAATCAACCTTATTTCTAAACGAACTAGATCTATTTTCGTCTCAGCGAGTACATGCATCTCAGTTTAATAAATATTTAGTAGGTCATCTAAAATTACTCAACTATTTTGAGACCGTCCGGCGTAGTTTAAATTTTATTGTTTACCGTAACCTTTTTTGATAACAATATGTCCTCCTAACCGATATCGGTCACGGCGGCCAATCTCAACGAGGATTAGCCAACTGCGCAGGAGAGATTTTAGTGCACAAGTGTGTGCGCTAACACTCTATTCCTTCACTCTCATTGTCTAGTGAGACGGCATTTCGACATGACCGGAGAGAGGTCAGGCGCAGGACCAACGGCTTAATGTGCTTTCCGAGGCACGGGGGTGATTATACCGCCAACTTCCTGACACCGGACTGTTACTGAGAAATTTAAATATTGAAAGAACCAGCCATAAATTTCGGCCCGACCCAGGAATTGAACCCGGGACCTCTTGGTTCTTAGGCGGGGCATGCTACCACTAGACCAATGAGGCAGACGATTTGAGTCAGTTTTTGATACAAAGGTGAACCATGCCATTCTCAAAATAATCTTGTTTATTCTTAAACAAATATCAAGAAGCCACGAATAAAAAAGCATATTTTTTTTATGGGGTATAAAAAATAAAATAAGTGGACAGCCTTATGAAATAAATTAGTTTATTGTGCGTTCACAGATGTTGTTTGACGCGTGTGCAAAAGCAGTGTTCATGTTCCGTAACGAGCGATTCAACAGTATAAATAATAAAAATAATTTATAGTAATAAGTTAATGGATTGGTTACAAAACAGTACGGTCCGACGCGCCTCCGTGACGGCGGTCCAGCTTCCCTGTTCCCGTGCGCAATGTGCCTGGAACAATTGATAAATTAATTCATTAAAAACGATTCATTAAATATGCGGTACAGTCTGGAAATAATTCATACGGCATTAAAAAAAAAATTCAAGTTTAGTTCGGTCGTTGATTAAAATTACAGTACTGTAGATGGTTGTAGGGATTATAGGTTTTTTAAATTTATAACGGCCCTCGTTTTGCGTCGGGGGTCTTTTGTTTGTGCTTGGAAATATTTGAGCAGTACTAACTAATCTAATATCAAAGAAAAAAAAAAACTCGCAAATAGAATCATAGAATCCGCAGAATCTAGCTTCAAAACGGGTCATTCCCGTTTGTTAATACACTGTCGTCAACACTGTTTCCCACTCGTCGACATTGACGACAGGGTGTTAACGACACTTGAAACGACCCTTCAAAACGAATAAAAACTGTTTTTAAATAAAATAGAAACGACAACAGTATAAGACACCGTTTAGGCTACTAAACATATCAGTACACTCACTTATTCCTCTTCCTCCTCTTCTTCCTCCTCCTCTTCCTCCTCCTCCTCTTCCTCTTCCTCCTCTTCCTCTACGACCTCCTCCTCTTCCTCGGGCTCGGGCTCGTAGATGGGCTCTTCCTCCTCCTCGGGCTCGGCCTTCACGTCCTCCTCACCCTCCGGCGACTCCGGCTCGCCCTTCTTCTTGCCGGGCCTCTCGCCGAACCACTTGGGCAGTCTCGCTGTTGGATGCGATACAGATTAGGTGGGGACTTTTTGGTTGTTATTATAAACTATAAAGGACAGGGGAGAGAATTTCTTTTGGTGATGTTAACTGAAAGCTGAATTGAATTTCAGTTAAATACTTTGAAGAAAGCGGTCTGATAATTTCGTTCATTTTTACATTTTTCTCGTTTAGGGAAACGGGGTAAAGGTTCCTTCTAATTTTTAGGGTATGTCCAATATCAAATCAAATTGCGTACTGTCCTAATAAAATATTGCAATACCTATACATATGACAAATTAAAAGGCTTTTATTTCACATTAAAAATATTAACGTTAAATATATTAAATTATGTAATTACAAAGAAAAATTCAGTCGAATTGAGAACCTCCTCCTTTTTTTTGAAGTCGGTTAATAAAATGTGCCGTAAAGTGATGATACTGCGACGTTTATTTTATTCACTCGCATACAAGGGAATTTGAACATCCATTTTTAAAACAACATGTGAATAACGTGCAAATTGACATAATAACCAAGGTACATGAACATTACGGGATTATAGGTATACCATTCATCATTAAAAGGTAAACAAAATTCAAGAATAAAGTAATAACAATAGAGAATTGAATGGATGGTATAACCTCCATCTTCGATCAGTTATATTGTACTAGATACAGTGTCTACATTATAACTTTAAATAATTACACTTATGGCCCTTATTTTACAATTATCAATTCAATTTTTAATTCCACAAGCTCGATGGCTGATTTGTTAGTGACCCTGCCCCATGCGCCAAGAATTGTGGGTTCGATCCCCACCCAGGACAAACATTCGTGTGATAAATACTTGTGTTTGTTCTGTGTCTGGGTGTTAATATCCAATATTTAAGTATATATTTGTAATACCACTGTTGATTCTGATATCCGTAACACAAGTGCTTAAGCTACTTACTTAGCTCGGAGTCCCATCAACGTATGTGGTGTTCTGATATTTATTTAATTTGTTCTTTAAATAGTTTGCATAAGTAACAATTTACCTTGAACCTGTTTTTAAGCGAAGGGCGTTACGTAAACTTTATCTAGAGCCTTGTGACAATTGACTAGAAACAACTTCACTTTTAAAGTGTAATTAAAAGATATAGAAATCTGTGAACACTTTTGCTTCGATTACTTTTACACACGAGACCTTGTATCTAGACTAATTGCTATGACCGAAGGGTTGGTACTTACCCTTTTGCCTGCCGCCGAACTGGTCGGTCCTCTCCTGCCACACCTTCTCGATGAAGTCCTTGTTCAACTTTTCTAGGTCCTAGGGGAATCGTTAACACGGGTGAATACGTGGCGGTTACGACGGAGACGGGGGCAGGCACGGAGCGGGGAGGATGTCGGGGGGATTACGTGTCGGTACATCGAGCGAGAACTGTGGGTCTAACTATCTAACTAACTGAAATTCACGCCATTTCCCTAGTGGGGTAGGCAGAGATCCGAACGCCATATGGCACGATCCGTAAACTGTAGGTCTATAGTAAATATTTTTATGTTATGTACTTAACGTCGTCGTAACGGCGACATTTGGCGTTACATGTAATGATACCATTTGTTACATAACACCACGCCCATAATCCCCGAAGAGGTAGGCAGAGTCAAAGGGGTAGCAGGCCCATTTAACACATTTAGCCGATTCACCATTTGTTAAATACTCGTAATGTATTATTTTGAGATAGAATGAAATTAAAATTATTAAAAAATATATATGTATACTTTGTTTGCAAATTAATTTAACAGTTACATAGTTAGGAGGTACGATTTATGGTATTCATCAAGTTAAAAGTTCTCGATGATGGTAACACTATAATTCTCCCCGACATCAACGGTATTGATAACAAATTGGACAACATCTTTGATAACACATCAGATTTGATGTCGATGTAGGTAAATGGTAGGAGTTGATGACTGATGCATCACCAAGGAACAACGGCCAGTATGTCCAACGAATACAAGTTTGAATCTAATGTGTATACTGCAACACATAGACATTGGTTCGGAACAGAGCATAGACCTTTGACCTATGATTCTATCAAAGGTATATGCTCTATTCTGGTTCTTCCTATACCAATCCAAGTTACTTAAAACTTCAGTTCCAATCAACTTCAAGTCAAATTGTGTCTTATATTTGACAATATAAAGCACATAATTGATTGCACTCAACTCGAGAATAGATTCATGCTTGTTTCATTGTAGAATACTGGCCCAAAACAGAAGGTGTCTATCAGTGAGGTCTCAAACGGGTACACAGTGCGCACATGCGCGCATGCGCGGGCGTGACGTCACTCGGAGCGCTTACTTTTCGTGCGGTTCATGAATTCGTTCATCCTGTCATTCCACGATTTGTCCATGAACTCCGCCATTTGAGTATCGTAACCCTGCGTTTAAATTGTGTTGGGTTTAATATTGTCTACTTGTGATTGATGTGGCTACTTTACATTGATTTTAATTAAATCACTAAATACTCTGATCTCGAGGCATCCGCAGAAAACCAGCGTCGTGGTACGCTTAGCGCCACCGCGACATATGCTGAGGAGACCTTTTAGGTATAACATTTATGTTACGATGTTATGTATTATGCATACCTAATAAACATTTTTCTTTCTTTCTTTAAAGTACACATGTGTGGCTTACTAGACAGATATCTTTGGATATTGCCACAGATACATTTAGTGTGGTTGTATTAGTGCATATTTGCAATATTTTTCACTGAAATAATGTTCTGATATTCTCCACAGATGCTTAAGCTTCTTTTAAAGCTACTTTATTGTATTTGTTTTCTTGTAAAGTAGCTGTTTCTAATTTTAAACATTATCAATTGGTTCTTCTTTCATGACTATAAGTCATTCATTATATTCATGTATGTAGATCGTCTAGGTAAGCCATTAAATCGATCCCTGTACTTACACCCTCGAAGAGCTTCTTTTTGTCGTCGTATGACCTTGTGTCCACACGTCGCTCATATTTGGAAGCTACTTGGATTTTGGGCTGAAAATAAAAGGCAAATACATTAAGCATTGACTTTAGGACTCTGATATAAAGAATTTAGTTTGTTACTGTTAAATGGAATCGGCTGTATCAAGAAATTTTAGGGTTCCGTACCCAAAGAGTTAAACGGGACGGTATAACTAATGCTCTGCTGTTCGTCCCTCCGTCCGTCTGTCACCAGGCTGTATCTCATGAACCGTGGTAGCTAGACAGATGAAACTTTGACAAATTACGTATTTCTGTTGCCCATATAACAACAAATACCAAAAACAGAATAAAATTAATATTTAAGGGGGACTGTCATACAACAAACGCGATTTTAATGCTGTTTTTTTCTCGATATTGGCACGGAACCCTTCGTGCGCGTGTCTGACTCGCACTTGGCCGGTTTTTTCAATTTACGAGTAATGTCTGTCTCTGACTTAATTTGTCAAGGTTTTATGATAAGTAATATTTTGTAATATGTAATACATATGTTGATGTTCAATATGTTCGATGTCTTTCATGTTACTAGGTGATATTGTAGTAGCGACTTACCGGGTGCTTGCCTGTGAGAGCTTCTGGGTCGAGACCCTTCTTGAGGGCCTTGTGTCTCAACTGTTGTTTCTGTCTTTCTTTGAGCTCTTTTAACTGTTGACAAACGATCACTTATCATTAACTTATTACAATATGTTGGGATGGTATCTGTTTACTTAGTCTTAGCATGAAAGACGTACCATAAAACTATTAAAACTTGTTTTATAAATAGATCTGTGTACTTCATGTATCAGAAGTTCATTATTGGTTTTAGAATAAGTACAGATACATACACCTAGTATAAGTAGATAAAATTGCTATATTGAAATGGTAAAAATTACTTCATTGACGTTAATTTTAAAATACTTTTCCTTTACTACCATATGTATAAATAATGTTTGAAAAATGTATATATGTGTTTATGTAGTAAGTGGCACTCACGTCGTAGTCCTGCCTCTTTTGCCTCTCCTCGAGATCGTACTTCTCCGTCTCGAGCTTGACAATGCACTCCCAGAGTTCGGTGGCCTTCTGCCGCAGCTTGTCCACGGAGAGGTTCTCGATGTTCAGGGGCTTGATGCGGATGGAAAGGGAGATCTTCTTCTCTTCCTCCAGCTGCTCTTTGGTCTTGTTGCGTTCCAGCTGAGCGTTGCTGAGGCCGAACTGTGGACCCCATTACAATTTATAAATAATATTCGTCACGTGTCAACTCAATATGAACAATTTGAAATTTAGTTAGATAATTCTTATTGTAATCATAGAAGATTAATTTCAATGTATAAACAGAAATATGAAAATAAATCATCCGAAATGAATACCCGTATATAATATGGAACATCCATAAATATTGTATTATGAGGTCTAATAGATGTACCTACATTTGATACCTATCAAAATATCGTTAAATTGTTTTAATGCCTCTATTTTATTCTTGTAGCGAATGGCTATCAGGCCGCTAATCGTCAGGCTGATATGTATGTGTAATGTATTGCATTCACTACCTAGCTACTTCACCTTTTTTATTAACCATAACTAACCCTACATTTTTTTGTCTTGTGTAATAGTTATTGCTTGCCCTGGGTTTTAAATTCTCAGTCTAGACATATTTTAGGATATTAAGACTACACTCACGTTGTCGCTTTTCTTCTGAATGGTGAAGTTGGGTCCGGTCTTGCTGGACTCCTTCATCGCCTGGAGCATAGCCTGGCGCTTCTTCTCGGCCTCCTCGAGCCGCTGCCTCTTCTCCTCGATGTCGCGCTGTTTCTTCTCCTCAATCTCGCGCACTCTCCTCTCTTCCTCCTCCTTCTTCTTCTGAGCGAGGCGCTTCTCTTCTTCGGCGCGAGATACCTGCAAATATGTTCATAATGTAATGTTCAACTAAGCTTTTGGAAATGTTCAAAACTTTGTTAGGAAGGTGTATTTTATAACATTTAATATTACATTCTACATGTTTTATTACGGCAATATCATATACATTGATCCGATTGAAAAGTAAGTAGCTGAAACACAAATAGTTAAAGAATAATGCGGGGATCGAACCCGCTTCTTTTGCATTGGAAGCATTGTACCAACGGGGCTGTTAATTACGTTTATATAAAAAAATACTTTTCGTACAGTTGTATCATAGTTATACCCATGAAAAGCTGCAACACTCGGGGCTTAATCGAACAAATTAGGACATCATCTAGGTAAGCGATACCTCACCTTGCGCTTGGCCTGCTTCTCCTTGAGGCGTTTGAGCTCCTCCTCCTCCTTGGCCCGCTGTTTGCGCCATTCGTTAATGTATTCCTTCAGCTGCTCATCTAAGTCCGACCGCTTCTGATCTTGACGCTGTGGGCAAAAAGTATCGTGTGTTGAAGAAAACCCATGACTATGGTTAAGTGTGGTATTTACTATGTTTAGGTTGTTACCTATACTATACTATACTGCTTGTATACTATAATATTAGTAATCGTTTCGGAAAAATATTCAAATTAATGAAAAGTTGAAATTAATTTAAAAAAATATATTGAATTAAAGTGTGCCTAATGAAAGTTTATCGCAGTGAATCCTTTATTAGTGTAACGGTTAATTACCTTGATGAATTCTGGATCTCCCTCACCCCTGCAAAATTGAACATCTATTTATTTAAGAGTCTAAATATGGTAATGTGTTAATGTTAGAAAACCGTAACGGTCACATACAAATATAACGTCTGTTACGGTGATGACTTAATAGTTTGTTTATAGAATAAGTTAGGATTATAAGTTTTCTGTTGTTACGCTCTTTTAGTAGCGTCTAGATAAGGGAGTTTAAGGTTGTTTCTGTACATTTTGTTAAATTTTTAGCTTGTGTCTGTATTGTGAAGATATATTGTTAAACAATAGTAGTCTAAGAGTCAGTTTTTTTTTTAAAATACATCTACTGTTCACTAAAAATTTAAGTACGGTATTCGATTCTAAAGAATTAGCTTAATTATTACATCTACTAAATTGTGTTTTGCATTAAATATTACCATTTAAGCGCGTGTAGTGTATTGAATTTGAGGTTTTAAAATTATTTGTAGTTTGTGTTCTACTAAGTGTGTGATACCAATGACAACATTTCACAATTTCACATTTCACATGAACACATAATTATTATGTATATTACGAGGTAATCATGCTTTGATGTCATGCTGTATTCCTCTCATGCAATACAGGAATAAGTCGAGACAATTCAACTAGTTGTCTGTTGACCGACATCTTGTCTTGATTCTTTCAAAGCGGCGCGGGCGCAGCATAGTGTAACAACTAAAATAGAACGGCTACCGGGCGCGAAAATAGCGGCCGTCCGCTGTACTCGCCCGACCGTCGTGTGGTCGGGCGAGGGATCTGGCATTTAGGGACCGACAAATACTAGGCGCCCGCGCCTCTGGGTTAATGATAGGATTATAGTTAGTGACACCACAGAGAGCGGTGCAACTTACGCGATCGATGGTCTACTCCTAGAAACAGAAAACGACAATCAGCCTCTACGTATCTTTGCAATATTCTATTCGCAATAGACCTTTCTCTTTCAAAAACGATGTCCATCACAAGCGGTTCTTTAACACAATGTTTGATACATTGTCAAATATTGTGACACTTGGACATCGTTTGCTTGTAAACAAAAAGGTAAAAAAGATAAACTTAAGCGTGATTTATTATCTGCTCATCCACGGCACAAACACTGCGTTAATAGCCATTTTATTTTTTTAGAATTTTGATAATCAACCTATAACAAAATACATGTTTTGCGAAATTTGTAAGTTAATGCCAATCATTCATTGTAAGACCACATACAGGTTCCATCTGCTAAGCGAAGCGTTTACGAGAATTCTCAAAATTTTACTTACTCTTGTTTAGGAGCGGGTCTGTAGTCGGCAACGAAGACGGCAGCGAGTGAAAAATAAAAGATCGATTATAACATGTCCAAATTGTAAAAATAATAACATTTAAGTACAAAAGCTGAACATATGTTACAATGCGAATGGACCACAACAGATTAACAATCACAAGAACACGACAGGACAGTGACAAATGTCATGAGAAAGATCAGCGTTACTTACGTTGTTCAGAACTGATCTTTCGCATAAGAGTCGCAATGTCAGTATCTTTGTTACATGAGATGACTGACATTTAAACAAGCGTATGTTTGCGGCAGAGCTCCTATCACAGGTGAGAGTCTGTAAGCAACGAAAGCGTCCAACTTAAGCACTAGAAGCGTTAGGATAAGCGTCTAAACTTAGCCTATACGAGCCAAGCGAGTGTAAGTGCCTGGATCAACCAAAAGGGCACGCCACTTACTTCCTGCAACAAAAGAGAGAAGAGGGTTTGGTGAGGGCGTGCAATAAGCCCAAGAGTTGGGATCAGAGAACGGGACCAGAGTCGCGGCCATGCCTCAAATCAAACCTCGGAAAACTGAAACTTCGACGCTCTCTAACAAGTTATACATTCTAATAGTTTTTGAAAATGATAGAGTCGCCAAGGCAAAGTAGGTACCAGGCCCAGAGAAGCTGAAGTGTTCAAAACCAAACAGTTTCTAGAAAGAACTAAATTTTGGTAGGACAGATTGAAATCAGCACCCGCTGTGGTGGAACTTACGTCTCCTGGACTTCTTCTTCAACTTCCTCCTCTTCGGAGCCACTGTGAAACACAAGGGAGGGTTACAACACATCACATACATAGGAATGTTGATACGTGGATAAATCAAGTTAATCAAAAAGATGTACAAGTAACATATTTGGAATGAGAGGGTTGACAATGTTAGCACTTGAAAAGTGTATTTTATGCATAATAATTTAAAACATTGAACACGGGAAAGTTTCTAAAGTTTTTAATAAACGAGTGTTTGGATTGTATCTTTGTGTATGTTGTATTATTCTAATGGTTCGTTCAAAACTGTAGTGTGTATGTGTGAGTATACTTACGAATATTCTTCCTCGTCAGACATGTTGGTAGTTTGTTATTCTGCAAAAGAAAAAGACTGTTAGGTCTAGCTTGCGTGGTGCGTTCTGTGTGCTCCCAAATTGTGTTTATTTATATTTTGGCGCAGCATTTATACGCGTCCGACATTGTTTACAATTACTCCGCAGAACTATTAATTTCTCATTGGCATCACGTCAACTTTTATTTCGCGCACTTTATTGATTAATTGGTTTTATTCTCTACTTGGCAACTATTTTAATCGTGAATGACTTTATATCAGAAAATGTAATTTGCGCAGTAAAATATCCACATATTCACATAGCTTAAGTACATGTTTTTCTTACCTGCTAGTTTTATAAATCAATGAGATTTATTAGTCTTTAGCTATGTTAGCGTAGTCAAATAAGTACCTTATTTACTACTAGCTGTGCCAGCGGTGTCACCCGCGTTTATGGTTAATATTATATAAACTATTTCCGTCATACATGATTTCTATGTAACTTTAACCATTAAGGCTGCACACGCGACGAAAGCTTAAAAATGGAGTAACTTCTATCGTTTTCCCAACATTTCCCTTCTCTACTCTGCTCCTATTGATTGTAGCGTGATGAAAAGTATACTATAACCTGCCCAGGAGTATGAAGAATAATTGTACCAAGTTTCGTTAAAATCCGTCGAGTAGTTTTTGTTTCTATAAGGAACATACAGACAGACAGACAAAAATTTTACTGATTGCATTTTTGGCATCTGTATCGATCACTAATCACCCCCTGACAGTTATTTTGAAAATATATTTCATGTACAGAATTGACCTCTCTACAGATATATTATAAGTATAGATATTGTTTATTTTAAACATGGGACTAACAAGTTTGAACATGCTAAGACCTAACATAAACTTTTTACTTCTTTTCGTTTATAAAAATATACACAAACAATTGTTTAATCGAAATAATTTGCGTATGTAAGTTGAATATTTTACTTTTATTTTTTGACTGAATGTGGTTAAGGGGCTAACTGCTCTTTGCCTCTGCCAACCACGTCGGAGGTTGCGGGCGTGATGTATGTAAGTTGAATAATTAAGAAAACTCAATTACTTTCAGTAGTAATCTACCTGAAAGTCATTAATTCTGCCTATTTTTCAGCAATAAAGTATAAGCGTGTCTAATTTCAGCATTCGATTAGACGCTTAGCGAAAGTTCATCCTAATTCGTCAGGCATGACAATAGTCCGAGTTGCGGACGGAGCCGGTCAGCAAGTCGGCAGCGTCCGCATCGTCCGCCGCGCCAAACGTGCGAACAATTCGCGTGGGCGCGCAGGGAAACGTGCACCATTGTTTATGAAGGCGGCTATATTTAGCCGGCTTAGCTTTCGCGCCATGGCGCACACCTACACCGCTGGCAGCTGTTCAACGAAAGCGTAAAAATGGATTCCGCGTTCGACTCGTCCAGGACTCGGGTTTCGCTCGCCTTGAATTTTTTTAGACGCTTCAGGTGGCTGGGCGGATGTCTGCTGGGCGTATGGGGATTGGGAATATTATGTTTATTAAACTCGCTTGATCATTATCAAGCCGATGTGGTGGGCGACTTTAAAAAGTATTGATTCAGTTTAAAATATATTTTTTTGAAAGTGAAATTTAACAAACAACTGCTAACATGTTCTAAACATCTAAGACGGAATTGAGTTGAGAGACTTTCAATCCGGTCGCATTTTTTTAAAGTCGATGTTTTGATTTAAAGTATTCACATAAACACTAAATTGTTAATGTTTGCATATTAAAAGCCTAATTGTGATAAAAGTTTATAGATAATAATATTTGTACGGACATAGTCTCTTCTGCAAGACACTTATCAAATTTATTTGTGAAATCAACAATCAAGTATCGGTATTTGAAATTCAATCACGAATTTTATAAATACTAGTCATGTTAAGAATTTAATTACCGCCATAGTACAGTCCTTGAGAGGTCAGCATTTGATAGTATAGTAATTTATATGTAGATTCTCCTACGTAATGGTTCGAGCGAAGATGTTTAGGATTTTTTTATTTAATTTGTTCTGAATGCATGTTGCTTAAAATATTTATTTTGTTTCATGTTTTTAACAATTTTAATAAGTGTAAACAATGAAGCCAACTGATATATATCGAAATATTTTCAAACATTTTATGTACGTAAGATTTGTAATAATTTATGGAAAATATCATAAGGCAATTAGGTTTCCGAGAAAGCCCATTTGAATTTCACTAAACATTATTCTTCAAAGAGTTAGTACATACTTCATTGTGTAATATTGATATGAGTATGTTATGTGTGTAGGTAAATATGTAAGATGGTGTAGTTTAAATGTGTGTGTGTGTGTGTGTGTGTACATCAAAGAGGCGGACGAGAGGTACCCGAATCTGATTTAGGAAGTCAATGAAGCAACAGTGATATCTGCACCATTTCGAGTGCTTTCTTACTTGTACGGATATTTTTTGTACGACTACGAGACGGCTTAGTTATAGGTACTTAGTTCAAATGAATAACTTTGAAATGTAACTTTACGGAAATTAATAATGTCTGTGTTTTCGTAATTTTACGTTTCTTTACGTGCCAACTTTCATTTGAACATTTAATATGAGCTGAAAGTGCTAAAACACTTGAAAACTTTGATTTTTTTTAATTTTATCATGGGAACGTTGAAATTTTTCGCATATTTTTTTGTTTTTTGTCAGACATTTTTTCGCGATTTTCGCGGACTTTGACGGTCCATGTGTAAGGTGTGTCATAATGTATGTGTTTTCCGTTGCGAGACGACGTGTGTCATAAGGGTGAGGTAAGGCGGCGTGCGCGCGGGAGTCCCCGCGCGGTAACGTAATCCGCGCTATACATGGCGCTTCTATTCCCGGCGCCCGGATTGGCACACTCGCGCGCGTATTTTTAGCGCGGCTCCACACACCCTGCTGCTGGAGAATCACCACGAGAGTCCGGCACTTTGTATGCACACTGGTTATCACGGCACGGCACTTACGTCGCACGGGTAGAAGACGGTCACTCAGTCACTGGTTCCTCGAACAGCACAGCGACGTTGGAATGTGGAGTCCGCGGCGACCGGGGCGGCTCTGGCCGGCTGCGCGCGCGGCGCGCGCCTCCACGCGCTCCCCGCCCCCCGCGCTATATTTAGCGCGCCCATCGCGACCCAGCTCCGGTTTCTGTGCCGCGCGCCCTAGCGGATCACGTCACGCCTGCAAGTGCAACGACCACAACCGCTGTTGCAAAGCGGAAGGTTCGACCCCTTCCGCGGTGCCGACGAAACTCCACCTTCACCCCCTAACTTACTCGAATGGTCGTCACCATCGTCGTATAGGTACGACACCCTCCTCTCAGCTATTCGTTTGATTCGCCTAGGTATCTAACTAATATTATAAAGACGAAAGTTTGTAAGTATGGATGTTTGGATGTTTGTTGCTATTACACAAAACGGTTGAACCGATTTGGCTGAAAGTTGAAATGGTGATGGCTTATATTGGATAAGGACACAGGCTACATTTTATCTCGAAAAATTCAAATTTCCCATGGGAATTACATTTTGGAACTCCATGTGGGCGAAGCCGCTGTGCAACAGCTTAGGTATATAAAGCTCCTCCCTGATTTCCATAACTGATATTGTACGGCTATACAATGGCCAGATACTCCTAGCTTCGTTTATCCCGCCTTGGCATTCACTGCAGCTGCCCCCCTCCCCTGCCCCCCCTTGCGTACGCCAATGCGTTAAGTTAGGACCGCTCCGTCCTTAGTTGTTGTCTAGGTGCCTCACTTCCTAGAGGTAGGTATTATTCAAGCTCCGGTACGTATCACTATACATAATCTTATTTGTACCATTTGCTTTGCTATGAGAAAAAAACGTCGCGAGGAATCGAGCTCATTCAAATATGTAATGTAACTATGGATGGTACCTAACCATAATGCTATCTCTGATTTCGTTATGTAGAGGTTATAAAGCCTACATCATATACCTAGTTCAATTTAATTACCAAGCTTGCAAAATATAGGATCATGGTCGAAGCACCGGACAATAGGTGAAATACTTTCTGCCTTACCAATATTATAAATACGAATGTGTGTATTGGATGTTCAATTTCCACGTCTGAATCTAATTAATTATAACATGGAAATAGATTAGACCTTGAAGACAAACAGGCCAGGATATAAAAAAAATCTGTCAATCATGCGCGGACGAAGTCACAGTTATATGCAGGTTTGTATTTTATTATTACAAGGGAAGTGTGTTACTTACATACTTCCCTTAAGACTCGAGTATTCGGCTTGATCTGTGGGGATCTCAGGACTTTGGTCGAGATGAATGGTCGCGGTATACCCACTACACCCCTTCAGGACTATTGCTTCGTCCCAGATGATAACTCGGGTAGAATAACGTAATTATACCATTTGAGACCTGTAGCAATTTCATCGGTTGGAACTTTGGGGTTTCACTGGCCTCTGGGGCACTCTTGGAACGGGCGGAACGGGGGCCCGATGCCGGCCCGGGGTCAATTTTTGCCAGTCCTAATACCCTATAGTTAAGTAACGTCAGCAAAGACTTCGCTCAGTAGGTCATAGCTGACGCTCATTACATTAGTATATAAGCCATACATTTAGTGAAATATACGCTCTTGATATTTATTCAACCTACTGGCTGTTAATCTCCCATAAAAATAAAAGAATTCCCGTGTATATTTGAAATTTCAATCGGTGAAATCCGCTTGTGGAAGGCCGGTTGAAATGTGCAATCACGGAGTATCACGTCGGGGTTATCACTTTGGCTCCTGAGTAGGGAGATGACAAGTGAAACAGCCAGTGGGTTAAGTGAATATCAAGAGCGTATATTTCACTAAATGTATGGCTTATATACTAATGTAATATGCGTCAGCTGTGACCTACTGAGCGAAGTCTTTGATGACGGTACAGTTACATCACTGCTCAGGGAAATGCCACTACCACTATCTCAATAAGTTCCTAAGCCTCTCATACGCGTAGTTTTATGATCAAAAACACAAAAATAAAACTCTTCCACACACAATTTTCTATTAACCTACTTTGCTGGACGAAAATAGTAAAACCGTTTGTATCGTCGAAGTCACTAAATTTAGGAACGGATCACCCATCCATAAATCGCCACAGCGAGCGGATCTTTAATCTTGAATTGCAATAAGACGTCGCTGCGCTATGAGTGCCTTCTCCATCTTGTAAAACAAGGAAGTTGGTATTTTTTCAACATTTTTCATATATAGGTATTATTGCAATGCAATATAGGTACCACCTACCTAACCTATATACCTACGTATGTAGGTACATATGTAAGTATCTACATACCAATATTGTAAAATGAATGCCTTCGCAACCTCGCAATGGCTTAATAAAGTAACAATGGAATGGTAAAGTAAGCGAATGAAGCGGAGCAGTGGTACTTAGCTCAATGGTAAGGATATGTGCCTCTTATCTGAAGGGTGCGGGTTCAAACCCGGAGACGTACCTACCTCTGGATTTTTAAAATCTATGTAGGTACGTATTTTTACCACTAGATTGGCAGTGAAGGAAAACATCGTGATGAAACCTGCACATTATAACAGGTATCAATGGATGTGTAACCATGATCCAAATTTGTCTGGTTCCCCTTTATAAGGGTTACGAAGGTCGGATCGGCAGTCGCTTCAATGTAATTGCCAGACTCACTAAATCCTGGATCATGGTCGAAGCGGACTCCGTAAGCACGGGACATAACGCTGATGAAGATGATGGTATGGTAAGTCAATAAGTAAGTAGTATAGTCATAAAAATGTCCTCCTAACCGATATCGGTCACGGCGGCCAATCTCACCGAAGATTAGCCACCTGCGCAGGAGATATTATAGTGTATCACAAGTGTGTGCGCAAACACACGTGCACTCTGTATTCCTTAAGTCTCATAATGCGGTGAGATGGCAATTCGACATCCGACCGATGAGAGGTCAGGCGCAGGACCAACGGCTTAACGTGCTTTCCGAGTCACGGGGCTGATTAAACCACCAACTTCCTAACTCCGGACTGTTCCTGCGTCATTTTCAATATTAAAATAACCAGCCACAATTTTTTATATATATTTACTGGTACATGAGTATTAAACCAATACTTAAATAAATAACCAAAAAATCCACAAGCCTAAACTTTAACTTTAACTTTATAGATTTTAGAACGAGCAAAAGAATGTCATTTTGACATTTCTCAAGTTGTCAACAAAATGTGATCAACAAAACAAAGTTTTTCATCGACTTGTGATTTGTTATGATTTTTTTAAGAAATTAGACTAGTATTTTTTAAGAAATTAGGTGTTCTTATTACTAGGAATTAAATGCACCTTATTAAACAATGAATTTGTAAAAGTGTTAAGTTTAATAATGAATTCAAAAAGTGTAAATGTGCAAGATACTTCAACGCCAAAGCGCCGTCGACTTGGGACGGGCAGAATACTCAGACCAAATAATAAAGAAAACAGATCGTTGCTTCTAAACCATAGCCCTATATATCGCCAACTTGGGTCCCCAATAAGCGCACCAGTTTGCGAGTCTCCACCTCTGCCTTCCAACCAAATTGAGTTTTTGCACGAATCCCGAAACACATCGGCGGATATCCCGCCGTCTCCTGGCCTGTTCGAATCTCTAAGTGCAAGCAACATCGATGATATATGTAACGATGAAATCTCGGCTAAAAACGATGTTTCCGAATTTGATGATTTATCAGATGACATGTTTCATTCAAGATTGGAGCAAGAATCAAGTCAAGTAATCAAACAGGGACCTGATGTGGCTCCGCAGTCGTCAAAGCATACCGCTGATGTTTCTACAACATCAACACTAGATTCAAGCTTTATTAGCGGTCGTAAGATTTTAGAATTAAACTTGAATACTGAATCAAATGGCAATAAAAATGTTGAAGAAATTCTGACAAAGACATATGAGAAAAACTTCAGAGAAGATATTGAGGAGAGTTTTGGTTTGATAAATCAGTCTATATGTGATATACAAGATGAACCAAAGAGGAAATCAGAAAGGAGCTCATTATTTGAAACACATGATTCATTCTTACTGGATATTAAGGAAAGTGGCATCATTTCCAACGAGAAACAGAATACTGATGTCTTTGTTAAATCCAAACCTTTAAATGAAAATTTTAATAGTGAAAATTTCTATGGATTGCCTATAGTAACAAAAAGTTTGTTTAAAACATATAGAAACATTGAAAAGTTTTATAGTAAGTAAAATCCATGCATTTAAAATAAAAGAATTTTTATACTTTGTGTCTATAAAAAATCATTCAATGTTTATGGCCAACTATACTAATTAAAATGCATAATTTTTTTTTTTTCTAGACTAAACTGGTGAAAATATTATCTAGTTACTTCTTATTTTGTTCACGGTGGTTTAGCAATGCATGATCCCGTGAGTGTCTTATATACAGGCGTGAACAATACATCCCAGGGGTTTAGTCAGTATACCCTGCCCGTTACCACCTTGGGGGGGAGCAGGGTCCTCGTATCATCTTGACGACCCTGGAAGTCCAACACACCCTACTTATTCCCCCTGGTTTCAGCGGGACTGTGCGTAACGCATTCCCCTGGGTCAACAAAAAAGAAAAGTTACTTCATATTTTGCCAATGTTGTAACATTTTGTTATTTGTAGATTGGCAAGAAGAATGCTTAAACCTAGATGCAATAAAAGAAAGACGTAATTTAATTTATGCTTTGCCAACTAGCGGTGGTAAAACTTTAGTAGCGGAAGTGCTGATGTTGAGGGAAGTGCTAAACAGAAAGAAGAATGCATTATTCATATTGCCTTTTGTGGCTATTGTACAGGAGAAGGTATTTATATAAGTTGATTATTTCTTTATTAAACCTTGCACTTATTTATTTTTAAGCTATACTGTAATGATTTATTGAATCCAAGAATATTATCTTAATATTATATACATACATAGCATCACACCCATATTCCCCGAAGGGATAGGCAGAGTTAAAGCGGCAACAGGTCCCTTTAACCACATTCAGCCAAAAATAAAACTAGTTAGATGGATAGATTTTTATCTCAATATTATCTCCAGATTAGAAGAATTATAATTCAGTAGCATAGACAGACAACAATGGAAATTGTCAGAGAAGGCCTATGCCAAAAGGCACAGCAAATTAAGAGACATACTATAACTAATACCATGTAACATGAAGATGAACTTTGGTACAACATGAAAATCTCTTACTATGGTTTAAGGGGCTATTAAAATAAAAAAATAAAAAATTCTGTAGCATATTGTATTTATTTTTGCTTTTGCACTCTAAAGTAACAGATTCAGGTTAATTGTTTTTATTTGTATTGGTTTTAAATATTTAATTATCTTAGCATTTATTAAGCCATGCATATGTTTCATATTTACAATTTCCTTGTAGATATGGTCTCTATCCCCCTTTGCAATAAAGCTAGATTTTCTAGTAGAAGAATATGCCGCAGGCAAAGGTCACTTACCACCGAAAAAGAGACGCAAAAAGAATAGCATTTATATAGCAACCATTGAGAAGGGATTGGCTCTGTTAAGGAGTCTGATTGAACTGGAGCGTCTTGACGAATTAGGGCTGATAGTGGTAAGTGTTTTTTAAGTAACATATTACTTCAAGGTTCTCCCACATCGATTTTGAAAAACGTTTCCCTGCAATTGTAACATGCAGTGTGAGAGTTAGTGTGTCAAACCTTTTACCTACTGGTGGAAGTACCTGTATGGCATTATTGTAAAGAAATTTGACTGGCTCGATGGCCCATTCGGTAGTGACAATGCCCCATGCGCCAAGAGTTGTGGGTTCAATCCTCACCCAGGACAAACATTTGTGTCATGAATACTTGTGTTTGTTCTGTGTCTGGGTGTTAATATCCTATATTTAAGTATATATTTTAATACCACTGTTGATTCTGATATCCGTAACACAAGTGCTTAAGCTACTTACTCCGGAGTCAGATCAATGTATGTGATGTTGTCGGATATTTATTTAATTAATGGTGATGGATTAATTAGTATTGCAAATTAAATGCATTTCACAACACCAACAGCCATCCTACATTTCAGGCCTAGGTTCCAATATTCCAATATTCGATACATAATGGTAATTATTTTTTTCTGAGAATTAATGTGCGTAATTTTGTAGGTAGATGAGTTGCATCTAATAGGGGAGCCAGGACGGGGCGCGACACTAGAGATTCTACTCACTACTGCACTTTTTGCAAGCAGTAAGTATTCTTCTGGTATCATACTCACATTTTATTTTAGTTTTTCAGTTAGTGTATTTAAACTCTAGGACATACTTTTACAATTTCAATGACTAGTTCTTTAATAACTTCTAACATAACTTGTCTGGAGTCTTCTAGGTGGATAACATATTGTGATCAGATTCTTCCCTTCTGACCTTCATAATCCTTAGACAAGTGAAACAGACAAATTGGTTCATTGTTAATACAGTTATCTGATGCACTTGATCCTAAACTAAATTACCCCTTGTGTATGCTGCAAGGCCTTTACCATTGAAATATACTATATCTTCATCAGAAAACATCCAAATAGTGGGCATGAGCGCTACGATAGGCAACCTGCCGCAGATCGCGGCGTTCCTGCGCGCGGACGTGTTCGAGCGGCAGTTCCGCCCCGTCGAGCTGACGGAGTACGTCAAGCTAGGCGACGCGCTGCACCGCATCGTGTGGGGCGCCGGCGGCATGGAGCTGCTGCCGGACAGGAAGTTGGACTACGGGGTCAGTAGGAGAGCAGCTGCGGTACTGCCGCAGCGTCACTCCGCGCGGACGTACGAGCGGCAGTTCCGCCCAGTCGAAAGAATTATTTAAGGAATTACGGCAAAGTTTAGAAAAAGAAAGAACATCCAAAGAAAATCACGTCGGGTGTATATCACTTGTATGCATATTGCAATTATATGATATTTTCAGTACCCGCCCGCGGCCAACGTGGTGGACCCCGACTGGCTGGGCGGGCTGGTCTCGGAGGTGGTCCCGCAGGGCAGCTGCCTCATTTTCTGCCCCACCAAGAAGAATTGTGAGAACGTCGCCTCGCTGCTCTGCAAGTTTCAGACAAAGTACGTAATATATGCGATGTTGCCGTTCCTATTTGTGCAGCTATTGTGATATGATTAGTGTAAATTATGTAGACGCGGGTATTGACTTCGAATGTGGTCTGCAGAGAGATGTCGGCGCACCGCAGCGCGGCGCGCGCAGCGCTGGCGCAGGCGCTGCGCGCGGAGGGGGCGGGCGCCGACCTGCTGCGCGCCGTGCGCTGCGGCCTCGCCTACCACCACGCCGGCCTCGCCGCCGACGAGCGCGCGCTGCTCGAGCACGCCTTCAGGTGACGCCCGCCGCCCGCCGCCCGCCGCCCGCCGCCCGGCGCACTCGCGCAAGTGCTGCGGGACAACTTTTGTTATAACTAACCGGTCTTGGTTTATTGTTTTGGTTAAGACGAGCAAAACAAGTTCCAGTATGGTAGTCGTGTACTGAAAAATATAATATACGTCGTTGTCAAGTCAATTAACGTCGCCTGTTGATGCGCTTATCGTCTCCAGTTTTGACGATGTTGTGGTGTAATCGATGTCAAGTAACGACTAAC
>OX596206.1:95000-133770 GCA_951394215.1 Glyphodes perspectalis | reverse complement strand
CCACTTTTTGAGCAACTGTATTAAAAAAGTTCAAGTTAGTTAGTTACTCTAACAGTCTATGTACATGCTTGTCAAGTTTTGAAGGTGTTCATTAAGGGGAGGGGCAAAAATTGACCTCTTATGTACGTACGAACTGATAGGTTCATGTGATTCTGAATCAACAGAAACCGAGCCATTCGCTTGAGTGAAGTTTTTCAGTAATATTTGCCAACGCGTAGATACCTATACCATGGACCAATACAAATTCACTAAAGAGAGTATTTTCTGTATTAACAGAGGAGAGGAACTCGCTGCTAGGGGGCGTGGAAGCAGGTTCTTGCAGCGACTTATCCACCAATCTATGCGAGATCGAAGAGTCGGAGGCGGAGGAGGAGGCTCCGCCGCGCGCGCGCCACACGGACGTGTGACCGCGGCGCGCGGCCGCCGCGCCGCCCCCGCCGCGCGCGCCGCCCGCGCCGTGCGCCGCCCGCGGCCTCTAGCCGCCCGCGCCGGCCGCGCTCTCCGCGCCCGCCGGCACGCCTTCTCCGCCTGAAACAGTTCAGGACTTGAATGTAGACGCACGAGCGTCCCGACAGTGCCGCGCCGCAAAGTGGAGCCGACGACGCTTAGCTGGGAACTTGACCCGGTGGTTATAGTGTGATACAAATAGATTGATTGCTGTGGACACTTTTTTGCTACGAATTTATATGAGACAGTCTATTTAGTTAGTATTGATCGAAGTCTGAGGTACGTGTATACTGGGGCGGACCCCGGCGGAGCGGCGGCGCCCGTGAGCCGGGCCGCCCCGGCGCGGTCACCAATTTGCTGATTAATGTAAATAGTTACTTAAAATGTATATATGTATGTAGGTAAATAAATGCTAACTATATCGAGTCGTGGGATATGATCGCTGGTTGTTATGGATAATGCAATTCGTATTTATCATTCAATCCTATATAACGCATCAAATGTGACGCAGGTTGTCAGTAGGAAAGTTTTTAATAAAATGTTATATGATGTTACTAGCAAAATATAATAGTTTGAAAAACATTGTTGTCTTGGGAAAATGTCTATAAATATTACACTTTATAAAATATTTATTACATTGCGTTATCGCAATAAATATTTTAATTCAGATGTTTTTGTATAAAACGTATGCCCAACACAATAAGAAAAAATAATTCACCATAACTATTATACATATTATTCAAAAATATTATTAAAATCAGACAAGAAACATGTTATCAAGTTCACTGTGCGGTTGAGCCGCCTGCGCGCTGCACCGGGCGGTCGCTGCGCGGGCGCGCCGCCAGCAGCGGCCGGCCGGGGCTCGCTAACTAATCGGGCTTCACTCCATGGGCGTACGCAGGCTTAAGTCCAAGGGGAGCAGATCAGAATTTTATTCTTTTAAATAATGTAAATCCAAAATAATATCCTCATGAAATTCATTATAATAAAAAAGACATAATGAAATCTGTTTTGCCGGTTGTCTACTAAAGTTAATGGCTAAGTCGCGTGGTAGCGGACAGCACAAACGACGTCTGCGCGCCGTAGCTGCGCAGGTTACAATGACCATTGCTATAGGAAGATTAATTTTTCTTCTGGAAAATATGTGATTCATGAAAATCAAAATGATTGTCTAGCGCCCGGAAGTGAAACAAACAACCCCTGGCGAATGAGCTTAGCGTTTGCTTCAGCATCGTATGACCAACATGACGAACGGCCCAGCGCGGGATTTTTAATTTAATTCGTAATCATATTATAAGCCGTACCACGATTTTAAATGATCTTCTAATCGCCTCACCTGCGTACGTCCATGCTCAAACTTTATAGTATATAACTATTAAAAACTTTTGATTTTACTCATGTTTCATTAATATGATGACCTGTTGTATATTTGTAGTAAGAATATATTGTAATCAGTGAAAGCTCGGAACACATCGTATTATAGTTGTGAATGTTACATATGCCGATAACATCACAAATAGCGTCAAACATCGGTAAAAACAAATCGTGTCGAAATTTATTTGAGACTTTATAAATACACACTATTATGAAACCTTCAATATCCAATGCGTTGTATTTCAAATGTTTCCGGAATCCTTGCCATACATGAGTTTCTCAGTAGATAATCCACCGTTATTATTTCGATTAAAAGATGGTATTCAATATTGTAGTAATTTTCAATCGCGGGACCATACCGTAACTATAGCATTTGTGTAAAATGTCTCTATGTAGTATTATTGTGTATGTTTATTTTAATTTCTAAGTGCGAAAGTAAGCGCGAGCTAAGACGTGCTAAGTACTCTATAGCGGTTGACGCGGCCGCCGGCGCGCCTCGCTCCGCCGTAGCTTTCCTCGGCTATATTAAGATGTCTGCTGTATCCTCAATAAACCCCACTCATTGTGAACGCGCTAATACAATTTATCTTCGTATCATTGCAAGTGAATGAAATGTATTACGGCGCATTTCAGCATTGAGATATCGGGTCGCTGACGGCAGGCGCGGAGGGGGCGCGGGCGGCGCGGGCGGCCGCGGTGTACATAGTAGGCGTAACGAACACGACGTTGTTATTTTAAATTATAATGGTGCTCTGTTATAGGTTCATATCATAACTTTAAACTGTGCATTTATATTAAATCGTAGGGTAAAATTCTCCTTATAGGTTAGCGAATTAGGTGTAAGCGATCTATTTTTATATGTATAAAAACCTTGTATAGGTAATCGAATGAAATAAGGCAAATGCGCCTCGTCGTCGCTCGTGGATTCACCCGTGAGGATGCACTCACGAGTCTTTGTGGCTCAACGAATAGCATCATCGCCTTGAGTAATGTTTGTCGTTCTGTTATTAGTAGAGGTGCTTCGGAAAACAAAAACACCAAAAAAACTTAGTTTGGATCAAGGTCACGGGCACGCCGACCGGCTCGACAGCGCGCTCCGCTGCGCGCGCCCGTGTCGGCACCGGACGCATAATATTTAAATAATCATCTACTAATTGTGAACTGTCAGCCTGATGGATTCTTCATTAAAATATTTATTAACATCAATAGTCAAGTACCTTTACTAATTAGCAAACGCTGTTGCGTTTTTTCTGTAACTATTGCAAATATTTATTTGAACAACTGTTGTGTACATTTTCACACGACTAATAAATAAAAAGAAATAATAAAAATGTGTTTTATTCAAAATTATTTTATTTCACGTTCCCTAGTTCAGGTTGGTGTTATAAATAAAAAAAAAATAAAAAAAACAAAAAAAAATATATCTTTATTTTTCATATGTAAGTAATTAAAAATCGAGAGCTTCAAAAATATTATTTCATTAAATATTTCTGATTTATTTTTACTACCACACAGCGGTGGTAGCTCAATGGTAAGGACACGCGCCTCTTAACCAAGGAGTGCTGGTTCAAACCCGGGCACGTACCTCTGGATTTTTAAAATCTATGTACGTATTTATACCACTAGCTCGACGGTGAGGGAAAACATCGTGATGAAACCTGCAAATTCAAATAACTTTGGATTTGTAACCATGATCCAAAAATTGTCTGGTTCCCCTATCTTAGGGTTACGAAGGTCAGATAGGCAGTCGCTTCAATGTAATTACCAGACTCGCTAAATCCTGGATCATGGTCTAAGCGGACCCCGTCTAAACACGGGACATAACGCTAGGAAGATGATGATTTCTGATTTATTTTTGTTTCTATAAACAAAAGCAAGTTTGTTGTATGTGAGCCCCCTTAAATAGTTATTTTATTTTGTTTTTAGTATTTGTTGTTATAGCGGCGACAGTGTTGTTATCACGGTTCATGGGATATAGCCTGGTGACAGACAGACTGACGGACGAATGGACGGAATGACATACAGACGGACAGCGAAGTTTTTACCCGTTTTTACCCTTTGGGTACGGAACCCTAAAAACTAGCATTCGGTACAAAAAATATCGAATATCAAATAGATAAAATATGAGTATCTATTTTAATTTTTGTTAATTATTATCTTGATCTTGGATTTTTTCTGTGGGATTTGAAGCTCTTTCTAATATTCGACTAAGTATATTAGCCACTCCCAGTATTACAAGCATCCAACCCTGGTTACCATACAGGATCAAAGTACTCGTCAAAACAAATGAAACAAGCCAATACTCGATGAGGTTGTGTCGTTTTATTGCCGAGTTCCTATGGCCACCTTCCTGCTCCAGCATCTCAAACTCTGAATACCTTGAAGGATCAAAGTACTCGTCAATAGAAAACAAACGAGCACAATCTCGGCGAGGTTGTGGAGTTCCTATAGCCGCTCTCAAGCTCCAGAATCTTATTATTTACTCGGGAATTAGAGGGGAATAGTATTTAACAGTTCCTACGAGTTAACAGTTATCTGCGGGGAATATTTGTTACGATATTTTATCGTAAAGTAAGTTTAATCGTTTCTTGTTTCTTGTCTCAAATATTTACAATATTGCTAACAGTTCCACGATAAATAATATAACAGTTATATAACGTGGTATTATCTTTAATAACAGTTATTAATCGCAGTAGGAACAATTGTTATATTATGTATTTTAAAACCTTTATTTTTAACTGTTACGATAAATACGCCTCACCACTAATTCTTATTGATGCAAATTTAGTTAAGTTCTGTGTGAAAATAAAATTCCTAATTTTATCCTGTATTGAAATTAGAGTTAATTTATGATGATGGTTCAAAGTTAATTATGATTCACATTACACCAATTGTTTTGAGAAGAATAACTACCGAGTTTCTTGCCGGATTCTTCTTGGTAGATACAACATTCCGAACCGGTGGTAGAATCATATAGCTTTACTTGCTTTTGACGATTTTACAAGTGTTTCCTTGAAACCTATATAAATAAAGAGTAAATAATAAATAAATATCAGACTACATTGACTCCGAAGTAAGTAGCTTAAGCACTTGTGTTACGGATATCAGAAACAACAAAGGTATTACAAATATATACTTAAATATTGGATATTAACACCCAAACACATAACAAATACAAGTATTCATCATACGAATAGTTGTCCTATGTGGGGATCGAACCCACAACTCTTGGCGCATGGGGCAGGGCCACTATCGAATGCGCCATCGACCTTTTCGTAAAATATTACCTTTAAATATAATCTTTTATTATTTTTAGCTTCATGCATATTCACAGGGAAGATAAGTGCTACATATATTTTATATTGCAAGATAATAGTTCGTGAGAGCCAGTGTCGTTGCACGATGGAGTCTCCCGCCACCGCCGCCAGCGCCGCCAGCGCCGCCGGCCCCGCGCTCACCGCGCTGCTAACTGCTCTCCTCTACTTGTACTCGCGCCACAACTTCAAATATTGGCTGCGTCGTGGTGTCCAGCAATTACCCAACACGCACTGGTTCTTTGGCAACTTCAAAGAGGGCATTCTACTCCAGTCGTCTCCCGGGTGGCATCTCAACACGCTGTACTATCAATCCGCTAAAGACGTACCATATTTCGGCTTTTACATCCTTCATAAGCCCTGCCTGCAGATGAAAGATCTGGAAATAATCAAACAGATATTCATTAGAGACTTTGAAAAGTTTCCTAACAGGTATATTTGCGGTCGACGTGAGAGAGGCAGTTTGGGTATGAGAAATCTTTTTGGGGCGCAAAATACATATTGGAAATATTTGCGAAGAAAAATTTATCTGACAGTTAGTATAGAAAAATCAAAGAGAATGTTGCCACTAATGCTGGAAAATGGAAAACCAATGCTGGATTTTATTAACGAGCTACCGAGCACCGACGGGAGTGGCGTCAAACATATCGATGGTCAAGAAATCAATTTCAAATATGCTACGGATATAATCGCCAATGTTGGTCTGGGAATATTAATGGACTCATTTAAAAATCCCGATACTGAATTTACTGCACACAGTAAGTAAATATAACATTTAATTAAGACGGTACAAGTACGGCATCTTTCAGTTTAACAATTACCTAGAAATATGTTTTTGTGAAATAACTCATTGAATACTTTATTTAATTGATCTTTGGTTTAACATTTTTAAGGTTTTATTTGTACTAGCTGTTGCTCGCGACTGTCTGCGCGGAGTTATCAACGTTATTTTTAGTATATAAAAAACCGAAAAACGGGTGAAATAATTAAATTTAAAAAAAATATCATAGTATCTTAATAAAAACTCACAAAGTTACAAGCGTTATATATAGTGCCCTGTTGTCCTCGTAAACTGGTGACAATCATTTTTAACCGACTTCAAAAAAAAAGAAGGAGGTTCTCAATTCGACTGAATTTTTTGAAACAAAAAGAAATAATAGTAGGACGACACCCATTGAAAGAGGAAGAGAATATAACAAAAATTAAAGGGAAAATATTTAACGGGCGATCTGAGGGGTTAGCCTTTAAGGGTAAAAAACGGTTTATCTCGATTTCCGGCAAAAACTACAAGTCCTATGGAAGAAAGTTAAATAGCAAAGTTTTTTCAAATAACCTCAAAATTTATTTAAAAATTTAAACAACTAAGTTTTTTATTTTTATCTTTTACAAAAACATAATTTTTTTAACGAAAGTTGGTGAAAACTTACCTTTTTATGTCCCAAACACATTGTAATTTTTGTGATTTAAAATATAAATTTTTTACACCCTTATTTTTACTTAATATCGAAAAAGCACCCTAATTTTCAATCGAAAATTCTACCGTCAAAATATATATCTTTTTAAAAAAGTCGGTGGGATTTTTATTCATTGAAATCTCTACTACCTGATGGTGTCAATACAAAATTCATAGATCTCTTTATTATCTACAACTTTGCCGTTCAACTTTTTTCCATAGGACTTTTAGTTCTGCCGGAAATCGAGATAAACATTTTTTTACCGTTAAAAGCTGGCCCTCTTCCACTTTCCTTACCGCCCGTAAATTATTTTTTCTTAAATTTTTGTTATATTCTCTTCCTTTCCCAATGGGTTTCATCCTACTTTATATTAGTTTTTCACTTTGTACCATTTTCAAAGGCTTCAGCACTGGTCTATCGCGCGAGCATGGCCTCCGTAGTCGCTTCGGACGACTTTTACCACGTGTGTGACAAGTGATTCAAAGATTACCCGGAAAAAATAGACAGACAAACAATAACTGTACCATTAGTTTTTTGTTATAATTAGCTATAATGGTTTATGTCGCATAGAATTGGCTACTTTATCATGTGAAATGGTTCATCCACACGCATTCCATGAAATGGTTGACCACACTATGAAGTGCTGAATACTGTATTCTCTCCATTATACATTAATATTGTGTATTTAGTACATAAAATACGAATTTTCATACAAACTACATCAGCTGTTTAGTCATTTAGTATGGAAAGCTGATTTTTCTTTTGTCGATTTAGTAAAAGTCGTACAACAAACGTTGTTGTTTATAATGTCAGTAATCGACTCATGCGAGGTTGTTAATGTTTTGAAATTTTAAGATTAGTTCAAAAACTTATTGTCACTTTACAATGGAAAATTATGTAAAATATAGTATCATGGCTAAAAATCTATTTGGCTTTCAACGTGGCCTATCAAATGAAAATGCTGTTCAGGCTCTTACTACAACTCTAGTAGTACAAGAGGTGGATTCTGGAAACAAATGTCTGAGAGTACTGCTAGAACTTACGAAATCATTTGACATAGCTTCTATACCCATCCTGTTAAATATACTGGAGGAAGTAGGGGTGAAAGGTACTCCTCTAAAAATTTTTTAGAGATTACCTTAGTAATCGCCCGGCTACTACACCCAGCGGCACCCCTATATGACCTTAAGTGATGACGGGGTGGAAATCAGTTCCTCCAACGTCCTATATTTAAATAAGAGCTGACGGTTACGCTCAAGTTTGGTGAATCATTTTCATCAAGTGACAATAGCGATAGCGTGACGAATGCACTTGCGGTGAGGAACCGCCTTGCCCGCCGCCAGCCGTCCGCCCGGGAGAGGCGTGACGCGGGGGCGGCGCGTGCGCCGGTCGCGGAGCGCGCTGCGCGCTATTCGCGGTGTCTTCGCGTCTTCACGCTTGCGAAATAGATCAGTGAAAATGACATCCTCCTGAAAAAAGCGAATGCCACCCTGGGCTGGCCCGAGCGCATCCAGCTCCTATCTGGGGCAAAAGGGAGAAAAATATATTTCTCACTTAAGTTGAATTCTGATTGTTGATTTTTATGCATGTTGTATAGAATAGTAATAAATATACATTTTTAATATTTTTAAAACCTATCCGTTAGTAATTCCACCAGCTCCCAAAAAACATTACAGTAATTTAACAACATTCCGATTTTTATGTATAAAAAGGTTATTAAAATTAGCATGTCGTAAAAGGCGACTAATGGTGTACGGGCTTTTGGGTATGTGATTGTGTAGGCGCCAAGCTAGCCACTTGTCATTACTTTTTCACAATCTTCCATCTGACCCTGTCCGTTTTTATTTTTGGCTGAATGTGCCTACCCCTTCGGGGATTATGGGCGTGATGTTAAGTCAAGTCAAGTCAAAATACCTTTTATTTATATACTAGCTGTGCCAGCGGTGTCACCCGCGTTTATGGTTAATATTATAAAGACTATTTTCGTCATACCTACATGATTTCTATGTAACTTTAACCATTGAGGCTGCACACGCGAGGGAAGCTTCAAAAATTGAGTAACTTCTCCCGTTTTCACAACATTTCCCTTCACTACTCTGCTCCTATTGATTGTAGCGTGATGAAAAGTATACTATAACCTGCCCAGGAGTATGAAGAATAATTGTACCAAGTTTCGTTAAAATCCGTGGAGTAGTTTTTGTTTCTATAAGGAACATACAGACAGACAGACAAAAATTTTACTGATTGCATTTTTGGCATCAGTATCGATCACTAATCACCCCCTGATAGTTATTTTGAAAAAATATTTCATGTACAGAATTGACCTCTCTACAGATTTATTATAAGTATAGATGTTTGAAACGTGGTCGAAAATGTCAATTCAATAGGAAAATCAACTAATAATATGAATCTACCACTGGTTCAGAATGTTGCTTCTACCGAGAAGAAACCGGCAAGAAACTCGGTAGTTACTCTTTTCAACATCTTTTACAAGGGTGTATAGATCATATTTGCATCTGAACCATGTCATAAAGTCGGCTTGTCAGACACCAAAATATAAAATAACAATGTTAACAAAATTTTAGCATAAATTAACCAACCAGTCACGCAAGATAGCACCTGTTCCCAAGCATGACGTATGTGTCAGCCATCGCTTCACTCAAGCATATTTTAAGGAATGTAACGACCCGTCACATAACGCCACCACCCCAGCGACGTTACAGTGAGCATGACTAATCCAGTTTGGCGCGGTAAAAAAAAAAAAAATATTGTCTTCAACAAATCAACCGTAGGACGTAGCTTAAATGAATGTATGTATGTAAGGTTATAAAAATCTTGTGATAGGCTTTTATCATACTAATATAATAAATAGGAAATATTTGATTGTTTGTTTGCTTGTATTGAATAAGCTCCGAAACTACTAAACTGATTTAAAAAAGTCTTTCACCAATAGAAAGCCACATTATCAGCGAGTAACATAGGCTATATTTTATCCCTGTTTTCCCACGGGAACGGGAGCTACGCGAGTGAAACTGCGGGGCGCTGCTAGTATCATATAAATTGTGTAATAACGTTAGTTTATAGTACTTTTTAACCGACTTCTGAAGAAAGGAGAGTAAGAGTATGTATGTATGTCCATATCTTTGGCACGTCCCACAGCCTAAATGGCTTAACGGATTTTGACATTCGAGGTGTCATTTGATTCGACGTGATTGTATAAAAATATCTCTCTCAGATTAGAGAACAAAAGGTTCTCTAATCTGAGCTAGATATATTAAAATTTGTGAAAAATAAAAATGGCAGAGTTTTGGTGCCAAAAAGTGTGAATGCTAACACCGCGCCGCACGATTTATTCTACGAGTAATTCTAGCTTGTGATATTCGAATCTGATTCATCAGAATCGGAAATTTTTATTTATTACCTCCCTACCTAAGAACCTAAGTACCTATTATTAACTTAAAAGTTTGCTTTACAATATTATGATTACTATAAAGTTTGAACAAACTTAATTATTAAGAATACTTGGCCCGTGTTGATCTGGGACAAAAAAAAAAGAAAGTGCCAACTGTGGTTCTTGCCTAGCATGTCGTAAAAGGCGACTAATGGTGTACGGGCTTTTGGGTATGTGACTGAGTAGGCGACAAGCTAGCCACTTGTCACTCCTTTTTCACAGCTTTCCATCCAACCCAGCCCACTGTCCCATGTTAGTCTGGGACTTAAAAAGAATATGCCAACTGTGGTTCTTGGCTAGCATGTCGTAAAAGGCGACTAATGGTATATCGGGTTTTGGTTGTGTGATTGTGTAGGCGACAGGTTAGCCGCTTGTCACTGCTTTTTCACAATTTTCCATCTAACCCAGCCCGGCTTTATTTTTGGCTGAATGTAGTCAAAGGGGCATGCTGCCCCTTTGTCTCTGCCTACCCCTTCGGGGATTATGGGCGTGATGTTACATTATCATTATTCAATAACAAGAAACCCGACTGCAAAGTAAAAATATCACTGAAAAGCAAAAAACAAGATCTACACTTATTTTGTGACTTTCTTTTAGCTTTAGCTACTTACTGTTTCACTTTCTCTTCTTTAGCTCTTTGTAGGTGGGCACCCCTTTCCCAAAAAATACTCATCCGCATCGCTGATCACTCTTTGTGGTGCTTCCCTAAATAGGGTAAATAAATTCAAGTAACTGGGTCAGGGATGACTTATGTGACGATGTAGACATCGTAAGGGAGCGCAGGTCGCTGCCTGTTCGGTGTAACATGCTGGCTCGTAGGTTGGCACGCTGTACTGAACCAGTAAAAGTGACTTTGTTCAAAACTTACTGTCAGTCATTCTACACGTGTAGCCTGTGGACCAGCTATACTCGGCGTGCATACAGCGTCCTGCGAGTCCAGTACAACAATGCGTTCAGGGTGCTGATGGGGCTGCCGCGGTTTTGCAGCGCCTTGGCGATGTTCGCTCAGACTCAAACTGATGACTTTTATGTGACCATCAGAAAGGGGAGCGCTTCGCTGCTTAGTCGCTTCCGGAGCAGTACCAACAGTATCCTGAACGCGTTGGCCGAGCGGTGGGATTCCCCGATAGTACACAGATGGATGAAGCTGCATGCCAGCTCATCGCCTTTTACAAAATAAGAACCGCGACACCTTAACATTAATTTAATTACAAGATTTTAATTTATATTTTTATTAAATTTAATTTTTATTTGTTATTGATTTTAATTATGATTTTAATGAGAATGTATTAATGATTTTAATTTTGATTTAATTTTAATTTTATAATATATTTTTTTAATTATAATACAAGATTTTAAAATATATCTTACTTTTATTTAATTGAATTTTTATTTGTAATTTATTTTAATTATGATTTTAATGTGAATGTATTAATGATTTAAATTTTTATTTAATTTTACTGTTTTAATTATTACATACATTTTAAATTTTATCTTCTGATTATGTATGTAAGTATACCTAATATGGATTGACATCTGAAATAAATTATTTTTAATTTGAATTTAATTTAGTTATTAGACTTAATCTCATCAAGCCCTTTCATTTGACACCCTTTTATACCATATTGTAGGAATAGATTAAAAACAATTATTCTGCCATCTGGGGTGTTCCACCATGTTGGGTTTAGGATAAAGTCACACAGCTGTCCATGTATTGTCTTCCGAACTGAACGTTTAGGTATACAAATACCATTGCAAGTTAAATAAATAATATTGGTTATTAGTTATTTGGTCCAAGTTTAATATATTCAACTACGCATATTTATTTATCACAAAGAATAATATCACATTACCTACGCATTAGTTAAATTGATAATATCATCAAAACAAAACTCATGAGTAAGTTCCTAACCTTGCAAGAATAACAAATAACAATACTAAGCGTGAGGGTATTCTACAAATATTTGTTACCACTTTCATAATGGGTAGGCACAAAATTAACATATAAAAGTACTTTTTGTAAGCAAAATGGTTTAATATAAAGATAAAAAGGACATTATAAAACAACTCGTCTAAATGTTCTCGCTCAAACGCTATGAGTTTACGTTTCGGTTTGCATAGACTAACATGGTGCCGAAATGACGTCATATTCGGATGGGTAAATCTCACATTCTGTCAAACTCAGGGGAGAATTTTGGACACTAGGTTGAACTTGTTGCTAGACTTATTGGAAACATGTCGGCTATAGTACATTTCACCTAAGAAGAATTCCGTGACACTTTGAATTTGACGGTAATAGTTATGCATCCGTATGACAGCCATTCGATTTTTTTTTCAATTCGATAAAAAGTTCTAGGGCAGTTAAATCGATTTCAACCGACTTCAAAAAAAAGAGGAGGTTCTCAATTCGACTGTATATGTTTTTTTTTATGTGTGTTCGCGCATGACTTCGTCGTTTATGAACCGATTTCGATTATTCTTTTTTTGTTGGAAAGGAAATATCCCAAATATGATTCCACGATAAAGAAAATAGGCTCTGATGATAGCATCCCTGAGAAATCGATAGGAACCTTCGAAAATCGTAGGGGCGACTAGTGCTTTCGTAATTTTTTTCATTAAATATTTTAAAGCACTACAATTTAATGAATGTCTGGAGTCGATCTGATGATGGAGCGAAAAACAGTCAAGGGAACTCCTTAACAATTTACAGCAGTTACCTTGTGTTTGGGTTTGATTAATTTGTATTGATGAGGACTTTACACCTAGATAGCGTGTGACTGACCTTAGGGGTCTGATAATGATGACGGAGAACAGTTAAGGAACCTCCTTAACGGTTTACAGTAGCTACTTAGTGTTTGGACTTAATTCATTTAAATTGATGAGAACTTTGCACCCCTATAGGTCATAAGTGTCATTACAAGTCTGATGATGGAGACGATCGAGGGAATTCCTCAAATATTTACAGCAGTTCCCTTTTGTTGGGCCTACATCATACGGTTCAATATGCCAAAATTTTCAGTTCGTACAGGTTAGGTCTACCCATCAGACTTCTGCCCAACATAGGGGGGCCGAGGGCTTCGTGCCGGAGGCTCTACCTCGGGGTTGTGCGGTCCATCGCCCTGTACGGCTCACCCGTGTGGGCCGATACCCTGACAGGCCTGTCTCTCGCGCAGCTGCGACGTCCGCAGCGCGCGATGGCGGTCAGGGTCATACGGGGCTACCGCACAATCTCGTTCGAGGCGGCTTGTGTGCTAGCTAGTGCCCTCCCCTGGAATCTTGACGCGAGAGCGCTCTCAGCCGTGTTCCATTGCCGAGAGGAGGCGCGTCGGTCCTCAGTCCACGGGGTCACCGCTCGCGAGGTGAATTCCTGGTTGGAAGAGTTTCGCGGTCTTGCTGTGGAACTCTGGGACGCGCGACTAGCCTGGAGCTGGTCTTCGGACCATTCTAGCGATCCGGCCAGTCCTAGCCGCATGGTTAGACCGGACCCATGGCGCGGTAACCTACCATCTGGCGCAGGTGCTCTCGGGGCATGGTTGCTTCGGGAAGTACCTGTGTCGGATCGGTCGGGAGGCGTCCAGGTCGTGTCACCATTGCGGTGCCATCGAGGACTGTACCCAGCACACGCTGGAGGTGTGTCCGGCTCTTGCCGGCGAGCGCGCAGCGCTCTCCGCCGCCGTTGGGCAGGACCTCTCGCTGCCATCCGTGGTGTCAGCCATGGTGGCGAGCGAGAGCTCCTGGGAGGCGGTGCTCTCCTTCTGTGGCATCGTTATGTCGCAGAAGGAGAGCGCCGAACGTCAGCGCGAGCTCAACAATCCCGCCCGACGCAGAAGGCGAGGCCGCCATGGCGATGGTGTCTAGCCCGGCGGCGCCCTACAGGGGGGGCTCCGAATACAACTGTGGTATCCCTGCTTGTCGTAGGAGGCGACTAAAAGGGCCTTTGGAGTTGTGGAGTGTTTGCGGGGGGGCCTGCATTCACTTCGTTAAGCAGCTTCGTTAAGCACGTGGATCCTCGTCCGTGTGGTCTGTGCCGTCATAAGCACCGCGAGGTGTTCTGGGGGCGAGGTTGCCTCTCCCTCGAGATGGGCCGCATGGATTGGCAGCGGCGTAGACGTAGATTTCGCGTAGAGTCCCGCAGTGGGGAGCCCGGAATCTGCGCCAACGCCCGAAGAATGACTACCGTGAGGTTTAGTCGGTAGTAGAGTGCTTTCCCAGTGCCTCTGAGCCCGACACATCCCTCCGTAGGCCGAACCTAGGTTTACTTGGATGGTGCGTAAATGCATACCTCACGTAAAAAAAAAAAAAAAAAGTTAGGTCTACCCATCACATAAATCGTAAAATTAAATAATAAAAAAAATACCGGCTTTTAAAAACGAACCCAATAATAGTACAAAATAAATTTACTCAGGCCAAAGTAATACGTAATAAATTTAAGAAGAAACTTGATAAATAGTGTGTACAGACAACAGCACATCAGACTATCAACTCCGGACTTTGTATCGCCCTTATGTCGGATAAGCGCTAATATTGAACTGCAGTTGACCGTACATTAATAAATGCCCTCCTAACCGATATCGGTTACGGCGGCCAATCTCAACGAGGATTAGCCATCTGCGCAGGAGATATTATAGTGCACAAGTGTGTGCGCAAACACAGGTGCACTCTCTATTCCTTCACTCTCATAGTCCGGTGAGACGGCAATCCGACATGACCGGAGAGAGGTTAGGCGCAGGACCAACGGCTTAACGTGCTTTCCGAGGCACGGGGGTGATTAAACCGCCAACTTCCTGACTCCGGGCTGTTACTGAGTAATTTGAATATTGAAATACCCAGCCACAAATTTTTGGCCCGACCCGGGATTTGAACCCGGGACCTCTTGGTCCTTAGGCGGCGCATGCTACCACTAGACAAAGGAGGCAGTCAAGTTAAGTCAAGGCACATTAATAATACCATTAATAAATGGAGATTATTAAATGAATATTTTGGTTCGTAGAAAGTACAATGCATGAAAAGGAGTATTGATACCTATCACGGGAATCATCTTACGTGAAACAGACTATAACGGACGTAATGACGTAAACGGCGTTATTAGACACGTGATGATTACGCGCTATTTGTAACTTTTTAAAATGTATTTATTACAGATAATATTATCAAATTCATTTTTGAAACATGATATTCGGTATTTTAATATAATGTTAAAAATATTTAACAGTTTCCGAGGGGAGAGGACACCGCGGCGGGGAGGGCGCGCCGCCCCGCCCGCCGCCCGCCGCCCCGCTGCAACGGGGCTGCAGGCACATAGTAGCCGCGCCCATTCCTACATTAATTACTTTTTCAATGACCTTGTAAATTAGAGAACACAACTCTACTTAATTACTTGTTAATTACTTACTTCCTTATTAACTATACAAAAGCAATTCAGTTCATATCATGTAATGTTCCATAATGACTCATTTAAATACGTTATTATCTTTCCAAAGTTAGATAAAATATGTACCTAGACATAATATGTATTTTAATTAACTTTCAATTGTAAGTTTTAGTTTTTATCGCTATATTTTTGAAGTTTATAGGCTTAATAAATATTCATGAAGTACGCTTAATGATAATGCTAAAGTTTAGCCGACTTCAAAAGGAAGGCTCCTGTATTTCGAATTTCCGCTGATTGTGAACCAATTTGCAAAATTATTGTTTTTTCTAGGTACTTCCATTGTCACCCGAACAAGATCTGGTGATGGAATCCCGATGAAATCTAGGTCAATTCCTTAAAACAAAATAATAAAAAAAAACATTTTTTAAATCCTTTATTGGGTTAAGTATAAAAATTACTACAAGAGCCTTTAGTCCGTCAGTTAGATTATAAAAAATATTGAACACGTATTTTTTTACTTATTGTCAAACAAACATGAACGAAGATACAATGCATTCAAGTTGCGCGTGACACTTGCGTAAATTTTTTACTAAATAGTGACGTCGCAAGCCCCCACTCCAAAACTTTGATGGTCTTTATCTTTGTGATTTTTGTTTATTTGATAAAGCAAAAAATATGAGTCTATTATTTTTGTATAATATAACTGACGGACTAAGTAGAATTATGGTTTTTTAATGCAGTCATCATCCCTGTTGTAACTAAGAGTAACTATCGAGTTTCTTGCCGGTTTCTTCTCGGTACAATCTACTTCTTGAACCGATATATATTGATCTTATTCTGACGATTTATAAGTGCATATTTTAATATATTAGTTACCCGCATGGTATTCACTATACCCGATATAATATCTTTCTGCCTACTCCGCTATGGAAGTGACGTATGTTTAGCTAGTTTAGTTAATAATAGAAGTAAAAGTTTATTATTTTCTTTATATTTCGATGTCGAAATACCCAGCCACAAATGTTTCGGCCGACCCGGAACCCCTTGGCCCTCAGGCAGCGCATGCGCATGCCCACCACTTCGTATACCAACGAGGCAGTTGAACGTCTATGCTCTTGTTACATCTGTATATAATATTAATAAAACATTCTTCGTCGGAGCATCACCTTTTTATCTGCATAAATCGCTCGCGGAAGAATTTACATACGCACGTTATTAAATTCGACATTCATTTATATCTGTTTGCACCGCGAAGGGCCCACACCTACTTAATTACGCAAATATATATAATAATTATAAATATCAGACAACATCTTATACCTTGATCTTACTGCGAGACAAGTAGCTTAGGCACTTGTGTTACGAATATCAGATTCACATTTTATATATTAACTGTCAGACACAGTTAAAACACAAGTATTCATCACACGATTATAATATATTAGTCGAATATAATATAAAAGACATAATAAGTCCCGGGTAGGGTATATATATAGTATATAGTCCGTCAGTTAGTAAGATTATCAGAACATATTAATCTCGTACTTTTATTTATTGAAAACAGTTTTACTTATTACCCGACCAGATTGTTGGCTAATGTTGTGCCTACCCCTTCGGTGACTGCAGGCGTGAAATATCTCGCAGAGCTGGGTCTGGGCCAGCTCACGTGCAGCGTGTGCGCCAAAAGCTAGTATGTATGTATATATCTACATATTCCAAATATACAGCTCATGATCATAGGGACACCGAAAAATATTTCCAAATGTAATAATGATGTTGTTCTAAACATTGGTTTGAATGGACAAAAGATAGAATGTGTGGAAACGCTCAGAAACCTGGGTCTTATATTTGACAGTAATCTAAAATTCGAAAGCCACATTACTGAATGCGCAATGAATTGCTTCTTTAGACTAAAACTTCTTTACAAACTAAGGCCATATCTAAATGAGAAAATTAGGATAGCCCTCTGCGAGTGCCTAGTGCTTAGTAAACTTAATTATTGTGATTCTGTGTACGGGCCATGCCTACTGGCTAGGACATCTAGGCTCATTCAGAGGGTACAGAACGCTTGTGCTCGCTTCTGCTTTGCGATTCCGCCAACGGCACATTCCTAAACGCCGCAAATATGCTGAAGATGGAGGCACGGTGGAGGTTGCACTTGACCACAATGATGTTCGGTGTCCTGGCAGCAACCGCACCAAACTACCTCTATGACAAGCTTACATGGACTCATGAACGCAGTAGATATCCAAAGAGGGCATGTAACAACACCTTCTCCGTTCCGCGGCACCGTACTGTGGTATTCCAGGGTGCCTTTCGTTATGCTGCGACGCGATGTTGGAACAACCTGCCGCCCCCCTTGCGCGCTCTGAAAGTGAAGACCACCTTTAAGCTACACGTCAAAACCCTTCTTATGGCGCAACAGAAGGCAATCAGCCCGTCTACTTACCAACTGGGATAAAGCGTCGAGTGTGGGAGCGGAGGTAAGTCCGTCGCAGTTTCACGAAGCGTCTTCACGCAAGCCCGGCATGAGAAATCGAGTTGGAGGACGCTTAGAGCTTGTTGTAGATCTGCCCCGAATATTCTTCTTCATGCATCACATTAACCACTACACATATGAACATCGTGTACGTGGCGCCACACTTTTAATACGTGGCGCCATGCGTTCGATTATTTCTCGATGGTAGAATAATAAAAAGTAGGTATATATTTATAATTATTGTAAGTTCCACATCCACAAATGACAGCTGTCAACTTGTCACTTAAATTAAAATCTCGGCGTATGGTTCGGAGTGTTTTTGTTTTGTTTTTATTTTTATTCAATTTTTTTCGCAATTTTACTCTTCTGTTCTTTTACTGTTCTGTCATGCTTGTTAAATTCTGTTTCTTTGTAATTTTTGTCCCGGTGTTGTTTGTGTACATATGCATTATGTTTTTTAGTTATCTTTTTTTTTTTTTCTTTTTTTTATTTCCCTTTTTAATTTTTTGTTTTTACTTACATATGTTCCTCTACTTCGTACATCTGATCCTTTCGACGTGTTCTCTCCTCGTTGATGAGTGCCGTGGGTGGGGGACAGGTGTGCGAAGTGGATTAGGAGCCCACTGAAAACCAGCGTCGTGATCTGCCGTAAGGTAGCTTGCGACTCGAGCTGAGCGGGCGCCCTTTTGGCACACTCTGTTTTTTCTTTTTTTTTTGTGTCTTTGTTGTGTCAAATAAATTATTTTCTTTCTTTCTTCTTTCTATTTTATAGACAGATGTAAAACAAATATTAAACATACATACATACATATCATGACACCCGTAATCCCCGAAAGGGTAGGCAGAGTCAAAAACAGCCAACAGCAGCCAACCCCTTAACCACATCCGGCCAGTAAATAAAACTGGGCTGTGTTAGATAAATTATGAAAACGTAGTGATACGTGGCTAGCTCGTCGCCAACACAATCACACACCCAAAACCCGATATACCATTAGTCGCACAATTGGCACGTGATTGTTCTTTTTTAAGTCTTAGTACAACATGGGACTATGAGAGATCAAAATTAAATGTTGTTGTATGAAATTGTAAACAACCTAGTATATTCGCCATACCTACATATTGCACAAACTGAATGTTAAGCGTTGCAGACAGCTGCTTATCGCACAGAGACATTCCTATTTCCTCTGCGTGACTACAAAAGTAATTGTTTCCTGTCAAGATTATGCAACAAGTTTAGCCATACATATAATCAGATCGATATGCTTCATAATAAAATAATGCGTTTCCTTAATCACCTTAAGTTTCCTGGACTTTCCAGTAACGCAAATAGTGTGCATTTGCATCACAGGAAAGTCTAAAATGTAAACTCCACGTCAACAAAGCATGTAATAATTAGTCATGGAAATTTCCTAAGCTTAATTTGTTATGTATCTATTTGAACTCATGTGTAAAATAAAATTGTGTGGCTGTTTTTTTTTCCATAAGGAATAAAGTATTTTGTTGATAAAGATACCTACAGCAGATCAAAGTTATTGTTGTAGGGCGCTTTGACGTCACTAAACGCTAAAATTTTGAGGATTTTGTGACGTAAAGTAAAATTTTAACGCACAAACACTAGTATTCACCACACGAATATTTGCGCTGGGTGGGCCTCAGACCTACTACCCATGGCGCATTTACCGAGTGCGCCATTGAGCCAGTAGTACACAATATTTTACTGTTATCTGACTGATATCATCTCTTTCCCGAGTTTACGTGGGATCCGCTTAAAACATAATCCAGGGATTAGCAAGTCTGGAAATTACATTGAACCTACTGTCTCTCACCAACTGAACTTCTTAACCCTTAGATAGGGGAACTAGTTTATTTGAATCATGGTCACACATCTATAGTTGTTTGAACGTGCAGGTTCCATTTCGATATTTTTCCCTCACCGCTGAGCTAGTAATATAAATACGTATATATGTAGATTAAACAATCAAGAGGTACGTGTCATTTACCTTTTTTTTATTATATTTCTAATACTTTATAGAATGTTCTAAGTAAAGAAACGTTAAGAGATATATGCAGATAACTGGCAAACACAAACTTAAAGGACTATTTAAAGTTTGCGCATTTCACAGTTCACGTGAAGTTTAATATTCATCACTAAGACAGGACAACGACTGTAGAGTCAGAAAGTTATCAATAAAATGTATGTTGTATAGCAAGCAAGTGTTGTGCCACTTTCACATATAACTTCAAGATGATGGAACTATGTACATTAGATTAAGCCTAAAAATAATAGTTCAGTATACATTGCCTATGTATTATATAAAATGCATGTACTATGCATATCGGATTGCCATGTCACTGGACTATGAGAGTGAAGGAACGGAGTGTCCTGTGTTTGAATCAACTGCGCAGATACTTGTCCACCCTAATATCTCCTGCGTAGTTGGCTAACCCTGACTGAACTCTGTTAGGAGCATATTATACATATAACCATAACAATATCCATATACAATAACATTATCTATATACATAAAAATGTCGGTTTATGACCACCATTTATTAATGAAGAGCAGCTGGACCGATTTATAAATCTTTGATTTTCGTTAGAGCCCTGAAAATCAGATTTGTTAATCCCTTCTAACCGTCAGCATCATTTGAACAGTCTTCAGTAAGCTCTCAACGCCATGCAACTGTATAGCAACAAACTGTTAATGCAATAGCCGAGCCGCTCTCTCCGCTTCGAATGGTTTTGTGGACAGGATCAGGTCAGATACCATTTATCTAGTTTGAGTAGCAGACGCATATTAACTATTCCTAAATGTGATGCATGTTTGTAGGTAATTGTTAAATGTTTAGTTAGATGATGTTATATTATAAAGCCTTTAGTGGCAGACCTATTCTTACTTTGACAATAAGCTATACTCGAATATACTGAAAATAAGAATAACAAATATTACAACGAGAACTCCCCACCCATTTCTCATCGTCACGTAAAATGTAATACTGTTGTTGATCGCTCCCATACTTTAGCTAGGCTTGGAGGATTCCATCTGGCTCAGGTGCTCTCGGGACATGGTTGCTCCGGGAAGTACCTGTATCGGATCGGTCGAGAGGCGAGCGGGTCCTGTCATCATTACGGCTCCGCTGAGGACAGTGCTGAGCACACGCTGGAGGAGTGCCCGGCTTGTGCCGAAGAGCGCGATGCGCTATCCGCCGTTGTTGGGCAGGACCTCTCTCTACCGACCGAGGTGTCTGCCATGGTGAGTAGTGACAGCAGGCAGCGTCATGTCGCAGAAGGAGAGCGCCGAGCGCCAGCGCGAGCTGGACGATCCCGTCCGACGCCGTAGGCGATGCCGCCGTGGTGATGGTTTCTAGCCCGGCGGCGCCCTGCTGGGGGGCTCCGAATACTCCTGAGGTATCCCTGCCTGTCGTAGGAGGCGACTAAAAGGGCCTTTGGGGTCGTGGGAGCTAGCGGGGGAGCCTTCTACCCCTTAATCGTCCCCAGAGAAGGCGACAGCTCGCGTGTTACACCCGGTCCGTTAGGATACGGGTACACAGCTGTCTATGTGGTCGCACACACCACACTAGGTGTTCTGGGGGAGAATCTCACTCCCTCGAGATGTGCCGCTAGGCGGCAGCGCGCGCTGCGTAGACTTTTCGAGATGAATCCCGGCAGTGGGGATCCCGTTAGTTTTGCGTTCAGCGCCCGAAGAATGGCAGCCGTTAGGTATAGTCTTGTAGGCTCTTACTCAGGTCTACTTGGACGGTGCGTAAACGCATTTTTCACGTACAAAAAAAAAGGCTTGGATAGAAAGCTGCCTTGTGCGTCCTTGTGTAGCATCACAACTGAAACAAGTAGTAAGATGACATCACTTTGGCAACCAGAAAAAGAGCCCATGAGGTATTTTATTTAATGTGAATTAAGTATAATTGCGGTGTAATTTGTACATAATTTACAGCATAACTAATATTCAAAAATAAATAAAACTTAAAATATGTACATATATGAAAATAATTATAAGACATTTTATTTTGTTCACCTAGTATTGTACTGCACCTCTCTTTAAGAAATTCACTCGTTTTGATAATATGAAGCAATATTATTTTTATGAAAATTATCTTTACATAGGCTGTGAAGAAAATTAAAAGTGTTGTCGAATTAAATAATAACCTCTTTCTTTTCGAAGTCGGATCAAATGAAAAAAATATTATTATTATATCGTTTAATAGGGAAAAACAAGTTCATTCTACAAGGAAAACTTTGCGGCATATATTAGCATTCTCATTAACTACACAAAATATATAAGGTCTAATATACCTCCCGCCTATTCATTCAAAAGATAAGTACTGTTAGTGTTTTTCTTGCGAGCTACCGAATTTCACAGCCCGCAGCCCGTATCCTCGCAGGATGGAGTCTCCCGCCAGCGCCGCCAGCGCCGCCAGCGCCGCCAGCGCCGCCGGCCCCGCGCTCGCCGCCGCGCTCACCGCGCTGCTAACTGCTCTCCTCTACTTGTACTCGCGCCACAACTTCAAATATTGGCTGCGTCGTGGTGTCCAGCAATTACCCAACACGCACTGGTTCTTTGGCAACTTCAAAGAGGGCATTCTACTCCAGTCGTCTCCCGGGTGGCATCTCAACACGCTGTACTATCAATCCGCTAAAGACGTACCATATTTCGGCTTTTACATCCTTCATAAGCCCTGCCTGCAGCTGAAAGATCTGGAAATAATCAAACAGATATTCATTAGAGACTTTGAAAAGTTTCCTAACAGGTATTTTAGCGGTCGTCGTGAGAGAGACAGTATTGGCATGAGAAATCTCTTTGGGGTACAAAATCCATACTGGAGATATTTGAGAAGAAAAATTTCGCCAACACTTACTATTGAGAAATTGAAGAGGATGGTACCATTAATGTTGGAGAATGGGAAACCAATGTTGGATTTTATTAATAAGGTGTGCACCGACGACAGTGTCAAACAAATCGACGGACAGGATATCAACTGTAAATATGCGACGGATATAATCGCTAATATTGCTCTGGGAATGCCAATGGATTCATTTAAAAATCCCGACACTGAATTTACTACTCGCAGTAAGTAAATGTGCAGATTTATAATATGCTACATTACGCATTTTTTTAATACTTGTCAATAGAGATTGTAAATTTGCAAATTAATATATATTAAATTTCCATTCTATTCGAATAATAATTACGTCAGTAGGGATAACGACACTATGCACGAGTATTTGCAAGATATAATTTACTAAGAACACAATATAATTTAAAATAATATCATTAATCAATTTCAATAATTTACATATTTAATATATTTTTTAAAGAAAGCTTTAAAAACATTTAACAGCTGTTCACACACCAAGCTTACGCAACGTTAGCTCACATTTTCTATTGCTATACAAAATCTATTCAAAATTAAAAGTTTGATGATTGCTGGTGTCTTCTGCCAAGTAGACTTAGACATTGACCATGCAAGGGCTTGTCCCGTGATTGTGCCGAAAGACTTAATAATAAAAAATCGTTTATGTCGGACCATGATCCATAGATATTACTTACAATTTTCCTTATGTGTATTATTTATATATATACTACTACTAAACTTCACGCCACTTCCCTAGCGGGGTAGGCAGAGAGAACCGAACGCCATATGGCACGATCCTTACACACCTCACTCGCCTCTTCAACATTCATAATCCTTTTCATACAAGCTCTACGATTTTTATGACTCCTAACATCACCTTCTTTTAATACACGACCAATCTGGTCGTGGTAGGTGAGCCTGGGCCTTCCGCGGCTCCTACATCCTTCCACATTCGCATTGTATATCTGTTTAGTCAATCTTTCGTCATCCATTCTTTCCACATGTCCGAACCACCGGAGCATGCCTCTTCTTACCTTGACTCCGACGCTGTCCTTCAGACCAACTCTCTTTCATACATCATCATTCCGAACGCAGTCTGTGAGCGATACACCGCAGATTTTCCGCAGCGCACGCATCTCGACTGCGTTTATTCTACTTTCTTGCTCTTTCTGCCATACCCAACTCGCGCTTCCATATGTTAGCGTAGGAATCAGCACCGCATTGTGTATGGCGAGCTGGGCCTTCTGGCTTAAGATTTTGTTGCCTAAAAGTTTTCCTAACGCTCCATTCACCCTATTCCCTGCATTCACTCTTCTTTCTATATCAGCGAAGTACCTTCCATCTCTACTAAATGCAGATCCTAGATATACAATTTCATTCACCTGTTCCAGCACTACATCGTCAACCGTTATCCTTGTATCCGTTCTGGTTTCATCTCTTTCAAACACCATAATCTTTGTTTTCTTCGCATTCAAATGTAAGCCTCTCTCCTTGCAATATATATATATATTTCTATATAAATAAATATGATATTACTAACAGAATTTACTAACTACTTACCATGGACTGCGTGTATGGAATGATTACCACAATAATTTATTAATTTCAGCTGGCCAATTCTTCCACGGCACCAGAAGGTTTATAGCCATGATGTCAGTGTTCTTCCTTCCCGGGCTTGTAGACATACTGGGGCCCATAATTTACTTAGACATGTCATACTTCAAAAAGAGATTCTGGCAAACGGTAGCATTACGGGAAAAAACTGGCGACATAAGGGGAGACTACATTGATTCTATTGTGAAACTGAAAAATGGCGAGCAAGATCCTCGTTACAGTGCGTATCTAATGTATATTCTCTATCTCATACCCAATATATTATAATAAATCCTAATTTACTAGGATATATAATATTTTCAAAATAACCTGTCCTATTTAATGCATTTTTGAGTAATGGCTTTAAATACTAATTTACAAACGATAAATAATTAGGCTATGTATAATATTTTAAATTGCAGAGCTCGAAGGTGACGACCTACTCGATCAAGCTGGCCAATTTTTTTCCGGTTTTGAGTCGGGTTCATCGGCTGCTGCGTTCACTCTGATGGAGCTGGCGAAGAACATGGAGGTGCAGGCGCGCGCGCGCGCGGACGTGCGCCGGGCGGTGGCGGCGCACGGCTGGAGCTACGACGCGTTCCGCGAGATGCGCTACCTGGAGCAGTGCGTGTGCGAGGGGCTGCGCCTCTACCCGCCGGTGCCCTTCCTCGACCGCCGCGTCCACGACAATTATACGGTAAGAATACTTCTATATTGTGTTAGTTCTTTCTTTTTTTATTTTTACCAGATTTTGCCCGCGGCTTCGCGTGGTACGTCGATAAAACACATCCTATATGTTATTCGGCTGTATAAGCTACATTATTCTAAGGTTTCATTAAAATCCATTTAATAGTTTTTGCGTGTGAAAGAATAACAAACATCCAAACAAACTTTCGCATTTATAATATTAGTAGGATTGGATGCCGACTTCTAGAGAGGCAGACGCGTCTCTATAGGCTGTTATGCAAAATTATTTGAATAAAAATTTAAAGATGTAAAAAACCGCGCCACAAAATATCCTCTGAGAAGTACAAATTATACATACATACATAACACCACCCCCATAATCCCCGAAGGGGTAGGCAGAGTCAAAGGGGCAAAAGGCCCCTTTAACCACATTCAGCCAAAAACAAAACTGGGCTGGGTTAGATGGAAAATTGTGATAAAGTAGTGACAAGTGGCTAGCTCGTCGCCTACACAATCACATGCGCACAACCAACAAACTAATAACAAATAATCATTTAAAAATAACGTTAGGTAAAACTATACTTGAGAAAGTTATCACTTTACAAACTATTCTTTCTTCAAATCACTCATTTGACAAAATAATTAAAAGACAAAATTTCATAACAACAATAAACAAACTAATATTTTTATAATTATGCAAATAGGGATGATGACTGCATTAAAAAACCACCATTCTATTTAGTCCATCAGTTAGATAATACAAAAATACTAGACACATATTTTTCGCTTTATCAAATAAACAAAAAATTACGAAGATAAAGAGCATCAAAGTTTTAGAGTGGGGGCTTGCGACGTCACTATTTTGTAAAAAAAATACGAAAGCGTGACGTCACTCGCAACTTGAATGCATTGTATCTTCGTCAATGTTTTTTTGACAAATAAATAAATAAATACGTGTTCAATATTTTTTTATAATCTATCTGACGGACTTAACAGATTTTTTTAGTTTTGAAACAACGTACAGCATAAATAACGTTTGACAAAATGTATTGCTTGATAATAATTACTTCATACCTACCAAAACTTACTTTAGAAATAAAGAAATCTGTCCTACAAACAAAATGAATGAGAATACTTTAGAATCAGGTATGTAAGTCTAATAATAATCATAATATAAATCATCAGTCATTAGGTAGGTCAATTTAACAGAAATGGCTAGGTTTGGGTTAGGTTACAACTGCGGCCACAAACCCAGAATCGCATTCTATCTATTTTACTTGAATAAGGCAGAGTGTATTTTCTGAAAATACAATACGTGGCGATACAATAATTACTCACTCACTATATATGATATGACCTCGTTACGGCAATAGGTGGGTACTTCAATATTTTGTATCAAGTGACAGTTTATCTAGAGTTTAGTCAAATGTTAGTTTAACATTTGAAATGTTTGCAAAATCTGTATTTTGTCAAATTATTACATATAAAGTAATATGTTGGCTAAATGACATGTTGGTCAAATGATTCGTTTTTCTAGAGTAATTTTAAAAATGATAATTTGTCATACGTTAGTGAACCGTTTTCCGCACTTAGCCTCGTAAGTGGGCCATTGTAACCGTTACAATTATCATTTAAACCACTAAAGCTTCGTCCAGAAAGTTATGAGAGTTTTAGGACGTTCGAGTGCAGCCTCCATCGAAGGAGGGTTGCCTATGAGCCGTGCCCTGGTGTCACTCACGCTGCTACAGTGTTGGTACGCTGCACATAAGTAAGTGTTTCTTCAGCCATCACGCAGCCTCTGCATAGGAGGCTGTCAGTGGCGCCTATATTGTGTAGGTGTCTGTTTAAATTGCAGTAGCGACCTGCACTCCTCCCAGTAGCCATTCGCCAAACCCTCACCAGTGCGGTAAAGGAGTGGGGGCACGTCTAATATACTGTGTTGAAGTGGCATACCTCTTTCCAAAAACCGAAAATCTATTATGCAGATAGATACATCTACATAGTGACCTATGTCAATCAGTCGTTAGTTATATATTGTAGACTGAGTTAGGATGGTCGCTAACTGTAACTGTGCTGCAGATCCCCGGCACCGGCGTGGTAATCGAGCGCGGGACCGCTGTCTACGTGTCGATCAGCGCGATACATCGCGACCCCAAGTATTTCCCGAACCCCGACGTATTCGATCCTGACCGGTTTCACGGCGGAAACTCCGTTGAAGCTTACTTACCTTTTGGCATTGGTCCAAAAGTGTGTGTTGGTATGTTTTTTATTATTTTGATTTAAAAAAATATTACAATCGTGAAATTTGCAATTTAGATGTTTTTTATTAAATTAACACTTGCTAATACTTTTCTCTCTTGCTTTAGGATCTAAATTGGGACTGCTACATGTCAAAGTCGTTTTGTCGCTACTTTTGAACCAATACGAAGTTAGTTGCAACCCCAATGATAAGAATCCACTGGACCCACGTTCTTCATTTACCCTCGCTGAGAAAGGAATCAAGATGGGAATAAGGAAGATCAAAGACATTAAACTCTGAGAAGCCAAGTCTGAATATGTCTAGAAGTTATTATTTAACATTTTCCCACACACTCTTCTCTACCTATAATTTTAATTGAAATTGAATTAATATTTAAGAATTTATAGGTAGAAACTATTAAATTATGTGTCCAAGCCACTATCGTTAAGAAATTTTCTATATTTTTTTGTGTCTTCTAATAATTATATTGTTCATGCTATATAGACTTGAATGAAGCTTGGCTTTAAAGCGGGTTTATCTACTGAGACTGCAATTTTGAACCTGAAACACACCGCCCAATACTATACAACTAGAAAAACGCCTGTCTATACTTGCTTTTTGGATCTATCAAAAGCCTTCGATCTTATGGCATACGACAGGTTGTGGCAGAAGTTGTCAGGTGACACGGGGCTGCCCTCCGAATTGACGATGCTCCTTAGGTATTAGTATGCCAACCAACGTAACATGGTAAGATGGTCAGAATCGCTGTCGGACGAGTATGGGCTGGAGTGTGGTGTGAGGCAGGGAGGCCTAACCTAACCCGGGTTATTCAGTCTGTACATGGACAAACTGGTCCGTGAACTAAGCAGCACCGGGATTGGCTGTTCTATAGATGGAGTGACAGTAAACAACATAAGTTACGCTGATGTCCATCGATCAGCGCCCTCAGGAGGCTTTTGGCGAAATGTGAGAGTTATGCGGAGGACCATGGGCTCAGATAAACCGCGAGTAAACGTGAGCTGTTGATTTTTAAAACTGATACGAAAACATATAGCGTACCACCAGTCTCGCTAGGAGGCAGTGAACTGAAAAGAGTGACGAACTTTCAAGTATCTGGGTCACTGGGTCACCGAGACTCTCCCAGATGATATAGATGTGGAAGGGGAACGTAAAGCATTATCAGTCAGAGCTAATGTGCTGGTCCGGAGGTTTGCGCGATGCAGTGTGCCCGTTAAATTGAGTCTGTTCCGGGCGTACTGCCTATCTTTCTATACGTGCAGTCTGTGGGTCAGATATACACAGCGGTGCTGGAATACTCTACGAGTCCAATATAATAATGGTTTTAGGGTGCTGATGGGGCTGCCGCGCTTCTGTAGCGCGTCAGGAATGTTCGCTGAAGCACGCCTCGATGATTTTAACGCGATTATACGAAAGCGAACGTCGTCCTTGATGCGGCGGGTGCGTGGCGGCGCAAACAGATACCTTAGGCTTATTATTGACAGGATGGACGCAGAATGTGCCTTCATGGAGCACTGGACAGGGGTGCACACATTGCACAATTAGTTCGGGGTTCGATAATTGCACTTAATGTATTATTATGTACTATCATTATTTTAATTATTATTATTAGGTAGGTTTTAATTATTAATCTATTAATTGTAAAATTATTATTTAAACTCTGTAATTGGATATAGCTATTCTCTGAAATAAATGAATTGAATTGAATTATATATATTACGTTGTGTTACTTATCGCCTCCTTGCTAATTTTAAAATAGCTAGATGGCAAGTTCCCCCCGCCGGGGTCCTTGGTTTGTCGTACCGGGGGGGGGCTTAGTAATGCCTGGACCTGGACTATTCAGGGCTGAAGCTAAGAGGGACCCCAGGGTGAGGCGTGATTGGTGTCTTGCCTTAGCTCCCTGTGGCCCGACTATGATTGCCGAGGAGAAGAAGGAGCTGACTGTGACGTTGCCTATCCTCGGCAACCCGACAGAGGCGCACTGGGTTGCAATGCGGTGGGTCGCGGAGGGATCTTCTCTCCCTCCGCGTCGACAGGGCTCCGCTCTGAATTTGGGCCGCCGGGTGGAAGGCGAGGTGGGCCGCGCAGCGCAGCATGCGCACTACCGAGGAGCTGTGGCATGGCGCCGGCAGTGGGGATACCGGCACCTTCGGAACTGCGCCGCGGGAGACCGCGGATAATTATTCAATGACAAGATAGAATTAATGTACCTAATCTCCTGGTACCATCCCCATTTGCTCACGTGCTTGAACTATTTTCCAGAACGGCTTTGTAATATACGTCATATCAAAGAAGATAAATGATCCTAGTAGTTTAACAAATTTTGGTGCAAAAACTACTGGCATCAAAGCTACAAAACATCTCATTTCATAGAAAAAGTTATTTGCTGAAATGGATGGTTCAAATCAGTATTATGTAAATCATTTAAATAAATGAAGTTAAAATATTTCATGATGCAAACTATCAAGTGGTGGGCCACGATAGCTGAGACTTGGAATGAATGTACCAACTGCGTATCGCATTAGCTATTAGATTTGTTATTGTGTAGGTAACAAGCTAGCGGCTTGTCACCTCGCGCGGTGGTGGTCGCTGTTTTGTGTACCCTACGGGCGCATCGGATTCACAACAACGAGCACGCGCGCACGTGGAGACGTGCTAGGCCACCCAGCACGTCTCAGCCAACTCCGCCCAGAAGTCAGACGGCGGTTGTGGGCACACTCTCACGCTGGCTTCTCTGTTAAGACAGAGGGACACGCGAAGATCACCTCTTTAGCGGGGCCGCCTTCCGCCCGGCGACCCAAATTGAGGGCCAGACACATGGGAGTGCTAGTGCCTCCCGTGTCCAGCGCGACGCGTCTGGCAGTGCGCCCCTGCCGGGTTACCGAGGATAAGGAAACGGGCAAAGACATAACCCAGCTTTCAGACTCAAACAGCTCACACTCCAAAACTAACTGATTATTGTAAATATTGAAATACGTATTAAAGTTTAATACTTTCATCTAAGCAGTCGGAAGAATTTATTTTACACTTTTTAGTGTTTAGGTACTTAAAAAGCTATTTAGGCAGGTTGCTTTGCGGGTTTTTTTCTTTAAGTCGGTTTTTTTTTGTGAAAAAATTGATTTACACCAAAACGAGCTGCTTTAATGAGACAGTGCCGGTCTAATGAGACAAAAGACAAAAAGGTATAACGAGCCCAAAATATTTAAAGAATTATCCTAACATAATATAATTTCCATCATCAGCTAAGCAAAGCAACATTAGAGTACCAGACGCAAATACTGGAATAGTTTTAGAAAAATAAATTTTACCAAGCAAATATTACTAAATAAGCAACATTATTGTAGATATTATTATTTTCATGTACTTGCAATAAATAAGGCAATAAATAAACTCAACTAAAATAGCATAAACATTTTTGACGGTATGGTGTACGGGACTCAAATCGCTCCTATTGTAATTCTAGATTCCTCTCTCCAGGCAAGATCGAATGGCTGGGATGGGGTATGGGTATACTAAATCCGCTCGCCCAAATTAAAACTCCATTATGAAGGTCTCAAATGCTCTCTAAATCATTGAAAAGGGTATGACACAGGAAGGTCCGGCTCAAATCATTTTAGTTATGCCGCGTGTCCTCTCTTTTACAACGTGTGGGGGAGACGGGGAGTGAAGAATTTCCATTCCTAATTCATTTAGACTGGGAGCTGATGTACAAGTTTTCTTTTGTACATTTACGAAGTATTATAAACATGGAGAGTGCTGGAAGCTCAATGGTAAAGACACGCGTCTCTAAACCGAAGGGTGCGGGTTCAGACCTGGGCACGTACCTCTGGATTGTTCAAATCTATGTACGTATTTATACCACCAGCGCGGTGGTAAGGGAAAACATCGCGATAAAACCTGCACATTCCAACGAGTATAGATATGTAACCATAATCCAAATTTGTCTGGTTCCCTTATATGAAGGGTTACGAAGGTCAGATCAGCAGTTGCTTCAATGTAATTACTAGACTCGCCAAGTCCTGGATCACGGTCCAAGCGGACCCCGGCATTTGACATAACGACATTTGCCCCTAGCGGGATTTAAAACCGCGACCCTCGTTTCGCGGTCAAGGTCACTGAGTACTCGACCAACGGGCCTGTTGCATAAGAGTACCTACTTACAAAGTATACCATTTTAAACAAAAGATAAGAACTCTTAAATCGGTCCCGCGGTCTTCGATTAATCGATAAAATTACAAAATTAAAAAGATTCCGACAAATAGTCAGCCTCCTCCTTCCTTAAAGTCGGTTAGAAAGTAATAGAAATTGATCGTTTAATGCTCCAATTATAAACATAACCACTTATCAACAGTCATAATAAAAACATTCCACACAATAGACAACAAAAATAAAATCCACAAAAGTGAAGTGTCTAAATTAAAGAACCGGTTCGATCCGGTTTGTCATCTCAGATTTCGTACTTTCTAATGTGGTAAATGTGGTAAATGCAGTATGGGTGGGCGGGCGAAATTTCGAAACATAACCTCATATTTCGAAACCAAACCTAACCTAACCTCACTTCCGGTAACCTAACCTAACTTTTGAAAACCTCACCTAACCTAACGTCACTTTTACAAGCCTAACCTAACCTAACCTCACTTTTACAAACCTAACCTAACTTAACCTCACTTTTTCAAACATAACCGAGCCAGATTTGGAGTGTTAGGTTCGGTTTGTAAAAGTGAGGTTAGGTTAGGTTAGGTTTGTAAAAGTTAGGCTTGTAAAAGTGAGGTTAGGTTAGGGTCGGTTTGTAAAAGTGAGGTTAGGTTAGGTTAGGCTTGTAAAAGTGAGGTTAGGTTAGGTTAGGTTTCAAAAAGTGAGGTCATGTTAGGTGAGATACGACAGTTTTTTGTATTGTGTTTTCTCAGTCACAGCAGTATGGGAGGGTGGGTGGGCAAATTTTTCAGTTTCGTGTCGTCCGATTTGGACGTTTTTGATGTCGTGAGACTCGTCTCGGCGAGAGCATCACGGGAGTGTAACAAATTTGCATATCGGCCGGAAGGTTGAATTATTGGGGATTTTCAAATGATTTTTTTCATACAAGTCCAATAGAAATATTGGGAATATGCGTGAAATTTCTTCGACGACGACCGCGATCGAAACATTCTGACAACGAGACGAACTCGAGGGCTCGTGGCGTCGATTCCCCCCGGATCGTAACCTAACCGAACGACATATAAAAAAAATTATATATATATATATATATATATATATATATATATTTTTTTTTTTTTAAACCTAACCTAACCCAACTTTTCGAAACATAACCTCATATTTCGAAACCAAACCTAACCTAACCTCACTTCCGGTAACCTAACCTAACTTTTGAAAACCTCACCTAACCTAACGTCACTTTTACAAGCCTAACCTAACCTAACCTCACTTTTACAAACCTAACCTAACTTAACCTCACTTTTTCAAACATAACCGAGCCAGATTTGGAGTGTTAGGTTCGGTTTGTAAAAGTGAGGTTAGGTTAGGTTAGGTTTGTAAAAGTGAGGTTAGGTTAGGTTAGGCTTGTAAAAGTGAGGTTAGGTTAGGGTCGGTTTGTAAAAGTGAGGTTAGGTTAGGTTAGGCTTGTAAAAGTGAGGTTAGGTTAGGTTAGGTTTCAAAAAGTGAGGTCATGTTAGGTGAGATACGACAGTTTTTTGTATTGTGTTTTCTCAGTCACAGCAGTATGGGAGGGTGGGTGGGCAAATTTTTCAGTTTCGTGTCGTCCGATTTGGACGTTTTTGATGTCGTGAGACTCGTCTCGGCGAGAGCATCACGGGAGTGTAACAAATTTGCATATCGGCCGGAAGGTTGAATTATTGGGGATTTTCAAATGATTTTTTTCATACAAGTCCAATAGAAATATTGGGAATATGCGTGAAATTTCTTCGACGACGACCGCGATCGAAACATTCTGACAACGAGACGAACTCGAGGGCTCGTGGCGTCGATTCCCCCCGGATCGTAACCTAACCGAACGACATATAAAAAAAATTATATATATATATATATATATATATATATATATATATATATTTTTTTTTTTAAACCTAACCTAACCCAACTTTTCGAAACATAACCTCATATTTCGAAACCAAACCTAACCTAACCTCACTTCCGGTAACCTAACCTAACTTTTGAAAACCTCACCTAACCTAACGTCACTTTTACAAGCCTAACCTAACCTAACCTCACTTTTACAAACCTAACCTAACTTAACCTCACTTTTTCAAACATAACCGAGCCAGATTTGGAGTGTTAGGTTCGGTTTGTAAAAGTGAGGTTAGGTTAGGTTAGGTTTGTAAAAGTGAGGTTAGGTTAGGTTAGGCTTGTAAAAGTGAGGTTAGGTTAGGGTCGGTTTGTAAAAGTGAGGTTAGGTTAGGTTAGGCTTGTAAAAGTGAGGTTAGGTTAGGTTAGGTTTCAAAAAGTGAGGTCATGTTAGGTGAGATACGACAGTTTTTTGTATTGTGTTTTCTCAGTCACAGCAGTATGGGAGGGTGGGTGGGCAAATTTTTCAGTTTCGTGTCGTCCGATTTGGACGTTTTTGATGTCGTGAGACTCGTCTCGGCGAGAGCATCACGGGAGTGTAACAAATTTGCATATCGGCCGGAAGGTTGAATTATTGGGGATTTTCAAATGATTTTTTTCATACAAGTCCAATAGAAATATTGGGAATATGCGTGAAATTTCTTCGACGACGACCGCGATCGAAACATTCTGACAACGAGACGAACTCGAGGGCTCGTGGCGTCGATTCCCCCCGGATCGTAACCTAACCGAACGACATATAAAAAAAATTATATATATATATATATATATATATATATATATATTTTTTTTTTTTTTTTAAACCTAACCTAACCCAACTTTTCGAAACATAACCTCATATTTCGAAACCAAACCTAACCTAACCTCACTTCCGGTAACCTAACCTAACTTTTGAAAACCTCACCTAACCTAACGTCACTTTTACAAGCCTAACCTAACCTAACCTCACTTTTACAAACCTAACCTAACTTAACCTCACTTTTTCAAACATAACCGAGCCAGATTTGGAGTGTTAGGTTCGGTTTGTAAAAGTGAGGTTAGGTTAGGTTAGGTTTGTAAAAGTGAGGTTAGGTTAGGTTAGGCTTGTAAAAGTGAGGTTAGGTTAGGGTCGGTTTGTAAAAGTGAGGTTAGGTTAGGTTAGGCTTGTAAAAGTGAGGTTAGGTTAGGTTAGGTTTCAAAAAGTGAGGTCATGTTAGGTGAGATACGACAGTTTTTTGTATTGTGTTTTCTCAGTCACAGCAGTATGGGAGGGTGGGTGGGCAAATTTTTCAGTTTCGTGTCGTCCGATTTGGACGTTTTTGATGTCGTGAGACTCGTCTCGGCGAGAGCATCACGGGAGTGTAACAAATTTGCATATCGGCCGGAAGGTTGAATTATTGGGGATTTTCAAATGATTTTTTTCATACAAGTCCAATAGAAATATTGGGAATATGCGTGAAATTTCTTCGACGACGACCGCGATCGAAACATTCTGACAACGAGACGAACTCGAGGGCTCGTGGCGTCGATTCCCCCCGGATCGTAACCTAACCGAACGACATATAAAAAAAATTATATATATATATATATATATATATATATATATATATATTTTTTTTTTTTTAAACCTAACCTAACCCAACTTTTCGAAACATAACCTCATATTTCGAAACCAAACCTAACCTAACCTCACTTCCGGTAACCTAACCTAACTTTTGAAAACCTCACCTAACCTAACGTCACTTTTACAAGCCTAACCTAACCTAACCTCACTTTTACAAACCTAACCTAACTTAACCTCACTTTTTCAAACATAACCGAGCCAGATTTGGAGTGTTAGGTTCGGTTTGTAAAAGTGAGGTTAGGTTAGGTTAGGTTTGTAAAAGTGAGGTTAGGTTAGGTTAGGCTTGTAAAAGTGAGGTTAGGTTAGGGTCGGTTTGTAAAAGTGAGGTTAGGTTAGGTTAGGCTTGTAAAAGTGAGGTTAGGTTAGGTTAGGTTTCAAAAAGTGAGGTCATGTTAGGTGAGATACGACAGTTTTTTGTATTGTGTTTTCTCAGTCACAGCAGTATGGGAGGGTGGGTGGGCAAATTTTTCAGTTTCGTGTCGTCCGATTTGGACGTTTTTGATGTCGTGAGACTCGTCTCGGCGAGAGCATCACGGGAGTGTAACAAATTTGCATATCGGCCGGAAGGTTGAATTATTGGGGATTTTCAAATGATTTTTTTCATACAAGTCCAATAGAAATATTGGGAATATGCGTGAAATTTCTTCGACGACGACCGCGATCGAAACATTCTGACAACGAGACGAACTCGAGGGCTCGTGGCGTCGATTCCCCCCGGATCGTAACCTAACCGAACGACATATAAAAAAAATTATATATATATATATATATATATATATATTTTTTTTTTTTTTTTTAAACCTAACCTAACCCAACTTTTCGAAACATAACCTCATATTTCGAAACCAAACCTAACCTAACCTCACTTCCGGTAACCTAACCTAACTTTTGAAAACCTCACCTAACCTAACGTCACTTTTACAAGCCTAACCTAACCTAACCTCACTTTTACAAACCTAACCTAACTTAACCTCACTTTTTCAAACATAACCGAGCCAGATTTGGAGTGTTAGGTTCGGTTTGTAAAAGTGAGGTTAGGTTAGGTTAGGTTTGTAAAAGTGAGGTTAGGTTAGGTTAGGCTTGTAAAAGTGAGGTTAGGTTAGGGTCGGTTTGTAAAAGTGAGGTTAGGTTAGGTTAGGCTTGTAAAAGTGAGGTTAGGTTAGGTTAGGTTTCAAAAAGTGAGGTCATGTTAGGTGAGATACGACAGTTTTTTGTATTGTGTTTTCTCAGTCACAGCAGTATGGGAGGGTGGGTGGGCAAATTTTTCAGTTTCGTGTCGTCCGATTTGGACGTTTTTGATGTCGTGAGACTCGTCTCGGCGAGAGCATCACGGGAGTGTAACAAATTTGCATATCGGCCGGAAGGTTGAATTATTGGGGATTTTCAAATGATTTTTTTCATACAAGTCCAATAGAAATATTGGGAATATGCGTGAAATTTCTTCGACGACGACCGCGATCGAAACATTCTGACAACGAGACGAACTCGAGGGCTCGTGGCGTCGATTCCCCCCGGATCGTAACCTAACCGAACGACATATAAAAAAAATTATATATATATATATATATATATATATATATATTTTTTTTTTTTTTTAAACCTAACCTAACCCAACTTTTCGAAACATAACCTCATATTTCGAAACCAAACCTAACCTAACCTCACTTCCGGTAACCTAACCTAACTTTTGAAAACCTCACCTAACCTAACGTCACTTTTACAAGCCTAACCTAACCTAACCTCACTTTTACAAACCTAACCTAACTTAACCTCACTTTTTCAAACATAACCGAGCCAGATTTGGAGTGTTAGGTTCGGTTTGTAAAAGTGAGGTTAGGTTAGGTTAGGTTTGTAAAAGTGAGGTTAGGTTAGGTTAGGCTTGTAAAAGTGAGGTTAGGTTAGGGTCGGTTTGTAAAAGTGAGGTTAGGTTAGGTTAGGCTTGTAAAAGTGAGGTTAGGTTAGGTTAGGTTTCAAAAAGTGAGGTCATGTTAGGTGAGATACGACAGTTTTTTGTATTGTGTTTTCTCAGTCACAGCAGTATGGGAGGGTGGGTGGGCAAATTTTTCAGTTTCGTGTCGTCCGATTTGGACGTTTTTGATGTCGTGAGACTCGTCTCGGCGAGAGCATCACGGGAGTGTAACAAATTTGCATATCGGCCGGAAGGTTGAATTATTGGGGATTTTCAAATGATTTTTTTCATACAAGTCCAATAGAAATATTGGGAATATGCGTGAAATTTCTTCGACGACGACCGCGATCGAAACATTCTGACAACGAGACGAACTCGAGGGCTCGTGGCGTCGATTCCCCCCGGATCGTAACCTAACCGAACGACATATAAAAAAAATTATATATATATATATATATATATATATATATTTTTTTTTTTTTAAACCTAACCTAACCCAACTTTTCGAAACATAACCTCATATTTCGAAACCAAACCTAACCTAACCTCACTTCCGGTAACCTAACCTAACTTTTGAAAACCTCACCTAACCTAACGTCACTTTTACAAGCCTAACCTAACCTAACCTCACTTTTACAAACCTAACCTAACTTAACCTCACTTTTTCAAACATAACCGAGCCAGATTTGGAGTGTTAGGTTCGGTTTGTAAAAGTGAGGTTAGGTTAGGTTAGGTTTGTAAAAGTGAGGTTAGGTTAGGTTAGGCTTGTAAAAGTGAGGTTAGGTTAGGGTCGGTTTGTAAAAGTGAGGTTAGGTTAGGTTAGGCTTGTAAAAGTGAGGTTAGGTTAGGTTAGGTTTCAAAAAGTGAGGTCATGTTAGGTGAGATACGACAGTTTTTTGTATTGTGTTTTCTCAGTCACAGCAGTATGGGAGGGTGGGTGGGCAAATTTTTCAGTTTCGTGTCGTCCGATTTGGACGTTTTTGATGTCGTGAGACTCGTCTCGGCGAGAGCATCACGGGAGTGTAACAAATTTGCATATCGGCCGGAAGGTTGAATTATTGGGGATTTTCAAATGATTTTTTTCATACAAGTCCAATAGAAATATTGGGAATATGCGTGAAATTTCTTCGACGACGACCGCGATCGAAACATTCTGACAACGAGACGAACTCGAGGGCTCGTGGCGTCGATTCCCCCCGGATCGTAACCTAACCGAACGACATATAAAAAAAATTATATATATATATATATATATATATATATTTTTTTTTTTTTTTTTAAACCTAACCTAACCCAACTTTTCGAAACATAACCTCATATTTCGAAACCAAACCTAACCTAACCTCACTTCCGGTAACCTAACCTAACTTTTGAAAACCTCACCTAACCTAACGTCACTTTTACAAGCCTAACCTAACCTAACCTCACTTTTACAAACCTAACCTAACTTAACCTCACTTTTTCAAACATAACCGAGCCAGATTTGGAGTGTTAGGTTCGGTTTGTAAAAGTGAGGTTAGGTTAGGTTAGGTTTGTAAAAGTGAGGTTAGGTTAGGTTAGGCTTGTAAAAGTGAGGTTAGGTTAGGGTCGGTTTGTAAAAGTGAGGTTAGGTTAGGTTAGGCTTGTAAAAGTGAGGTTAGGTTAGGTTAGGTTTCAAAAAGTGAGGTCATGTTAGGTGAGATACGACAGTTTTTTGTATTGTGTTTTCTCAGTCACAGCAGTATGGGAGGGTGGGTGGGCAAATTTTTCAGTTTCGTGTCGTCCGATTTGGACGTTTTTGATGTCGTGAGACTCGTCTCGGCGAGAGCATCACGGGAGTGTAACAAATTTGCATATCGGCCGGAAGGTTGAATTATTGGGGATTTTCAAATGATTTTTTTC
>OX596206.1:47500-92500 GCA_951394215.1 Glyphodes perspectalis | reverse complement strand
CTGAGTAGAAGAGTTGTCACACGGGCACCATTTGTTGTCGGTTATTTTAAAACGCTCAAGGTACGCCTTGTGGTACCCGTGTCCCGTTAAAATTTGCGTGAGCTCAAAGGACAAAGGCACATGCTTCCGAAAGGCCGCGACATCCTCAATTGACCGAAACCATTTTTTGGTTCCTTGACCCTGGGTGTAGGTGTGGAATTCCAGGGCCCATTCCGCTCGCATTCTCTCTCGAATTTTCTTTTTGGCGAAAGAAATAGGGAATTCGTTAAGGAGGGTGGAGGTCTTGCTTGCGGCGGCGCTTTTGGCTGCTAGATCAGCGATCTCGTTGCCAGTGATGCCGATGTGAGCCTTCACCCAGACAAATTTTGGCATAATATTCTGTTCTGTTGCTTGGTAAACGGACTTATGTATGCTGTTGACGAGTCTATTAGTGTTGCTTCTGTCGGCAATAGCATTGAGTGCCGACAGACTATCGGAAAAGATAGTGAAGTCACCAACGTCTTTGGAAGCAGCCCAGTCAAGAGCGCGGTCGATGGCGTACAGTTCTGTCTGAAAGACAGAAGCAGCTCTGTTGATGTGAAATTTCTTTGTGTTAATTTCATTGCCTTTTATTTTGATTACAGCTGCTCCTGTGTCTCCCGAGTCCAACTTGCTGCCATCGGTGAAGAAGCTGGTTCCAGTTGTCGTCATCAGCGCGTCTACCTCTTCCGGAGTTGAAGCGGATTTGAAGGTGATGGTGGGTCTGAGGGCCGGGTGCAGAAGCTGTTTCACAGGTACGTTCCTATGTAATGGTATGTCCTCCGGTAAATCCTCGACTGTGCCGTTTCTCTTGACTCCTTCTATCTCCCAGACCTCCTTGACGGCCAGATGTAAGGGCAGGAATTGGGCCAGCGCGAGAGCCGCATTAGCAGAGACAGTTCTGAAGCCCTTGATGGCTCGGATCGCAAATTGCCGCTGGAAGGAGCAGAGCAGGCGTTTGACGCACTTATATTTGATTGCCGTGCCCCAAACTCCAGCAGCGTAAGTAATCATCGGGACGATCACCTGCCGGTAAATCGTCTCGACATTATGCGAGTTGATGCCCCATGTGGGCCTGACAAATTTACAAAGGTTCTTGAAAGTACCGCTAGCTTTATTGATGGCATGTTTGGCGTGTTTGATAAATCGAAGTTTATCATCAATGATGACACCGAGCAATTTGATGTCCGAAGACATGGGGATCAGCGAGCCACTCATGTAAATTTGTGCGTCTCGGGACTTTGAGGTAAAGGAGATCGCCTGTGTCTTCTCCGGCCCGAAGACCAGTTTGACCCCCCTGCCCCATTCCACAATAATGTCAAGCGCTTCTCTTGTTTTGGTCTCAATGATCTCTTTAGTTTCGCCCTCGACGAGCAAGAACACGTCGTCGGCAAAAGCCTGAACGTGTGTGCCAGTCGGAAATTGTAATCCCAGGAGCTCGTCGATAATGAGGTTCCATAAAACAGGACCGCACGCCGAGCCCTGGATGCACCCTTTGGTCATGCTTTTAGATGCAGAGCCGTTGCCATAATCGAGTGTGACTCTTCTGTCCGTGACGTAGCTTTTGATGAGCCGGAAGATGTTAATCGGACAGTTGATGTGTCTGAGCCTATCGAGCAGGGCCGGCCACCAGGCGTTGTCGAATGCCGCCTTGATGTCCAGCGACACTCCGACAACCTGGAGGCCCGCCGTCCTGGCTCTCTCAACAACATCTAACGACGTTCTAATAGCGTCAGTGGTGGTACGCTGCTCTCTAAAACCAAACTGTCTGTCGCTAAAGGTATCCTCCCTCTCTGCCTTGAACGAGATCCGCTTGATAAATAACTTCTCGAGCAGCTTCCCGAAGACTGGAAGCAGGCCGATGGGTCTGTACGCCTTCAACAATGAAGGGTCGGGAGCGTTTGGTTTGGGAATGATTTTGACATAAGCCCGCTTCCAGGCCCTCGGGAAGTGTCCGAGCTCTAGACAGCGGTTCATGAGAGCAGTGATAAATTCAGGGGACGAGTTGAAGACCTTTTGACATATGTCAGCCGTCAAGTGGTCGAGTCCTGGTGCCTTTTTGGGGCTCATAAATTTAAGGCACTCCTCAATCTCTTCCCTGCTAAAGGGAACGTCGCATGGAGTGCTGGGCTCGGTGCTTTCTTCCCTACGCAGTTCATGATGTCGTCCAAGACAGTCTATGTCGTCATCAGGGTAAAAGTGTCTGAGCAGTGCCTCCGCAGTGCCGCTACCCGAAGAGGTGAAGCCTTGCTGTGTCAGCAGGGTTTGGGGAGGTCTGGTGGCTGAAGCTGTCTTAATAATACGATTAGTTACCGACCAGACATCCTCTCTGCCCTGCTTTTCACAGAAGCTCCGAAAGTGAGCTGTGGAAGCTTTAGAGAGAGCCTTCGAATATTTCGTCTTAGCCTCCTGATAAGTGACGAGGGTCTCGCTCATAGGTCTGCCATGAGCCTTGAGGGAGTGGAGGCGGTGGTGTAAGCGAATGCATCTCTTTTTCATCACCTCCAGCTCCTCGCTCCACCATGGGTTATAACGTCCTGGGCCTGCAGATCTTCTGAACGTTTCGTCGCACGCTTTCTGGATGGCTTCAGTCATGCAATTCACCATTGAGTCAATACCCTCGCAATCAAGATCCGCGATGGTATTTTCATTCAGGTTGTAGTCCGTGAAGATAGTGGAAAGTCTCCTCTGAAAAGGTTCCCAATCCTGTTTGGAGATATTATACCTGAACGTGGAGGTACGCTTGGTTTTGGCCATTCGTTCTCTGCCGGCGATGGTGTAGACTATGGCATTGTGGTCGGAGGTTGGGCAGGCAGCGAGATTTACTTGCCAATCCGAGATTTTATCAATGAGCTGTTCAGAGACTGCAGTGATATCGATAATCGACGAGCAGTGTCGGCCATATCTGACAGCTTCAAATGTCGGTTTATTTCCGATGTTAGAGACAAGCATTTCATTGGCTGCTAGCATGTCGGCTATGTCCTGGCCGCGGGCGTTGGTAACAGTCTCTCCCCATAGGGGATGCCTGCCATTAAAGTCTCCTCCCAGGAGTCTGAGGGATCCCTTGGTATTCAGCAGAAAGTTGTTGACGGATGTCATAGTCCCAGTTCCATCGGAGCCCGGTTCAGCATAGGCCGAAGCAATAAACATCTTTCTTTGTCCAATAGTGACCTGAACGACTGCCAAGTTGGGGGTAGAGTACTGGGCCATGCCCAGCCCGAAGCCGGATCCGCTTTTAATCAAGACACAAGCCTTGGTTCTTTCAGTGGTGGGGAATTGAAAGATGTTAATCCCCTGAATGTTGTGCACTCTAAGTGATTTGCCAACGTATGGCTCGCTGACCAGTGCAATGTCGATGTTACTGTTGACAAAATGCTCAACAAGTTCAACCTGGGACAAGTAGCAATGATTCACGTTGCATTGAATAATCGTAAGGGGCTTAATATCCATAATCTATTTGGCCGTCGATTTTTGATTTCGTAATTTTTATACGGGTGCAGAGTCTGTGATCGACGGCCGAGTGCTTTGTGTTGACATTGCTACCTGTCCTTAAGTTGTGAGTCTTACAATTGAAGCAGCAAAACTTTTCTTTGTTGCTCTTGTTGGGGCATTCACGGTGGGTGTGCTCCTTAGATGCGCAGTAAGAGCAGGGAGAGTCGACGGAGGTGCATTTTGTCCTAGTGTGCCCAAATTGCAGGCATTTGAAGCACTGCGTAAAGCGCGACAGGTCTTCAATATGCACTCTCTGATGGTCAACATTGACTCTTCCCGCTGAGGCGAGGGCCCTCCGGGCTTCGGGGCTGGTTTCGAGCACCGCGTTATAGAAGCGCTCGTTACGGTTGCGAGTGAGGAAGCACAAACGGAGGTCCCCCTCCGGGATGTCGTTTTGCGCCGCGATGAGCTTGACTAGGTCGTCTTTTTCGACTTCCTTGTCGATTCCCTTGGCGATCATGAGGGGGCGCCTGCGCTTGGCCTCCTCTGCGGCAATGTTGGAGGACTTGTTGACCTCCTCTATGGTCTCACGGCACTGCTCCACACTGTCGAACTCAACGCGCACCATGTTCTTTCCAACATTGACCACCTTAGCCGGGGCGTATTTTTTGTTGCGGAAAGAGACCTCCTTTTTCCAGGAAGCAGCAGTGTCGAGGCTCTTGTCGTTCTGATCTTTGGCTCGAATGACGATAGCTGGTTTGCTGGAGGCGGCCAAGGATGGAGCTGCCCTGCGAGCGGCAACTTCGGCAAAAGATCTCATCATAACAGGGGGGGGGTTAGTATTAGTATTATTAGTAGAGGCTAGCTCCTTTTTGAGTTTATCCATCTCGGCTCTGACACCGACCAAGATCTCCTCCTTGATGGAGTTGACCTCGATCTGGGGCGCAGCAGTCTTAGAGTCAAGGTACGCTCCGAGCCTGGCCGTGGCCATCACGATCTCGTTAGTGGCTAAGTGTATATTAATCTTGTTGTCTTTCGTCAGGGATTTTCCGGCATCGACGCACCCGCGGATAGTGCGGACCAGTCCCTCTAGCACTGTGCTAAAGGAGACGAAGTCCTTCACGTCCGCCGCGAAGTTGGTGACCGGGATAATGGGGGTGCTTTCCTTCTTCTCCGCCATTGTGGCGGAGGAGATGGGGGCAGTAGGGTGCCAGCGAGACGAAAGAAGGTTGAAAGAGAACGTGTTTACAGGTAAGCGGAGGGCAGCAGCAGAGAAAGGAGCAAGGATCAAGACAGAAGACAGGAAAACACAGCAGCAGCAGCGGCGGCGGCAGCGGCAGCAGCAGCGGCGGCGGCGGCAGCAGCGGCGGCGGCGGCGGTAGCGGAGGTAAGTATAAGTAAAGTAAGTAAAGGTATGCAAAGGTAAGTATACGACAGACAAAACAGGTAAGTAAGTAGGTTAGAAAGTTTGAGGTAGGTAGGTACTTAAGAACTAAGGACTTAGCTTAATAAGCTAATTAATTAATTGACTGATTAATTGGCGATAATAATTAGACAGTAATTAGCCAGTAGTAGACTAAAATTAGGTACACTATAACTAACTAGTTAAATTAACTAACACTAACACTAGATAATAATTATATGAACAATAGGACAAAAAATATAACCCCGTAGGATATTTAAGTTAAATCAGAAGGACTGATACTAGCTATACTTATTATACTTATTACTAATTAATACTATCAAAGTGAAGAAAAATAATTTTTCTATACAAAAGTCTATGGAAAGACAATAAAGTCAAAATTCCAATGGCGATGAAAGGGTTAAATGGATAGATTAGTAGAGGGATGATGGAGGTGATTTTTATGCTATTTATAGTGAAAGAATGGTGCAATTATCTTTAAAAGTGACAAAGTTATGACCAAAAAACTAATTTCTTAATATAGCGTAGGTAGGTGAAAAAGTCTACCTAAGCTCGGACTTTTTCATACAAAAATTTGTATGGGGAAAAAAATTTTGGAATTTCAAAGTGGGATATTGGGGTAGGTATTAAAGGGTGGAAGCTGATATTTAGGGGGATGGACTATGTACCCGAAGGGCACAAAGCGGACTAAAAATTTTAGGGATATCTAAAGGGGTTGAATTTTTGGAGATTATTTGGGGGTTGGAAAACTTGGTAGAGATCGTACTATTGATGATACGGTGTACTATTGATTATGTAGACAGGTGTTAGAAATATTTCGCAAAGTTTCGGAAATTCGTTAAAAATAAAGTATTGAAAAAGGTACCCTCCAGCTTTCGCCAGGGGGTAGGATAAATTGAAACGCTACTAGGGTGCGAATTTGACAATCATAGGTCTCTTGTAGCTTAATTAAAAGCGAGTTGGTTAGGTTAGGTTAGGTTAGGTTAGGTTAGGTTAGGTTGGGGTAGCAGGTCAGGAAACCTCCTCGCGCGCCTGGCTGTCTTGTCGGTCCCTCAGAATCCCCTTCTGGGGATTAGGAGGGAAGGGCAAGCAGTCGGGCCAGGTTTACCCCGGGCAACGGCGGCTGGAGACGTCCTATCGGATCTCTCCAGTCGACGGCAATGTCCTGACACACAGGGGGGGATCTTTGGGGTTCTTCTTTCTTTTTCTTTCTACTCTTTTTTGCGTTTCCTCTTTTGTCTTTTGTTTACCGTCGCTATTGCGACGTTTGTGGGTGTCGCGTTATCTGCGACTTTGACGTCTGTCGCCTGTGCGACGACGTTTTTGTGGTGCGGAGGTGTCCGCGGCTCGGCGGGCTCGCTAGACCACGGTCGTCGTGGCTAGCGGGCGGACTTCGGTCGCCACCGGGCAAGCTGCCCTTATTCCTGAAGTCGTGGATCGCCTCCTTTCGCGGCTCAGGGTAGGGGTAGTGACCTTGCCTTCATTGGCCGGGTCAAGAGGAGACAACCTCCATAAAAAATCCTCCCCCCCTGTTAGGGGGGGGGCAAGTGGCTGCCTGCCGTTGGGGCGGGCTGTCAAGTGGGTGCCGGCCGTTGGGGCGGGCTTGTCGCCGGAGGGGCTGTGGCTGCTAAGGCTATGCCATTTACCCATGGCTCCTCCGATCAGCGATGTGGTTTGTCGCGGTGTTTTAGTGGGTATACCCCGGCCATTTACCATCTTTGGCCGGAGCAGGGGCCTTTAATTCCAGAGGCCCCCGGGAGTCCCACACTGTACCCTTGCCCCGCGGGGGAGGGTGCGTGCGTAATGCATTTCACCGCGTTAAAAAAAAAAAAAAAAAAAAAAGGTTAGGTTAGGTTGGGGTATCGGGTCAGGAAACCTCCTCGTGCGTCTGGCTGTTTGTCGGTCCCTCACAATCTCCTTTTGGGGATTGGGAGGGAAGGGCAAGCAGTCGGGCCAGGTTTACCCCGGGCAACGGCGGCTGGTAAAGTCCTTTGGGATTTTGCCAGTCGACGGCAATGTCCTGACACACTGGGGGGTTCTTTGGGGTTCTTCTTTCCTTTTCCTTCTACTCTTCTTTACTTTCTCTTTATCTATCTTTCTCACCGCCCTTTCTGCGGTGTCGTGGTGTCGCGGTTTTTGCGACCGCGTCTATCGTCGTTTTGCGACGTTTGTTGGGCGGAGGTGTCCGCGGCTCGACGGGCCCGCTATTCCACGGTCGTCGTGGGTAGTGGGCAGACTCAGGTCACCGTCGGGCAAGCTGCCTCTACTCCCGAGTGTCGTGGATCACGTCTCGCGGCTCGGGGTAGGGGTAGTGACCCTGCCTTAATTGGCCGGGTCGAGAGGAGAAAACCTCAATAAAAAACCCCTAAGGTCCGGTGTTGCGACTCGCGGCACCGGCGCCTCCTTTCTTCGGATTGGAGGAGGCAGGACGGGATAGAGCCTGCCACCTAGCGGTCAAACTCACGGGACCACCCGCCCCCGTGCAGTATTAGGGTTACCCGAGTACACGGCTCTGCTCGGGTGGACCGTTACGACCGAAGAGTTCGTGGGACCAAATATGAGTTTCTTAAATAAATCAAAAAACCTTTTAGACGTGAGTGAGGAGTGTGACGTCGCTGTGGGAGTCGCGGGGGGTAGCGCCCCTGGTTTTGCATCGCCAGATGCTCCTGTTGAGAGCCGCGCATCGTCTGCGGCGAGCGGGAAATTTTACGCTAGACACGGCGTAATCAATTTGTCTGACTCAGAGTCGGACACACTGACGGGCACATCAGATGCGAGCGCGGTATCCGAGCGCTCAAAATTTTTGAAGGCGCGCAAACGCACGCACGCCAAGAAGGAGGTAGCGGCGGCATCGTCGGGGGAGTCATCCTCGACGCCCGCCAAAACCAAGGTTAAGGCCAAACGTAAGTCGGGCCGACCCCCAACCACCGGGGAGTACATCGGCAAAGCGGCGGCCCAACGCGAGATTAACGCCGCCAAAAAGGAACGGGTGCAGCTGGAGCTGGAGGAACAGCTCCTAGAAAAGGAACGGGTGACCCGCGCGGCACGAGCCAAAGTGGGCTACGGGGTTGCCATAGGCAATAATTATGAGGCAATGCCGACCTCTGAAATAGAACGGGTCGTGACCGAGGACGCCGATGAAATCGCAAACATGGCGTCCCGGTGCAGTAACTTAAAGGGCACGTTCCAGAAGGGGTTCAAGGAACGTGCCCTTAGTCTGAAGGCAGCCATGAGTGAGCTGGCGAAGCGCTCCGTCTCAGAAGAGACGATAAGATTGCAGGCCACCAACGAGCGCCTGCAATCAGAGCTTGATCAACTCCGCAAAGAGGTTGCGGAGTTAAAGACCATCATGAAAGTCGGTGACAAGGAGGTTCTGCCCTCCATGGAGGTGTGCGAGGTGCCCCCTCCCTCCCCTGCGCCGTCCTCTTTCGGCCTGCAGGACATAGAGGCCCTGCTTCTCAAAATGAGAAACGAGGAGCGGGCCTTCACCCGTGCCTGCTTGGCCGGGATCGAGGACCGTCTTCTCCCAAAGAAGAACCTGCGTCCGCCTCTTGCAGCGGACCGAAGAGAGCCGATTGTTTTGGTCGAGAGGCTGAGGGAGCCACCCAAGGCCCCAGGCCCCTCCAAGAAGAAAGAGAAGACGTCTCAGCCACCCCGAGCGTCCCCCTCAAGTGCAACAGCCCCTGAACCGGCAAAGCCTCAACCTGCGGCCCCACCACTGGCCCCAGCACATCAAGACGAGGCAGAATTGATGCTGCCGTCCACCACCCTGGCCAACGAGGGGTGGTCGACGGTGGTGAAAAAGAAGGGAAAGGGGAAGAAATCCCCTACAAAGCCGGTCCCGCCTGCCCCCTCCAAACCCACGCCATCAACATCTTCGGCTGGGAAGAAGGGCCTCAGCAACAAGGCCCCTGAGAAGAGCAAGGCAGGAAAGAAAACGAAGCCGCTCACCCCCCCGAAGACTGCTGCGGTAGTTGTGGCGCTGACCGCTGAAGCAGTAGAGAAGGGGGAAACCTACGAGTCCGTCCTTCGGCGGGCTCGTGGGAGTATGGACACCGCTAGTTTGGGCCCGGCGCGCTGCAGGCAAACGCAGACCGGGGCCCGAAAATTCGAATTTCCGGGGGCGAAGAGCGTCGAGCAGGCCGACCTCTTCGCCACAAAGTTAAGAGAGGTTATCGCTGACGCTGCGGTAATTTCAAGACCGCAGCGATGTGTCGGGATCGTGATATCGGACTTGGATGACTCTGTCTCCAAGTCCGAAGTCGTCGAGAAAGTGGCGTCCGTCGGGGGTTGTCCGGCGGAGACCATCAGAGCGGGCGAGCTTCGCACGGGTCGCGGGGGCGTGGGCACTATTCGCCTGCAGTGCCCTATCACCGCGGCCAAGAAAATCCTAGAAGGAGGCCGCCTATTGATAGGATTTAGTTCGGCATCAATCAAGGTATTGGAAGACCAACCCCTCAGGTGCTTCAAGTGCTATGGGGTTGGTCATACCCGAGCACTGTGCCCCTCAACGGCCGAGCGAGCGGGTCTATGTTTCCGTTGCGGGGAGGCGGGCCACAAGGCCGCCTCCTGCAACGAAAAGGCGCACTGCACCGTCTGTGCCGAAGGTGGGCGGCCTGCGGGCCATTTCATGGGGGGGAAAAGTTGCAATCCCCCCCCTAAGAAGGGCAAAATGTTGGCTACGGTCCGGCCAACCACTGCAGTGGCGGAAGCCATGGAGGTGACCCCTATCAGCACCGCCAATGGATAGGTCGGCCCCAAGGAAGTATCTGTTGGCGAATACCAACCACTGTCGGTCAGCGCAGGACCTATTGTCCCAGGCGCTGGCCCAGTGGTTGGTCGACGTGGCGGTCGTGACCGAGCCGTACTCGGTGCCCAGCAGTTGGTTGGGTGACCGGGACGGCTTGGTCGCAATAATCACGCGATCCGGCACGGACTGCCCCACCCTCTCTCTCATAGAGAGGGGGCAAGGTTATGTGGTCGCCTCATGGGCGGAGATCGTTATAATTGGGGCATATTTCTCGCCCAGTCGCCCGCTCCGGGAGTTCGAGGGTTTTCTGGACGTGCTGGGGGGTGTCGTTTTCCGGGCCTCAGGTCGCCAAATTCTACTATGTGGCGACCTGAACGCAAAGTCGACAGCATGGGGGAATCCATCCCCCTCCTGTAATAGGCGCGGCGATTTTCTCCAGCTCTGGGCCGCTTCGTCGGGGCTCTCCCTCTTGAACAGGGGGTCCACCCACACGTGCGTGCGACAGCAGGGGGGATCCGTGGTGGACATTTCGTTCGCCACCCCTGCCCTTGCCGCACGCGTGGGAAATTGGAGGGTCGATTTGGGGGAGACACTATCAGACCACCGCTACGTGCGGTGGGAGATCTCCCCCCAAAGCTCCGCCGGAGCGCCCAGGTCGGGCCGATTCTGTTTCCCGAGGTGGGCGTTGTCCCGCCTCGACCGGCAGGCGGCGAGGGAGGCCGCCTTCACTCAAGATTGGTTGGCGGCTCCCCCGAGCAACAACGTGGACGACACCGCGTCCCAGCTGCAGGCGTCAATGACCGAGGTGTGCAACTCAAGCATGCCTCGGTCCCGCCGACCGCCGCCAAGACGCGCTGTCTATTGGTGGTCGGCGGAGCTGGCTGAGCTTCGCGCGTCATGTGTTGCTGCCAGGCGGGCAGTCCAACGTTGCCGTCGACGCCGCACTAGGGTCCCACAGGAGGAGGAGCGCCTCCAGGTCGCATATGCGGAGACAAAGCGCACACTCAAGGCCGCCATTGGGGAGGCCAAAGATAGGAGCCGAGAGGAGATGCTCGAGGGTCTCAACAACGACCCGTGGGGGAGGCCCTATAAAGCTGCGCGCAAGCAGTTGCGCCCCATTGGCCCTCCCCTCACCGAGACCCTCGAGCCTGCTCTGCTGGATGGGGTGGTCCGGGCACTTTTTCCTGCCCGCCCCAACACCTTCACCCCACCAGCCATGGCCCCTGCAGTGGGACCCCCGACGGAGGAGGACATCCCCCCAATTTCGTCCGAGGAGTTTGGCACGGCGGCACTCTGCCTCCGTGCCAAAAAGACGGCACCTGGACCGGATGGTGTGCCGGCCACAGTTTTGGCCATCGGCGTCTCCGAAATGGAGGGCAGGTTTCGGGACCTCTTTGACCGGTGCTTTTCGGTCGGGAGGTTCCCGAAACCTTGGAAGGAGGGACAATTGTGCCTCCTCCGAAAGGAGGGACGCCCGCCCGATTGCCCGTCAGCATACCGGCCCATCGTTTTGTTAGATGAGGCCGGCAAACTCTTTGAACGGGTAATCGCGGCGAGGATAAATGGGCACCTCAGGTCATCCGGGCGCGACCTGAGCGACTCACAGTTTGGTTTCCGGGCAGGGCGGTCTACCATCGACGCCCTGTCCCGCCTCAAGAGACTGGTCGCGGACGCGTGGGAGGGGGGGGATGGGGTTTTGGCTATATCATTTGATATAGCCAATGCGTTCAACTCCATCCCCCACGCCACGATCCTGGAGGCGCTCCGCCACCATAGAGTGCCCCAGTACCTCTGGAGATTGTTGAGGAGCTATTTAGAGGGCCGTCAAATTTCATATGTTGACCGAGATGGTCGTCTTAGAAGCCACGTGGTAGAGTCCGGTGTTCCACAGGGGTCAGTCTTGGGGCCCCTCCTGTGGAACATCGGATTCGATTGGTTGCTGAGGGGCAGTCTCCTCCCGGGCATGGGTGTCATATGCTATGCGGACGACACCCTAGTCACGGCCCGGGGGAGGGACTTTGTGTCGGCATCGTTTCTGGCCTCCGCTGGGGGCTCGTTAGTCGCCCGGCGTATTGCCCTGCTGGGGCTGAAGGTCGCGCTGAGTAAAACCGAGGCCATTTACTTTTCCGGGCCTCGGCAGCGTCGACCTCCACCTGACGCCCACATTCACATCCAGGGCGTCAGGGTGGACATAGGGACCCAGATTAAATATCTGGGTCTGACAGTGGACGCGCGATGGCAGTTTGGCCCGCACTTTAGCGGGCTGTCATCGCGCCTCCTGAAGGCGGCTGACTCTCTCGGCTGGCTCCTCCCGAATTTGGGGGGGCCCAGAGCCGGATGCCGGCGGTTATACGCCGGCATAATAAAGAGCATGGCCCTTTACGGGGCGCCAATTTGGGCTGACTCCCTGCAGAGGAGGGAGAACGCCAGCAACCTTCGCAGGCCGCAGCGGGCCATCGCTCAACGAGTGGCCCGCTGCTATCGAACAGTGGGGTTCGCCGCCTCTTGCGCCCTGGCCGGGACGCCACCCTGGGAGTTGGAAGCCCAGGCCCTGGCCAGGGTCTATTATTGGCGCGCAGAGCAGATTGCGCAGGGCGCTCGCCCCGCCCCCACCGAATTGGGGGCAATCCGGCGTCGGGTCCAAAGGGACTTAGTGGGTTCGTGGTCGCGGGACATTGCCGCGGCCACATTTGGTCGATGGACCCTGGACGCGCTCGAGCCGGTGTTTGAGGAATGGCTCGGGCGCCCTCCGTCTCGTCACATCACGTATCGTTTGGTGCAGGTACTGTCCGGACACGGTTGTTTCCGGAAGTACCTGCACCGGATAGGTAGGGAGGAGTCTCCGCTGTGCGCACATTGCGGCACGGCGGAGGACTCGGCGGAGCACACGCTCTCTGTGTGCCCGTCATGGTCCGCCCAGCGCGCACAACTCTGCGCTGTGGTCGGGCCAAACCTCTCGCTCCCGAAGGTGGTGGAGACCATCGTACGGAGCGAGGGGGCCTGGGCGGCAACCGCCTCCTTCTGTGAGGAAGTCATCTCACTGAAGGAGGCGGCGGAGCGCGAGCGGGAGGATGATCCTTCCGCTCCGCTGCTCCGAAGGCGTAGGAGGGGGCGAACGAGGCGCCAATACAACAGCCTCGCCCCTCCTAGCGGAGACATGCGGGTGGTGGGTGCGGGGGCACCCCCATCCGCCTTGCACGCGTCTCCGCAGCCGCCGGACGGGAATAGCTCGGTATCCCCGGCTATTCCTGTCGCCCCCCCTGTCGGGGGGGGGCATGTGGTGCCCGCCGTTTAGGGCGGGCCGGTCGCCGGAGGTGTTAACGGCAGCGAAGGCTGTGCCGAGATCCCCGTTAACACCTCCACTCAGGCGATGAGGGATACCGCGGAGTTTTAGTGGGTATACCCCGGCCGTTTACCATCTTTGGCCGGAGCAGGGGACCCTTACTCAAGGTCCCCCGGGAGCCCCACACACCACCCTGCCCCCCCGGGTAGGGTGACGGTGCGTAAAGCATTTCTTCGCGTTACAAAAAAAAAAAAAAAAAAAAAGGTTAGGTTAGGTTGGGGTATCGGGTCAGGAAACCTCCTCGTGCGCCTGGCTGTCTTGTCGGTCCCTCAGAATCCCCTTCTGGGGATTAGGGGGGAAGGGCAAGCAGCCGGGCCAGGTTTACCCCGGGCAACGGCGGCTGGAGACGTCCTATCGGATCTTTCCAGTCGACGGCAATGTCCTGACACCTGTGCCCTCCCGTCCCTCCTTATTTTAAGGAGGGTACGTGGATGGGCACCACTGGGGGGGATCTTTGGGGTTCTTCCTTTCGTTTTTCTTCTCTACTCTTGTTTACTTTGTTTCTTTCTGTTTTTCTCACCGCTTTCTCTGCGGTGCTAGTGGTGTCGCTGTTCTGCGACCTCCTTGTCGTGCGTCGCTTTTGTGCGACGTCTTTGTGGGGCGGAGGTGTCCGCGGCTCGGCGGGCTCACTAGACCACGGCCGTCGTGGCTAGTGGGCAGACTTCGGTCACCGCCGGGCAAGCTGCCCCTATTCCCGAGTGTCGTGGTCACGTCTCGCGGCTCGGGATAGGGGTAGTGGTCCTGCCTTAATTGGCCGGGCCGAGTGGAGTAAACCACAATAAAAAATCCCCTAAGGTCCGGTGTTGCGACTCGCGGCACCGGCGCCTCCTTCCTTCGGGTTGGAGGAGGCAGGACGGGATAGAGCCTGCCACCTAGCGGTCAAACTCACGGGACCACCCGCCCCCGTGCAGTATTAGGGTTACCCGGGCAAGGCGGCTCTGCTCGGGTGGACCTTTTATTTCCGGCCCTACTCGTGGGATTCTTATGGATTGCTCAAATATAAAAACCCCCCCCAAAGATGTTGTTCAGGAGTTGGAAGTTGTAGAAGTGGATGGCGGTGCGCCTTCGGGTGCTGTGTGCGGTGCAGTTGCATCGGGTGAAAAGTCGAGGAGTCGGTCGCCACTGGTGGCCTCTCCAATTATTAGTGGAAGCCGGTATTTTGGACCGGACGATTACGGCGTGTCGGACTCTGAATCCGACACACTTACCAACGTGTCGGAGCAGTCGACCACCTCATCTCGGTCGGCATACTTAAAGCGCACGCGCTCAAAAAAAGACAAGGGGTCCTGCTCGGATCCTCCCTCGGCTGAGGGCCGCCCTAAGGCCAAGGCCAAGCGCAGTCGTGGACGCTCTGCAACCACGGGCCATTATGTCGGCAACGCAGAGGCCCAGCGCCACCTAAGCGAGGAGAAGAAAGAAAAGCTTCGCCTCGAATTAGAGGAGAAAGCCCTGGCAAGACAGAGCCTGGCCCGCGCAGCAAGGGCAAAGTCCGGCTATGGGGTGTCTCTCATCCCGGACTATGAGGCACTCACTGTAGACCAACTACAGAAACTGGCGGAGGATGACGCGAACGAAATTATAGTTCTCGCGTCAAAATCCTCAAACCTTAAGGGCACATTCCAGAAGGAATTTAAGAATCGTGCCCTTAACATGAAGGCGATACTGGAGGAGGTATCAAAAAGAAATTCTTCGGAGGAGACAGCCCGGCTGCAGGCCACAAACGACCGCCTGCAGTCGGAACTAAACCAACTCAAGAAGGAGGTCGCAGAACTTCGGGCCTCTTTTGGAAGCGTTGGCGGCAAACCAACAACGCCGTCGTCATCGTCTCCTATGGACCTGGAGGAGGCTGCTCCCGTAACACGGACGAGTCCAGCGGTGCAGGGTGGGCCTTCAGAGGTGGAGGCCATCCTGCACAAATTCAGATTGGAAGAGAGGGCGTTTACGCGCGCCCTCTTCGCGGGAATTGAGGACCGGCTCAATCCCGAGAAACGCATCCGCCCGCCTCTTGCGGCGGATCGTCCTAAGGAGCCGGTAGTGGTTCTAGAGAGGCTCAAGGAGCCATTCAAGGTCCCTGAGCCACCCAAAGCCCAGAGGGGGAAAAAGGCTCCCAAAAAGCCAGAAGTGTCTGCCCAGACGCCTATCCCCGGACCCTCAAGAGACGTGGAGCAAACGCTAGCTCCACACACATCACCAGAGGACCCCCTCCTGCCGGCAACCACCCCCACAAATGAGGGATGGTCCACAGTGGTGCGCAGGGGCAAAGGCAAAAAACCTGCCCCTGCCCCTACCCCCACTACATTGGGTCCAGCGTCGACAGCCCGCGGTCCGGCCTCTGGGGCCGCTAAAAAACAGGCCCCTAAGCCCAAACCTGCAGCCCAGCCCGACGCCAAACAGGCAGCGGCCGCTGACAAAAAGAAGGCCCTGAAGAAAAAGTTGGCTCCCCCCAAAACCGCCGCAGTTGTAGTCACCCTTACTGCGGAGGCCTTACAGAAGGGGGCCACTTACGAAACGGTGCTGCGTGAGGCCAGGTCCAAAATGGACACGTCGGAGATCGGCCCGGCACGATGCAGACAAACCCAGACGGGCGCCCGGAAGTTTGAGTTTCCGGGCGCCAAGAGCGCAGAACTCGCCGACAGTTTTGCGGCCAAACTGAGGGAGGCTGTCCCCGAAGCGGTCAAAGTGACCCGACCGCAGAAGTGTATCAGCCTGATCATATCGGACCTGGACGACTCCGTTACTAAAGAGGAGGTCGTCCAAAAAATCGCGGAGGTTGGCGGCTGCAGCCCAGCAGATGTTAAAGCTGGAGAGGTCCGTCCTGGCCGTGGTGGCGTGGGCACGATACGCGCACAGTGTCCCGTTACCGCGGCCAAGATCATCGTCGACGGAAGACGAATATTAATTGGCTTTTCGTCGGCGTCTGTTCGGGCTGTGGAAGATCCACCTCTGCGGTGTTTCAAGTGTTTCGGCCTTGGTCACACTCGCGCCCTCTGCCCATCTCCGGCCGAGAGGGCGGAATTGTGTTACCGCTGTGGCCAGGCCGGACACAAGGTCGCGGGCTGCAGTGCGAAACCGCACTGCGCAGTTTGTACCGAGAGCGGTCGGCCTGCGGGCCACATCATGGGGGGGAAACGCTGTGCTCCCCCCACCAAGAAGGGAAAGACGCGGGCACCGATCCAGCCCGCTGCCGCTGAAGTCTCAGCAATGGAGGTTGTAGTGTCCGAAAATAATGCCTAGGTACGGTCACTACAATCTCCTCCAGAGCAATGCCAACCATTGCAGGGCCGCCCAGGACATGCTGTCCCAGGCGATGGCCGAATGGTTGGCAGACATTGTGGTGGTTGCTGAGCCATACTCAACCCCAAGCCACTGGTTGAGTGACAGGGATGGCTCAGTGGCGCTGATCCGGCGGGCTGCATCCGACTCTCCTCCCCTCTCGCTCATCGAGACGGGGTCCGGCTACGTCGCTGCTCTCTGGGGCGAAATTATCGTTGTGGGGGCCTATTTTTCACCGAACCGCCCCCTTCAAGATTTCATCGACTTTCTTTCGTCCCTGTCTGTTGTAGTTGGTCGCGCCCATCCTCGCCAGACCCTCGTGGCTGGCGATTTTAATGCAAAATCTGTGGCCTGGGGTAACCCAGCCACATCCTGCAACAGACGGGGCGAACTCTTGGAGGCGTGGGCGGTGTCAGCCGGTGTGTCCCTCCTAAACAGAGGGACAGCTCACACGTGCGTGCGACAGCAGGGGGGGTCGGTGGTGGACGTTTCGTTCGCCACCCCTGCCTTAGCCGCACGAGTGAGTGGATGGAGGGTGGAGGAAGAGGTGGAATCTCTATCCGACCACCGCTACATTAGGTGGTCGGTCTCCGGCCAGAGCTCCGGCGGAGCGCCCGCATCGGGGAACTCAAGGGCCGCTTTTCCCAGGTGGGCACTGTCCCGCCTAGACCATGAAATCGCGAGGGAGGCTGCTTTTGTGCAGGATTGGCTTACACCTCCCTCGCACAACCTGGACGTGAACACCGCAGCGGCCAACCTAAGGGACTCCTTGACCGAGGTGTGCAGTGCGAGCATGCCTCGGTCCCGTCGCCCTCCACCGCGCCGCTCGGTGTACTGGTGGTCTCAGGAGATCGCAGACCTCAGGGCTACCTGTATCGCCGCCCGAAGGGCATACACGAGGAGCAGACGCCGTCGCCGAAGAGATCCGGAGAATGAGGCCCGCCTTTACTCCTCATATTTAGAGGCCAAGCGGGTCCTTAAAATAGCGATCGCAACAGCCAAGGATCGCGGGAGGGCCGAGATGCTCGAGGACCTCAACCAAGACCCATGGGGGAGACCATACAAGGCGGCGCGTAACCAGCTGCGCCCCATCGGTCCCCCCCTCACCGAGGTCCTCGAGCCGACGTTGCTGGGGGACATTATCAGGGCTCTATTTCCAGCTTGTTCGCCCACATTTCGTCCTCCGTCTATGTTCCCCCCACCGGGGTTGGGCTCACTCAACACAGACGTCCCTGCGGTTTCCACCACCGAATTCGGCACGGCGACACTCACTCTCCGTGCGAAAAAGACGGCGCCCGGCCCCGATGGAGTCCCGGCCAAGGTTCTGGCCCTTGCAGCCTCACAAATGGAGGAAAGGTTCCGGAGCCTTTTCGACAATTGCTTCACGTCGGGAAGGTTTCCGGACCCCTGGAAGGAGGGCCTGCTCGTCCTCCTGCGCAAAGAGGGTCGACCGGCAGACTCCCCCTCAGCCTACCGGCCTATTGTCTTACTCGACGAGGCCGGTAAGCTCTTTGAAAGGATCGTTGCGTCTCGCCTGAACCGGCACCTGCGCGATAACGGGCCAGATCTGTCTGAGGCCCAGTTCGGTTTCCGCGCAGGGCGATCCACGATCGACGCCCTGTCGCGCCTTAAGGCCTTAGTAGGGGAGTGTCTGGGGCGGGGGGAGGTGTTGTTGGCCATATTGTTCGACATAGCCAACGCCTTCAACACCATCCCCCACTCCACAGTTCTGAGGGCACTCGAATACCACCGAGTGCCCCAATACTTGCGGGACTTAATACGCAGTTACCTGACAAACAGAAAGGTGTCGTTTGTGGGAAAGAGTGGATGCCTCCACAGCTACAACGTGGAAGCCGGTGTTCCACAGGGGTCCGTGTTGGGCCCCCTACTGTGGAACATCGGCTTTGACTGGCTCCTGCGTGGCGCTCTTCTCCCGGGCATGAGTGTCATCTGCTATGCGGATGACACTCTTGTCACAGCCCGGGGGAAGAATTTCCGGGATGCGGCATGTCTGGCCACCGCCGGCGGCTCTCTCGTCGCGCGGCGCATTCGACTTTTGGGCCTCAACGTCGCTCTTAGTAAGACCGAGGCCATATTGTTCCACGGGCCTCGGCAGCGCCGTCCCCCCGATGCACACATCACAGTCGGGGGCGTGAGGGTGGAAGTAGGGGCCCAGATGAAATACCTGGGCCTCATACTAGACAGCCGGTGGCAATTTGGGGCACACTTCCGAGAGCTGTCACCGCGATTGATGAGAGCAGCTAACTCATTTAGCTGGCTGCTCCCAAACCTAGGAGGACCGATGGTTCATTGCCGGCGACTCTACGCCGGCATACTGCAAAGTATGGCCCTCTATGGGGCTCCCATCTGGGCGGACTCCCTCAACAGGAGGGAGAATCTCCAACTTCTCCGCCGTCCCCAGAGGGCCATAGCGCAGCGGGTTGCACGGGCTTACTGCACCGTAGGTTCCGACGTGGCATTCGTTTTGGCCGGCACCGCCCCCTGGGACTTAGAGGCGGGGGTACAGGCGGACGTCTACATGTGGGTCGCCAGCCAGAGGGCCCAGGGAGAACGTCCCTCCATTACCGAGAGGGACGCGATCAGGAGAGTGTCCCGCGAGGTCCTAGTTGGAAAGTGGTCGGAGCGTCTCGCCGTTGCCAGCTGGGGCCGACGTTTTCTCGACGCGTTCGGGCCAATTCTTGGTCGCTGGCTCGAACGAAAGCACGGCAACCTCTCCTTCCGGTTGGTGCAGGTCCTGACAGGGCACGGCTGCTTTGGGTCCTACCTGCACCGTATCGGAAGGGAGGAGTCGCCGTCGTGCCAACACTGCGGTGCGGCGGCAGACAACGCGGAGCACACTCTCCAAGAGTGCCCATCATGGGCCACCCAGAGAGCCGATTTAGCGGCAGTTGTGGGACCAAACCTCTCACTTCCCAGCCTCGCGGAGGCTATGCTTGGGAGCGAGAGAGCCTGGGCGGCGACCGCCTCTTTCTGCGAGAGTGTCATCTCAGCGAAGGAGGCGGCGGAGCGGGGCCGGGAGGACGATCCTCTCGCGCCTCCGCTCCGAAGGCGTAGGAGGGGGCGAACGAGGCGCCAATACAACAGTCTCGCCCCTCCTAGCGGAGACACGCGGGTGGTTGGTGCGGGGGCACCGCCATCCGCATTGCACGCGTCTCCGCTGCCGCCGGACGGGAATAGCTCGGTACCCCCGGCTATTCCCGTCGCCCCCCCAGCAGGGGGGGGACATGTGGTGCCCGCCGTTTAGGGCGGGCCGATCGCTTGGAGGGAGTTGTGGATGAAAGGCTAGGCCACCACCCATGACATCCCTCCACTCGAGCGATGAGGGGTACCGCGGGGTTTTAGTGGGTATACCCCGGCCACTTCCATCTTGGCCGGAGCAGGGGCCTTTAATTCCAGAGGCCCCCGGGAGTCCCACACACCACCCTGCCCCCCCGGGCAGGGTGACGGTGCGTAACGCATTTCCCCGCGTCAAAAAACAAAAAAAAAAAAAAAAAAAAAAGGTTAGGTTAGGTTGGGGTAGCAGGTCGGACAACCTCCTCGTGCGCTCACCCGTTTGTTAGTCCCCTTTAGCATTGGGGGGGAAGGACAAACGGCTTGAGCCTGGTTTACCCTGGGCAACGGCGGCTGGAAACTTCTCCCGGGGGATCTTTCCAGTCGACGGCAATGGTCCGACACCACCGTGCCCTCCCGTCCCTCCCTCCCTTGGGAGGGTTACGTGGAAGGGCACTGGGGGGGTCTGGGGACTATGGGGGGGATCTTTGGGGGTTCTTCTTTCCTTTCTTTTTCTACTCTTCAAACCTTCTTTCCATTCTTTCTTTTCTTATAGAGGGAGCTCTACCTCTCTAAAAATTGAGCAACACACACATCATGGAAGCGGTTGTCAAAAATGATATACCCCAGGGCGGTACCGGCCGGGAGGCCGGAGAATCCGCCGGCGCGTCTCCGGACGCGTCCTGCCCCTCGTATTCTGGGGGGGGCACCAATCGCGAAGTGCTGTGCACTATTCCTGCTCCTACGGAGCAGAAGAAGATGAAGGAGACGAAGAGGAAGACGGATGAGACGAAAATACCGGAGGTGACGAAGAAGGCGGAGCCAACACGGGCGGTCCGGCGCAGCCAGCGCCTCCTTCGCCCAGGCGGAGAAAGAAGCGACCGAAGCCGGAGCAGAAGTAGCGGCAGGGAAGCTTCTCCCCGGGCGTCCGCAGGTGCAGCTTCTGGAAAAGAAGAGGTGAGTAAAGAGGTGAGTGAGGGCAGTGCAGGTGGAAGCCGAGACGCGTCCCCGGGTACATCAGGCGTGGAGTCGGACTCGTCGTCCCACGTAAGTCTGATGACAGTCGACCCCTCCTCAGAGGAAGAACGTGGGCGGCTGTGGCAAAAAAAGGAGGCGTGCAAGCGGAAACACACCAAGCCGGCGAAGGGCGGTTCCGGACCGGACAAGAGCAAGAGCGGCTCGGAGTCCGCCGAGGGCCCCTCGGCCCCAAAAGGTAAGACCGTAGGCCGTCCGCCGACGACCGGCGAATACGTCGGTTTGGCGGCGGCCAAGAAAAAGTTTGCTCGCGAAAGTCGCGAGTCTGAGCGGGCGGAAGCAGAGGCGAGAGCCGAACGAGAGGTCGCGGAGATGGACCGGAAGTTGCGTTTAACGCGAGACCGGGCCGCACGACTCTCGGAATCCTCTCAAGATGAGAGGGACATGGCAGCCTCTGTTCTTAGGGAGCGGATGAGCGGCTCCGTTGCGATTGTGCGCAAGGTAATAGCTACCTCTGGGCACCTAAAGGGGACAAACCAACGAGCCCTCAAAACAGCGGCTGAGGAGTTCGAGCGCATATCCACAGAGCTGTACGAGCGTACGGTCTCCGCGGAGACGGAGAAGCTCCAGGCGGAGAACTCCCGTCTCCAAGCGGAACTCCTGAAGCAGGGGAAGATGCTGGAGCAGCTTCGGGAGGAGATGACAAGCCTGCGCGCAAGTTTGGTGGCACAAGAGCCGCCCCGAGCTGTCGTCGGTGGAGAGGAGCGGAACGTATTCGCATACGTCGACGCCAGATTCGAAGCCCTGGAGAGGCGCCTACCTCCGGAGCGACTTCGACCCCCCCTGGCTGCTGACAAGCGCAACGCAACGGAGCCGCCGACCCCGACGCCGCGTCCCACGCCCGCTCAGCGTACACAAAGAGGAACGGAATCTGCGAAGGCCGCACCACCTGCAGCGGCCCCACAGTCGAAGGCTCCAGCGCCGACCAAACCCGCGCCCCGCAAGGGGCGGAGGGCGAGGAAGGCCGCGAAGGGCAAGGCGGCACCTGCCGCCCCACCCCCAAGGGAGCCACGCCCCTTGCCGCCGGCTCCGACCTCCATGGAGGAGGGATGGACCACGGTGGTGAGGAGAGGCCGTACAAACGGCAAAGGGGCTGCTGCAGGAGCAGTACCCGGACCCCAGCCGAGGCAGCAGAAGGCGCCGAAACCGCCCCGACTCCGCCCCGCGCGTGCGGCGGTTGTAGTGTTAACACTACAGCCCGATGCCGACAAGCGGGGCGTCACGTACGGTGGCGTGATTACCGAGGCCAAGGCCGGGATTTCCCTGGCGGCCCTCGGTATAGAGTCGGTGCGGTTTCGACGCGCAGCGACCGGCGGCACTATTTTAGAGCTGCCGGGAGCTGAGACGGACAGCAGGGCAGACGCCCTGGCTGACAAGCTGCGCGAGGTCCTCAACGCGGATGACGTGAGGGTTTCCCGGCCTGTGAGGTGCGCAGAAATGCGCATCTCTGAGCTGGACGACTCCGTCTCCGCAGAGGAGGTCGCAGCCGCCGTCGCCAAGGCTGGGGGTTGCTCGGTAGAGTCCGTCAGGACGGGCCCGATTCGCCGAGCACGATCCGGGCAAGGCGCCTGTTGGGCACGCTGCCCCGTTTCGGCGGCCGGAAAGCTGGCTGGCGGTAATCGCCTGCTGGTGGGATGGTCGTCGGCGCGGGTGCAGTTATTAGAGGCTAGAGAGTTGCGCTGCTTCCGGTGCCTTCAGCGGGGGCACGTCAGGGCGCAGTGCGACTCCGATGTCGACCGCAGTAGCCAGTGCTACCGGTGCGGACAGCTTGGCCATCTAGCCAGTGCCTGCGAGGAGGCGCCACACTGCACGGTGTGTGCCATAGCCGGCCGAAAGGCCGGCCACAGGGTTGGGAGCAAGGCCTGCACTTCTCCCAAACCCACGAAACGCGGTCGGCGGACTGCCACTGAGGCCAAGGCCCAGTCGCAGCCCGCCCCCTCCGAATCACCTCGGGACGCGGAGATGACGACAACCTCGTCTCCGTAAGATGGCGCTCAGATTCCTTCAGGGGAATCTCAATCACTGCGCCCGAGCTCAAGACCTTATGGTCCAGAGCATGGCGCAGTGGTTGGTAGCCATGGCGGTTATGGCCGAGCCGTACTTCGTCCCCCCCGATTGGGAGGCGGATGTTGACGGCACAGTGGCCATAATCACCCGACCGGTGGTTGGCGCTCCCCCTTTTCGGAGAATCGAAAGGGGGCACGGATGGGTTGCGGCTGAGTTGGGGGGGGGCATCCTGCTTGTCGGGGTGTACTTCTCCCCCAACCGGTCCCTAGCTCACTTCGAGAGCTTTCTCTCCGAGCTGGAGACTGTGTTCGGCCGCAATCGTTCGCTCCATGTGCTCGTGGCTGGGGATTTCAATGCCAAATCCTTGGTATGGGGATCCCCAGCGACAGATGTGCGTGGTAGTGCGCTTGAGGAGTGGATGGTTGCTTCAGGATTGACAGTCTTGAATCGAGGTTCGGTAGACACATGCGTGCGCATGCGGGGTGGGTCCATCGTGGACTTAACGTTCGCGAGCCCCGCGCTAGCGCGCCGTGTCCAGGACTGGAGAGTGTTGGTCGATGTGGAGACGTTGTCGGACCACCGGTATATCCGGTTCGACGTCTGTCCGCAACAGCCGACGCTCCAGACCGGTCCAAGCCGTCCTCGGTTTAGGGACTGTCCGCGCTGGGCTCTGAAGCAGCTTGACCGTGAGATGGCGGAATGTGCTTCCCTTGTCCAGGCGTGGATCCCTGCGCCGGATGGGCCTGTCGATGTGGAGAGCGAGGCCGGTTGGTTCCGGGGGGCGCTGTCGCATATTTGCGACGCAGCCATGCCCCGGGCCGGGCCAGTCTCTCCGCGTAGACAGGTGTACTGGTGGTCCGCAGACCTCGCGGACTTACGCTTCGCGTGCGTGAGGGCGAGACGCCAGTACTCCCGGTACCGGCGCAGGCGCGTCAGGATGCCGGACGAGGAGTCGCGCCTCTACGACACCTATCGGGTGGCGAAGAAGGCGCTCAAGGTGGGAATCGACAGAGCCAAGACCAGAGCAAGGGAAGAGTTCCTCGGGACGCTCGATGCCGATCCGTGGGGGAGGCCGTATAGGGTGGCGCTGAGTAAGCTCCGCCCCTGGGCCCCCCCGGTGACGCAGAGCCTCCCACCCCCCTTGCTCCGCACCGTGGTCGAGGCACTATTCCCCACCCAAACCGTGGAGCACATTCCGCCATTGGTAACGCCGCCGACAGGTGATGTGGGCGCAGTCGAGGTCCCGGCCGTGTCGGACGCTGAGTTCGATGCGGCCGTCTCTCGCATGCGGGCCCGTAACACGGCCCCCGGCCTAGACGGCATACCCGGCCGCGTGTTGGCAATTTGCCTTCCGTGGCTGGGGCCGAGGCTGCGTGGGCTGTTCACGGCCTGCCTCGAGCGGGGACGTTTTCCGCGCGAGTGGAAAACGGGCAAGCTCGTTCTGTTGCAGAAGGATGGTCGTCCGTTCGACTCTCCCTCGGCCTACCGCCCGATTGTGTTGCTCGACGAGCTTAGCAAACTCTTAGAGCGCATAATTGCTGGCCGCCTGATTGGTCACCTCAATGAGGTGGGTCCGAATCTGTCGGATAATCAGTTCGGATTTAGGCGTCATAGGTCCACGGTTCACGCGATTCTCCGCGTGAAGGACATCGCACAATCTGCGATGTCGCAGGGTCGAGTGGTGTTGGCCGTATCTCTTGATATCGCCAACGCTTTCAACACCCTGCCGTGGAGTTGTATAAAGGAGGCACTCCGACACTTTAGGGTGCCCCTTTATCTGAGGCTGATCCTCGACTCGTACCTGAGCGAGAGGTACGTAGAGTTCCCTGGCCGAGATGGTTGGTCGCGGCACCCCATGTCGTGCGGTGTCCCGCAGGGTTCGGTCCTTGGGCCGCTCCTGTGGAACATTGGCTACGACTGGGCACTTCGCGGTGCCAACCTCCCGGGGGTCGACGTAACTTGTTACGCCGACGATACCCTGGTGACGGCGAGAGGGAAGTCATACAGAGAGGCAGCTATCCTGGCCACTGCAGGCGTGGCGCAGGTCGTCGGTCGTATCCGGCGCTTAGGGCTTCATGTAGCCCTAGAGAAGTCCGAGGCCATATGTTTCCATGGTCCTCGGCAGAAACCTCCAGCCGGTTCTCACATCTGTGTGGGGGGGTCCCAGATCTTTGTCGAGTCGACCATGAAGTACCTGGGATTGGTCCTCGACAGTCACTGGAACTTCCTGCCGCACTTTAGGCGCTTGTCGCCTAAACTGATGAGAACCGCTGCCGCCTTGGGCAGGCTTCTGCCCAACGTCGGGGGGCCAAAGGCATCTTGCCGGCGGCTCTACGCGGGGGTCGTGCGGTCTATCGCCCTGTACGGCGCACCTGTGTGGGCCGACACCCTGACAAGCCGGTGTATCGCGGAGCTGCGGAGACCGCAGCGAGCGATGGCAGTCAGGGTGATACGGGGCTACCGCACGATCTCCTACGAGGCGGCGTGTGTGCTAGCCAGCTCACTCCCCTGGGACCTCGATGCGAGAGCCCTCTCGGCGGTGTTCCGCTGTCGGGAGGAGGCGCGTCGGGCCTCAGCCCACGGGGTGACGTCACGCGAGGTGAGCGCCTTGTTGGTAGAGTTCCGCACACTTGCTGTGGAGCTCTGGGACGTGCGACTGGCTGATCCCGGAGCCGGTCTTCGGACCGTCTCGGCGATCCGGCCTGTCCTAGCTGCATGGTTGAACAGGACCCATGGCGCGGTAACCTTCCATCTGGCTCAGGTGCTCTCGGGGCATGGATGCTTCGGGAAGTACCTGTGTCGGATCGGTCGGGAGGCGACCGGGTCCTGTCATCACTGCGGCTCCGTTGAGGACAGTGCTGAGCACACGTTGGAGGAGTGTCCGGCTTTTGCCGTAGAGCGCAATGCGCTATCCGCCGTTGTTGGGCGAGACCTCTCTCTACCGGCCGTGGTGTCTGCCATGGTGAGTAGTGAGGAGTCTTGGGACGCGGCGCTCTCCTTCTGCGGCAGTGTCATGTCGCAGAAGGAGAGCGCCGAGCGCCAGCGCGAGCTGGACGATCCCGCCCGACGTCGTAGGCGAGGCCGCCGTGGCGATGGTGTCTAGCCCGGCGGCGCCCTGCAGGGGGGGCTCCGAATACTCCTGAGGTATCCCTGCCTGTCGTAGGAGGCGACTAAAAGGGCCTTTGGGGTCGTGGGGGTTAGGGGGGGTGGCCCTCTGGCCCTCAATCGTCCCCGGAGAAGCCGACTGCAGGTGTTACACCCGGTCCGTCAGGATAGGGTACACAGCTGTCTATGTGGTCGTGAAACACCACCCTAGGTGTTCTGGGGGAGAATACCACTCCCTCGAGATGGGCCGCCAGGCGGCAGCGCGCGCTACGTAGACTTTACGAGATGAATCCCGACAGTGGGGATCCCGTTGGTTTTGCGTTAGCGCCCGAAGAACGACAGCCTTGAGGTTTAGTCGGTAGGGTCTCCGGAGATTGCTACCGGTTTCGAGCCCGACTCACCCTTTTAGGTCCACCCAGGACTCTAACTGGATGGTGCGTAAGTAAGCATTCCTCAAGTAAAAAAAAAAAAAAAAAAGGTTAGGTTAGGTTGGGGTATCGGGTCAGGAAACCTCCTCGTGCGTCTGGCTGTTTGTCGGTCCCTCACAATCTCCTTTTGGGGATTAGGAGGGAACGGCAAGCAGTCGGGCCAGGTTTACCCCGGGCAACGGCGGCTGGTAAAGTCCTTTGGGATTTTGCCAGTCGACGGCAATGTCCTGACACACTGGGGGGGATCTTTGGGGTTCTTCTTTCTTTTCTCTTCTACTCTTCTTTCCTTTTATTCTTTATCTATCGTTTCTCACCGCTCTCTCTGCGGTGCTGCGGTGTCGCGGTTTGCGACCGTGTCGTGCGTCGCTGTTGTGCGGCGTTTTTGTGGGGCGGAGGTGTCCGCGGCTCGACGGGCCCGCTATTCCACGGTCGTCGTGGGTAGTGGGCAGACTTCGGTCACCGTCGGGCAAGCTGCCTCTACTCCCGAGTGTCGTGGATCATGTCTCGCGGCTCGGGGTAGGGGTAGTGGTCCTGCCTTAATTGGTCGGGCCGAGTGGAGTAAACCACAATAAAAAATCCCCTAAGGTCCGGTGTTGCGACTCGCGGCACCGGCGCCTCCTTCCTTCGGGTTGGAGGAGGCAGGACGGGATAGAGCCTGCCACCTAGCGGTCAAACTCACGGGACCACCCGCCCCCGTGCAGTATTAGGGTTACCCGAGTACACGGCTCTGCTCGGGTGGACCGTCTTGACCGAAGTCACGTGGGAACAAAAATGAGTTGTTTAAATAAATCTATAAAACCTTTTGACGTAAGTGAGGAGTCGGACGTCGCTGTGGGAGTCGCGGGGGGTAGCGCCCCTGGATTTGCATCGTCAGATGCTTCTGTCGGGAGCCGCGCATCGTCTGCGGCAAGTGGAAAATTCTTCGCCGGTCATGGCGGAGTCAATTTGTCAGACTCTGACACTGACACATTGACGGGTGCGTCGGATGCAAGCGTTCCAGCTGCACGCACGAAGTTTTTAAAAGCGCGCAAACGCACGCATAACAAAGGAGCAGCGGCGTCGTCGGGGGAGGCCTCCGCGACGTCCGCCAAAAAGAAGGTAAAGGCCAAACGCAAACCAGGCCGTCCCCCAACCACTGGGGAATATGTGGGTAAAGCCGAGGCCCAGCGGGAATTTAACGCCGCCCAAAAAGAACGGGTGCAACTGGAGTTGGAGGCACAGCTCCTGGAAAAGGAGCGGGTGACCCGCGCGGCGCGAGCCAAAGTGGGCTACGGGGTCATCATAGGCAGCAACTATGAAGGAATGCCTACAGCGGAAATTGAGCGGGTCGTCGCCGAGGACGCTGATGAAATCGCCAACATGGCGTCCCGGTGCTCTAACCTAAAGGGCACGTTCCAAAAAGGGTTCAAGGAACGTGCCCTTAACATGAAGGCAGCCATGAGCGAGCTGGCGAAGCGCTCTGTCTCGGAGGAGACGATGAGATTGCAGGCCACTAACGAGCGCCTGCAATCAGAACTCGACCAACTCCGCAAGGAGGTCGCGGATTTGAAAGCCGCCATAAATGTTAGCCACAAAGAGGTTCTGCCCTCTATGGAGGTATGCGAGGTGTCTTCTCCCCCCTCTGCACCACCTGCGTTTGGTTTGCAGGATATAGAGGCCCTGCTACACAAGATGCGGAACGAGGAGCGTGCCTTCACCCGCGCCTGCTTAGCGGGGATCGAAGACCGCCTGCTCCCTAAACAGAACTTGCGTCCGCCTCTGGCAGCGGACCGTAGGGAGCCGGTCGTGCTGGTAGAAAGGCTGAAGGAGCCTTTTAAGGTACCAGGCCCTCCAAAGCCTAAAGACACGACGTCTCAACCACCTCGAGCGTCCTCTTCGACTGTGACTGCCCTCAAATCGGCAAAATCCAAAACTGTGGCCCCATCACCGGCCCCAGCACAAGATCAGGAAGACCTAATGCTGCCGTCTACCACCCCGGCTAATGAGGGGTGGTCGACGGTGGTAAAGAAGGGAAAGGGGAAGAAGTCCCCTGCGAAGACGACTTCGCCTGCCGCCTCTAATCCCAAGCCATCTACATCTTCGGCCGGGAACAAGGGCCCCAGCAACAAGGCCCCCGAAAAGAGCAAGGCGAAGAAAAAGAAGCCGCTCACCCCCCCGAAAACTGCTGCGGTCGTTGTGGCCCTGACCGCCGAGGCAGTTGAACGGGGGGAAACCTACGAGTCCGTCCTTCGGCGGGCTCGTGGGAATATTGACACCGCCAGTCTGGGCCCCGCGCGTTGTAGGCAAACGCAAACCGGGGCCCGGAAATTTGAGTTTCCGGGGGCGAAGAGCGTCGAGCAGGCCGACCTCTTCGCCTCAAAGTTGAAGGAAGTCATTGCTGATGCCGCAGTGATCTCGAGACCGCAGCGCTGCGTCGGCCTCGTCGTGTCGGACTTAGACGACTCTGTCTCTAAGTCCGAAATTGTAGAAAAAGTGGCTTCTGTCGGGGGTTGTCCGGCGGAATCGATAAGGGCGGGCGAACTTCGCACGGGCCGCGGGGGTGTGGGCACCATCCGCCTACAGTGCCCCATCACTGCGGCCAAGAAGATCTTGGACGGAGGCCGCCTGCTAATTGGTTTTAGCTCGGCGTCAATTAAATTGTTGGAGGACCAGCCCCTACGGTGCTTTAAGTGCTACGGGGTTGGTCACACCCGGGCGCTGTGCCCTTCGTCATCTGAGCGCGCGGGCCTCTGTTTCCGCTGCGGGAAGGCAGGCCACAAAGCTGCCTCCTGCAGTGAGAAGGCACAATGCCCCGTCTGCGCTGAAAGTGGGCGGCCCGCGGGCCATCTCATGGGGGGGAAGAACTGCAACCCCCCCCCCAAGAAGGGAAAGATGAAGGCCTTGGTCCGGCCAATCGTCGTAGCGGCTGTCGAAGCCATGGAGGTGGCCCCTATCAACAATAATGGATAGGTCGACCCCAAGAAAGTTTTTGTTGGCGAACACCAACCACTGCCGGTCGGCGCAGGACTTATTGTCCCAGGCGCTGGCCCAGTGGTTGGTAGACGTGGCGGTCGTAACCGAGCCGTACTCGGTGCCCAGCAGCTGGCTGGGTGACCGGGACGGCCTAGTTGCAATAATACCTCGGCTAGGCACGGACTGCCCCACTCTCTCTCTCATAGAAAGGGGGCAGGGCTATGTGGCCGCCTCGTGGGCGGGTCTTGTGGTCATTGGGGCATATTTCTCCCCAAATCGCCCGATCCGGGAATTCGAGGGGCTTCTCGACACGATAGGGGGAGTTGTTTTCCGCGCTTCGGGTCGGCAAATTCTGCTTTGTGGCGACCTGAACGCGAAATCGACTGCATGGGGGAATCCATCCCCCTCATGCAATAGACGCGGCGAACTCCTACAACTCTGGGCTGCATCATCGGGGCTCTCCCTACTGAATAGGGGATTCACCCACACGTGCGTGCGACAGCAGGGCGGATCAGTGGTGGACATTTCGTTCGCCACCCCTGCTCTCGCCGCACGCGTGGGAGACTGGAGGGTAGACCTGGGGGAGACTTTATCCGACCACCGCTATGTGCGGTGGGAGATCTTCCCCCAGAGCTCCGCTGGAGCGCCCAGATCGGGCCGGTTTCGTTTCCCGAGGTGGGCACTGTCCCGCCTCGACCGGCAGGCGGCGAGGGAGGCCGCCTTCACTCAAGACTGGTTGGCGGCTCCCCCCAGTAACAATGTGGATGACGCCGCAGCCCAGCTGCGAGCATCAATGACCGAGGTGTGCAACTCAAGCATGCCTCGGTCCCGCCGGCCGCCACCAAGACGCGCCGTCTACTGGTGGTCGGCGGAGCTGGCAGAGCTCCGTGCCGCTTGTGTCGCAGCCAGACGGGCTGTCCAGCGCTGCCGGCGACGCCGCGCAAGGGACCCGCACGAAGAGGAGCGTCTCCAGGCCGCCCATTTGGAGGCAAAACGTCTTTTAAAAGCCGCCATAGGCGAGGCGAAAGACCGAAGCAGGGAGGAGATGCTCGAGGGTCTCAACAGCGACCCGTGGGGGAGGCCCTACAAGGCTGCGCGTAAACAACTGCGCCCCATTGGCCCCCCCCTCACTGAGACCCTCGAGCCGGCTCTGCTGGACGGGGTTGTTCGGGCACTTTTCCCGGCCCGCCTCACGACCTTCACCCCGCCAGCCATGGCCCCTGCATCGAGGACATTGACCGATGAGGAAATTCCACCAGTCTCGCTAGAGGAGTTCGGCACGGCGGCGCTTTGCCTCCGTGCCAAGAGGACAGCGCCTGGGCCCGACGGTGTGCCGGCCTGTGTGCTAGCCATCAGCACCCTTGAGATGGAGGGCAGGTTTCGGGACCTCTTCGACCGGTGTTTTTCGGTCGGGAGGTTCCCGAAACCATGGAAGGAGGGGCAGTTGTGCCTGCTTCAAAAGGAGGGACGTCCGCCCGATTCCCCGTCGGCATACCGGCCCATCGTGTTACTGGATGAGGCCGGAAAACTGTTCGAACGGGTGATCGCGGCGAGACTGAACGGGCACCTCAGGTCATCGGGGCGCGACCTGAGCGACGCGCAGTTTGGGTTCCGGACGGGGCGATCAACGATTGACGCCCTGTCGCGCCTCAAAGGGGTGGTCGCGGATTCGTGGGAGAGAGGGGATGGGGTTTTGGCTATATCATTCGATATAGCCAATGCGTTTAACTCCATCCCCCACGCCACGATCCTGGAGGCGCTCCGCTATCATGGGGTGCCCCAGTACATTTGGGACTTGCTGAAGAGCTATCTGGAGGGCCGTCGAGTTTTATATGTTGACCGAGAAGGTCGTCTCGGAAATCACGTCGTAGAGTCCGGTGTTCCACAGGGGTCAGTCTTAGGGCCCCTTTTGTGGAACATCGGATTCGATTGGTTGTTGCGGGGCAGTCTCCTCCCGGGCATGGGTGTCATATGTTATGCGGATGACACCCTTGTCACAGCCCGGGGGAGGGACTTTGCATCGGCCTCGTCTCTGGCCTCCGCTGGGGGTTCGTTGGTCGCCCGGCGCATCGCCCTTCTGGGGCTGAAGGTCGCGCTGCATAAAACCGAGGCCATTTACTTTCCCGGGCCTCGGCAGCGTCGACCTCCACCTGACGCCCATATTTTCATCCAGGGCGTCAGGGTGGACATTGGGACCCAGATCAAGTATCTGGGTCTGGTGGTGGACGCGCGATGGCAGTTTGGCCCGCACTTTAGCGGGCTGTCATCGCGCCTCCTTAAGGCGGCCGACTCCCTCGGCTGGCTCCTCCCGAATCTGGGGGGGCCCAGGGCCGGATGCCGGCGGCTCTACGCCGGCATCATAAGAAGTATGGCCCTATATGGGGCACCAATTTGGGCTGACTCCCTCCGCAGAAGGGAGAACATCAGTAACCTGCGGAGGCCACAACGGGCCATAGCCCAACGCGTGGCCAGATGCTACCGGACAGTCGGGTACGCAGCCACATGTGCCCTGGCCGGGACCCCGCCCTGGGATCTTGAAGCCCAGGCCCTGGCCAGGGTGTATCATTGGCAGGCCGGGCAGCGTCAACAGGGAAACCGCCCCGCCCCCACTGAGTTGGGGGCCGTCCGGCGGCAGGTCTACAGGGATCTTGTTGGATCCTGGTCGCGAGAATTAGCCGAGGCCAATTTCGGAAGGTGGACGCTAGATGCGCTCGGGCCCGTACTTGCTGAGTGGCTCGAGCGTCCTCCGTCGTTGTTTATAACGTATCGTTTGGTGCAGGTACTGTCCGGACACGGTTGTTTCCGGAAGTACCTGCACCGGATAGGACGTGAGGAGACTCCGTCGTGCGCACACTGCGGCACGGCGGAGGATACGGCGGAGCACACTTTGTGCGAGTGCCCGTCGTGGTCCGCCCAGCGCGCTCATCTCTGCGCTGTGGTCGGACCGAACCTCTCGCTCCCGCGCATGGTGGAGACCATGCTACGGAGTGAGGGGGCCTGGGCGGCAACCGCCTCCTTCTGTGAGGAAGTCATCTCACTGAAGGAGGCGGCGGAGCGCGAGCGGGAGGATGATCCTTCCGCTCCGCTGCTCCGAAGGCGTAGGAGGGGGCGAACGAGGCGCCAATACAACAGCCTCGCCCCTCCTAGCGGAGACATGCGGGTGGTGGGTGCGGGGGCACCCCCATCCGCCTTGCACGCGTCTCCGCAGCCGCCGGACGGGAATAGCTCGGTATCCCCGGCTATTCCCGTCGCCCCCCCTGACGGGGGGGGGCATGTGGTGCCCGCCGTTTAGGGCGGGCCGGTCGCCGGAGGTGTTAACGGCAGCGAAGGCTGTGCCGAGATCCCCGTTAACACCTCCACTCAGGCGATGAGGGATACCGCGGAGTTTTAGTGGGTATACCCCGGCCATTTACCATCTTCGGCCGGAGCAGGGGACCCTTACTCAAGGTCCCCCGGGAGCCCCACACACCACCCTGCCCCCCCGGGTAGGGTGACGGTGCGTAATGCATTTCTTCGCGCTACAAAAAAAAAAAAAAAAAAAAGGTTAGGTTAGGTTAGGTTAGGTTAGGTTAGGTTAGGTTAGGTTAGGTTAGGTTAGGTTAGGTTAGGTTAGGTTAGGTTAGGTTAGGTTTTTTTTTTTTTTTTTTTTTTTTTTTTTTTTTTTTTTTTTTTTTTTTTTTTTTTTTTTTTTTTTTTTTTTTTTTTTTTTTTTATGTTTTAAGTCTTTTTCCTCTAACATAATTAGAGACTTTGTTTATCTTATTGTTATATTAATGCCATTTATATATTGATTATTATATTTTATTCATTGTATATTTTAAGATTTATACTATTTATTTTTAATCGCTAGTTTTTATCATATGAAATGCAAGTTTATTGTTTCTATTATTTTTATACTGTTGTTTTGTGCTTTTAACTTTTAATCTTTGTTACGTTTTATTGCTTTTATTGCAACACATGTGCAATATTTTAGAAAGCTTTCATAATTTTTTCCTCCTATTATTTCTGCTAGGTTTTCTACTTTTAAATTTTCTCCAATTTCTTCTTCCAGCTGATGCCTTTCTCTTCCGTTTGTTGGGCACTCTATCAGTAGATGTATGACTGATTCTTCCACAGCTGGGTCACAGAGACATGAAGGGCTTCCCTTACATTTGAAGCGATGTAGGTATTCTGAGAACCCACCATGTCCTGTTAGTACTTGCGTCAGGATGTAGTCACAGTTTATTTGGCGCATTGTTTTGTATGCCATTTTAACATTTGGCAGGAATAACTTTGTCACTCCTGCTGAAGTGCCAGATTTGTATATATTATCCCATCTCTCTATTGTGTCTTGCCTAATTTCTCTTTTGATGTATGAAATGGGACATTTATCATACTCCGGTCTGGTCTTTTTGTTGAGCGCTGCATCCTTCGCTAAGTCATCTGCTCTTTCATTTTCAGGAAGCCCCGCATGCGCCTTCACCCAGAAGAGGTGCACGTGTTTATGTTGTTCTTTTATTGTTTTCAGATCTTGGCGCACCTCTTCTGCAACGGGATGGAGGCTTCCTGGGTTCCGGATTGTCTCCAGTGCTGATCGAGAGTCACTATATATGCCGTAAGTATTATTATCTTTTCGTTTTAGAATTTCTTTTACTGCTCTTTTAATTGCAAATAACTCTGCTTGGTAGACCGTGCAGACATTATCTAGCTTTATTTTTATATTTTTAATTTCTGTTTTGTTTTTCCAGATTGAAATTGCGGCTCCCACTTTTCCTTCGATTTTACTTCCATCTGTATATATCCTTATATCATATGTATTGTATTTATCTATTTCCTTCTGGTCTACCAAGCAGAGAAATTCTATGTTGTGTTGTTGTGCCGGGTGAGGTTTTTCTTTGTAGGGAACCCTCTCCTCGATTTCCCTATCCTGTGCTAGCTGTATTACTCCCTTCTTAGCTTTGTATAATAATGCTGCTTCTTTTATTCTTAGATCTAGTGGGAGCAGTCCAGCGAGCACCAATGCTGAATTCAAAGACACGGTTCTGTAGGCCTTGCAAATTTTTTGAGCAAAAGCTCTCTGTACCGTGTCCAAGTGTTTTTTGACACTAATTTTTTCCGCAGCTGGAGCCCAGACACTTGCCGCGTATAAGATTATGGGTTCCACGACTGCTGTATAGATTATTCTTATTATTTCTGGATGTAGGCCCCAATTAGTTTTTGCAGCTTTGGCGAGTTGTCCATATACAGAGAGGGCTTTTTTACAGGCTTCAGCTACGTGGTCATTAAAGGTGAGTTTACTATCAATATGTACTCCTAGTAGCTTGATTTTGTCTGACATTTTTATTGAGACACCTCCCATGGTCAAGAGTGGTGTACCATGCTTCAGTTTCCTTGTAATTAGCATTGCGTTGGTTTTGTGTGCTGCAAATTTTAATTTATTTAGTGTACCCCACTCTTGAACATAGGCTAGGGTAGCATTGGCCTGTGCTTGGATTTCTTCTGCTGTATCCCCAGTGAAAACTAAGACGACATCATCGGCAAAGGCTTGGCAGTAGTCGCCTCTCATTTCCAAGCCTTTGAGTAGGGGATCCAGCAGAAGATTCCAGAGTATGGGTCCTCCTATAGAGCCTTGTACACACCCTTTTTCTGTCTTTCTTTTGCTTTCCTGTCCCGCATATCTCACATTGACTTTTCTGTTTTCTAGGTAGCTTTTTAGGATCTTCCGGGTGTTTATTGGGCATCTTTCCTCCGCCAGTCTCACATTTATGGCAGGCCACCATGCACTATCAAAAGCTCCCTCTATGTCCAATGAAACCATTGTGACTATCTTTTTGTTTTCTAGGTTGTTGCGGATGTGATTAATTAGGGCATAGAGGGAGTCTTCTGTACTTTTCTGGGGAACAAAGCCATATTGATGTGGACTTAGTTTTGGTAAGATGTGATACTTGACTCTAGCCATAGTCATTTTCTCAAATATTTTTCCTAGTACGGGAAGGAGCCCAATAGGTCGGTATGATCTCGGGGATGTATAATCATCTTTACCGGGTTTTCGGAGGACGACTACTATTGCTTCTTTCCAAATAGTTGGAAAGTGTCCAAGTTGCAGACATTTATTTGTGAGTGTTAGGAATATCTCAGGGTTCTGGGCAATTGCTGTTTCACAGATATCTGACGTAAGTCCATCCTTTCCAGGTGCTTTTTTAGGGTTAAAACTTTGAACAGCTCGATTCATCTCTTCTTCTGTAAATTTTGGGTCTGTTATTTCGCTATCGTTTTGTGTATTGGTCTGTGTTGCTTTGAATCTTATTTTCCGATGTTCTATTGTATCTTCTATCTCATTGTCTGTTGGGTAAAATGTTTCTGCGAGTAATTTGGCTGATTGTTCGGCGTTCAAAGTTTTTCCCTTCTTACATAGCAGTACGTCTTCCTGTCTTTTAGTTGTTTTTCCTATAACTCTGTAAATTCCTTCCCACATTCCTTCCTTATCCTGCTTTTCACAAAACTCCTTCCAACTATTTGTTTGTGCCTTTTTAACTTCATATTCATATTTTTCTTTCTGTTTCAGGTATTCTTCTACAACAACTGCTCTTCGGGTTGGTGCGGCGCAGCGGATGCGGCGTTTCTTCGTGGCGACTTCTCTTTTCATCGCAGCGAGTTCATCATTCCACCATGGTAAGGTAAGTACCGTTTGTTCTTTCTTTTTAGGTATAGTTTCTTCGCATGTATCTATTATTGCTTGTGTATATTCTTCTATTGTTTTGTCTAATTTTATTGTACTATCTATTTTTTGTATTTCTTCTTTATTTATATTTTTATCTGTTAGATGTTGGTCCAATTTCTCTCGAAATTGGTCCCATTTTGCTTTATTAGTATTGTATTTTCTTGTAGTTCTTTTTATGTCTGTTCCTGTTGATTTTAAGAGTTTGATTTTAAATATTATTGTACCATGGTCTGAACTGGTAACATCTCCTGCGACTCTCCAGTCGTCCACTTTTGCGAGCATGTTCATAGAGCATACAGTGATATCTACACAGCTGGTGATTCTCCTATCTCCTCTAATCGTGTCAAAGGTCGGATCAACACCGCGATTGAGTATTTGTAGCTCTAATTCGTCTATCATGCTGGCAATTGCTTCACCTCTGTGGTTCGTCTCGCGACTACCCCACCAGAGATTCCACGCGTTCATATCGCCTCCCAGTATCAAGTCATTCGTGCCTAACTTCCTTACAATTTGACTCAGCAATTCAACGTCGGGCTCAATAGGTTGATCGCCTTCCAAGTAAACTGATACAATTCCTATTTCCCATTTGCTGGTTCTTATTTTTGCCACTGTGATGTTTTCAGTCGTGAGTTCTGGGCATGGGGTGTAGTCTATGTTGTTATCAAAGAGGATTATAGCAGCTTTGTTAACTTTTGCTGTTTTTCTGTCACATTGTAAAACTCTTGTCCCAGGGTAGCTCTTCATTTCCCCAATAGATCCTATATATGGTTCTTGGACTAAAGCAAATGCAACTTTCATTTTGGCTGCCTCTATTATGAGCTCTGATGTCGCGAGTTGGCTTCTCTGTAAGTTGGCTTGAATGACTCGATACTGGATTTCCGCTGTGTCGCTACTGGTGTTAGTTAGTGTGCTGTTGTCAATTACTGCCGGGACGCCCTTAGCAGCGGTAAGCAACGGTGGAGCGCGCTAAGGCGTCCCACCGTTGCCTAACTGTGCAGTCCCCACTGAATGCGCTATGCTCGGTGTTGTCTAGCTTGGCATTTGTGCAGTTGCAGCACTTGGGGGGTTCTCCTGCCTTGCGGCTAGGGCATTCCGTTCTTAAGTGCTGCTCACCGCAGTGACTGCAAATGTCAGCTGTCTGTTCGCAAAAGCGTTTGCTGTGACCGTAATTCAAGCAGCGCGAACATTGCATCAGCGGGGACTGGTCTGCCACTCTGATTTTCTGTAGGTCGATGTGCAGGATTCCGATTTCTGTGAATTTATTCCAGAGAAGTGGCGAGACCTTGACGACAATGTGCATTGTGTATGGGTTGCGAGTGGGCTTCCTATATTTGACCTCCATTCGATCTTCGGTCTCGGTGACTCCTCTAAAAATTTCCTTGTTTTGGGATCTTATTCCTGCGAGTACATCTGCGTCTGAGTTGTACTTCATGACGTCCCGAAGTATGACGAGGGGGTCTTTGTTTTTTATTTCCTCTACCTTGAGGCACTTTCCTGAGGTCCTGATTCTTTCTTTGACTTTACTTATTTCTTCTTTCGTGGTACAACCGATTATTATTTTCCTGTCTTTTGCTTTCCTGATTTTATCTATCTTCACTCCTTCCTCTTTTGCATTAACAACCTTTCTGATTTTTTCCATGACCTGGTCTCCTGTTTCCTGGTCATTTGTGGAGGTAATAACCACCGAGTGCATAGCCTCGGCCCTCAGAGGTCGTATTTGAGAAGGACTGGCAGCCACACTAGCGTATGTCCTTGGCTCTGCACTTACTATGTTCTGTTGCTCTTTTAGTGCTTCCTTGAGCTTTTCCATCTCTAGCTGGCTTTCCTTTAGGAGCTTTGTATGCTCCTGTATTGCCTTGATTACTTCCTTATTTTCTGTATTTGTCTTTCTATCTTCTATAGTTTTATCTACTTCTTTTATTTGTTCTAAATCTTTTGGTGTTAATTTACTACTATCTCCTTTTGTGTTTATTAAGTTTTCTCTTTCAGATTCCTTGACTAGTCTGTACAATTTGTTTAGACTGTCAATCAGGGCATTCTTGATGCTCGTCTTCAAGTTACCACTCAAACTCATTTGAGTTTTGGCATCGACGATAGCTCTTTTGGCTTCCTCTGTTCGGGGGGTGCTTACGGAAGGAAGAGGGTCCCTCCAGTTGTCGGGGGCTTTGGGCTTCATGACCCTAGGCTTTGCAGGTACCTTCACAGACTCTGCAGAGGTGGAGGTCTTTGTATTCTCCTTTGGCGATGTTGCACTAAGTACAACAACTTCCTCCTCTGGGGTCAGCAGCGACTGTGAGGGTGTATCCCTCTCCGCAGAAGGGCCTGCCTCCTCCGTACTCACTCCCTCTTTTGTTGGGGACATGCTTTTGCCCCGGGTGGGTGATCGAGACACAACCATTTTTATTATTATTTAGGCTTTTCAATTACGTGTAAGCAACTGTAAACAACTTACAAGATGAATTTTAATGAATTTTTTAGCTGTTATTTATATTTGTTTATTATCAATTTGTGTTTATTTGTATTTATTGTTTATTAATTATACTAAGATTTATGCTTAAAGCTGTAGGATTAATTATGTATAGGAATAAAATGTTATAATTAGATGAACTAATATGGATCTTTAAGAATGTAATTTATTAGAAATTTTTTCGAAAGTTTAAGCTTTAAACTTGATTTATTAAAGTATTTATAATAGGTAAAATCTTAATTTATATATTAATGGTAGGATTACTTACTGTATTACGTTATATTAAAATAGTTAGGAGGATATTATTTATATTATTAGTGTAATTAATATTTGAAGTACAAGTGACGAAGAATTTTTTGTTAATTCTTCAGATTTAATATGAATTAGACTTAGTTTAAATTAGTACTTTATCAATAATTATATGTATTATTTGTTTAATTGTATGCTTTATTATTTACTCAACTATTTATTTATTAAATTACAAGTATGAAATAACGACAATTTGATTAATTATAAGGTTAGGAAATTAAGCAAAAATATTCCAAATTCGGGCAAATTTGTCGAAATGTTTGATTTATAGATGAGTTTACTAATGTATTTTATATATAGTAATACCTATTTTTGGGTATTAACAGTAAGGTTATTTACTATACTAACTAGTGCTAAAAGAATTAGAAGATTATCTTTAGTAATTTTCGAGTTAAAAGTATTTAAAACCAAGGTAACAGTGAATTTTACTAATTTTTAGACAAATTTGGCAGAATTTATAGTTTTAGACTAAGATAACTTAATTATTTTATATGAACTGATATTAAGAAAGGGATGTTAATAGAGAGGATATTTATTGTACTAACTAATGCAATTTGCTTTAGAAGCTTATCTATTGTGACTTTCGAGATAAAAGTCTTTGAAACTAAAGTGTCAGTGAAATTTCTCTAATTTTAGGGTAATTTGTCAGAATTTCCAATTTATAATTAAATTTACTTACAAATTTTATATGGGGTAGTATCTAGAATTAGATGTTAATAATTAGGGTATTTATTCTATTAACTAATACAAAAAGAATGAGAAGATTATCAATTATAATCTTCGAGTTAAAAGTATACTAAACTATAATGGCAGTAATTTTCTGTCAATTTTCGGGGGTTAATCCGCAATATCTTAATTAAATGAGGGGTTAGAATAGGTAATTAGACTTAAAACTATAGTAACTAATTAGACTTAATATTAAAACTAAGAATAACTTAAATAGGTTGACTAATTTATTAGTAGTTAGAGGTTAAAAATTGGAAATTTTCCGAAAAATGCGATTTTTTGACTAAATTCTAATTAAATGCTTAATAACTAATTAATGGGACTTAATTATATACCTTAAACTAAGTTTGGCTATAGAGTTTAGTGAAATCTACAATTAAAATCAATAAAAAGTAATAACTTCCTGATATTAACGAAGTTATGATCTCAAAAAATTTCGGCTTTTTGACTAAATTTTTGTATGGAAAGTTAAACTCTAAGTTTGGGGGCTTATTACTAATTCAATATTAGGGATGAAGTTATGGGGGTTGCTATATTGTGTTAGGGGGTTATTAAACTGAATTACAAAGAAAGATTTGTGACTGTAAGTGGAAAGATGGACTGTTGGTGAATTTATAACTGAAGGACTGAATTGACTTTTTGAGTAAAATACTTGAAATGCGTATATCTCCTAAGATATTTGAGAGGGGTGGGTCGGGATTTCGATAGGGGGTAGTGCTAGCTATAATCTTAATGCCTGCAAAGTTATATTAGCGTAGGTTCCCTTTTGGTGGTTTAAAACCGAGTTGGTTAGGTTAGGTTAGGTTAGGTTAGGTTAGGTTAGGTGGGGTAGCAGGTCAGGAAACCTCCTCGCGCGCCTGGCTGTCTTGTCGGTCCCTCAGAATCCCCTTCTGGGGATTAGGAGGGAAGGGCAAGCAGTCGGGCCAGGTTTACCCCGGGCAACGGCGGCTGGAGACGTCCTATCGGATCTCTCCAGTCGACGGCAATGTCCTGACACACAGGGGGGGATCTTTGGGGTTCTTCTTTCTTTTTCTTTCTACTCTTCTTTGCGTTTCCTCTTTTGTCTTTTGTTTACCGTCGCTATTGCGACGTTTGTGGGTGTCGCGCTATCTGCGACTTTGACGTCTGTCGCCTGTGCGACGACGTTTTTGTGGTGCGGAGGTGTCCGCGGCTCGGCGGGCTCGCTAGACCACGGTCGTCGTGGCTAGCGGGCGGACTTCGGTCGCCACCGGGCAAGCTGCCCTTATTCCTGAAGTCGTGGATCGCCTCCTTTCGCGGCTCAGGGTAGGGGTAGTGACCTTGCCTTCATTGGCCGGGTCAAGAGGAGACAACCTCCATAAAAAATCCTCCCCCCCTGTTAGGGGGGGGGCAAGTGGCTGCCTGCCGTTGGGGCGGGCTGTCAAGTGGGTGCCTGCCGTTGGGGCGGGCTTGTCGCCGGAGGGGCTGTGGCTGCTAAGGCTATGCCATTTACCCATGGCTCCTCCGATCAGCGATGTGGTTTGTCGCGGTGTTTTAGTGGGTATACCCCGGCCATTTACCATCTTTGGCCGGAGCAGGGGCCTTTAATTCCAGAGGCCCCCGGGAGTCCCACACTGTACCCTTGCCCCGCGGGGGAGGGTGCGTGCGTAATGCATTTCACCGCGTTAAAAAAAAAAAAAAAAAAAAAAGGTTAGGTTAGGTGGGGTATCGGGTCAGGAAACCTCCTCGTGCGTCTGGCTGTTTGTCGGTCCCTCACAATCTCCTTTTGGGGATTAGGAGGGAAGGGCAAGCAGTCGGGCCAGGTTTACCCCGGGCAACGGCGGCTGGTAAAGTCCTTTGGGATTTTGCCAGTCGACGGCAATGTCCTGACACACAGGGGGGGTTCTTTGGGGTTCTTCTTTCTTTTTCTCTTCTACTCTTCTTTTCCTTTATTCTTTATCTATCGTTTCTCACCGCTCTCTCTGCGGTGATTTGTGGTGTCGCGGTTTGCGACCTCGTCGTCGCGATTATGCGGCGTCGTTGTGGGGCGGAGGTGTCCGCGGCTCGGCGGGCTCACTAGACCACGGTCGTCGTGGCTAGTGGGCAGACTTCGGTCGCCGCCGGGCAAGCTGCCCCTATTCCCGAGTGTCGTGGATCACGTCTCGCGGCTCGGGGTAGGGGTAGTGACCCTGCCTTAATTGGCCGGGTCGAGAGGAGAAAACCTCAATAAAAAACCCCTAAGGTCCGGTGTTGCGACTCGCGGCACCGGCGCCTCCTTTCTTCGGATTGGAGGAGGCAGGACGGGATAGAGCCTGCCACCTAGCGGTCCAACTCACGGGACCACCCGCCCCCGTGCAGTATTAGGGTTGCCCGAGTACACGGCTCTGCTCGGGTGGACTACTTGACCGAAGAATTCGTGGGAACAAATATGAGTTGTCCAATTAAAAAACCCCAAAAACTAGACGTAGAGGAGGAGTATGACGTTGCTGTGGGAGTTGTGGGGGGTAGCGCCCCTGAACGCGCATCACTTGATGCACCTGTGGAAAGCCGCGCATCTTCGGCAGCCAGCGGGAAATTCTTCGCCGGTCATGGCGGAGTCAACTTGTCTGACTCGGAGTCAGATACCCTGACGGGTGTATCAGACACAAGCGTCATGTCCGAGCGCTCAAGATTTTTAAAAGCGGGCAGCAAGCGCACGCATAAGATAGTGAAGGTGGTGTCGTCGGGGGAGTCCTCGTCGACATCCACCCGCAGCAAGACTAAGGCCAGGCGCAAGTCCGGCCGGCCCCCGACCACCGGGGAATATGTGGGCAAAGCAGAGGCTCTGCGCCAGGTAAATGCCGCCAATAAGGAACGGGTGCAGCTGGAGCTCGAGCAGCAGCTCCTAGAAAGAGAACGGGTGACCCGCGCGGCGCGAGCCAAGGCGGGTTACGGTGTTGCCATTGGCAACAATTATGAAGATATGCCGACAGCGGAAATAGAGCGCGTTGTCGCCGAGGACGCGGACGAAATTGCCGACATGGCGTCCCGCTGCGGAAATCTGAAGGGCACGTTCCAAAAAGGATTCAAGGAACGTGCCCTCAGTTTGAAGGCCGCCATGACTGAATTGGCCAAACGCACAGTATCGGAGGAAACCACACGATTGCAGGCCACCAATCAGCGCCTGCAGTCGGAGATTGATCAGCTTCGTAAGGAGGTTGCGGAGCTGAAAGCCGTTATGAAGGTCGGACAAAAGGAGGTTCTGCCCTCCATGGAGGTATGCGAGGTGCTCCCTCCCTCCCTCCCTCCCTCTTCTGCGCCGCCTGCCGTCGGTCTGCAGGACATAGAGGCCCTGCTCATCAAAATGAGAAATGAGGAGCGGGCCTTCACCCGTGCCTGCTTAGCCGGGATTGAAGACCGCCTGCTCCCTAAGCAGAACATGCGTCCGCCTTTGGCAGCGGACCGTAGGGAGCCGGTCGTAGTGATTGAAAGGTTGAAGGAGCCGCCCAAGAACCCAGGCCCTTCAAAGCAGAAGGAGAAGACGTCTCCACCACCTCGAGCGTCCCCCTCAACAGCAACAGCCCCTAAACCGGCGAAGCCCCAGCCTGCGGCCCCCACACCGGATCCAATACAGCAGAACGAGACAGACTCAATGCTGCCGTCCACCACCCCGGCCAACGAGGGGTGGTCGACGGTGGTACGAAAGAAGGGCAAGGGGAAAAAACCCCCGGCAAAACCAGCTCCGCCCGTCGTCCCCAATCCCAGGCCAAAAACATCCTCGGCCGGGAACAACAAGGGCCCCAGTAACAAGGCCCCTGAAAAGGCGAAGAATAAGAAGAAGCCGCTCGCCCCCCCGAAAACTGCCGCGGTCGTTGTCGCGTTGACCGCGGAGGCAGTCGAGAGGGGCGAGACGTACGAGTCCATCCTTCGGAGGGCTCGTGGGGGAATGGACACCACCACTCTGGGCCCGGCGCGTTGCAGGCAAACGCAGACCGGTGCCCGGAAATTTGAATTTCCGGGGGCGAAGAGCGTCGAGCAGGCCGACCTCTTCGCCTCAAAATTGAGGGAAGTAATCGCTGACGCTGCAGTGATTTCCAGGCCGCAGCGCTGCGTTGGCCTTGTGGTATCGGACTTGGATGACTCTGTCTCCAAGTCCGAAGTAATTGAGAAGGTGGCATCCGTTGGAGGCTGCCCAACGGAAAATATAAGGGCGGGCGAACTACGCACAGGCCGCGGGGGTGTGGGCACCATTCGCCTACAGTGCCCCATCACTGCGGCCAAGAAGATCCTGGATGGGGGCCGCCTATTGATTGGGTTCAGTTCGGCCTCCGTCAAAGTCCTGGAGGACCAGCCCCTCAGGTGTTTCAGGTGTTACGGGGTCGGTCACACCCGGGCACTCTGCCCCTCCACAACGGAACGCGCCGGTCTTTGCTTCCGCTGCGGGAAGGAGGGCCACAAGGCTGCCACCTGCAGCGAGAAGGCGCACTGCACGGTCTGTGCAGAGAGTGGGCGGCCTACGGGTCATTACATGGGGGGGAAGAGCTGCAATCCCCCCCCCAAGAAGGGTAAAGTGATGGCCACGGTCCGGCCGATCCCTGCAGCGACTGTCGAAGCCATGGAGGTGGCCCCCGTCAACAACAACGATGGATAGGTTGGCTTCAAAGCAATTCTTACTGGCGAATACCAACCACTGTCGGTCGGCGCAGGACCTGTTGTCACAAGCGCTGGCCCAGTGGTTGGTCGATGTGGCAGTCGTGACCGAGCCGTACTCGGTGCCCAGCAACTGGCTGAGTGACCGGGACGGCTTGGTCGCAATAATTGCACGTTCAGGCACGGACTGCCCCTCCCTCTCCCTCATAGAGAGGGGGCAGGGCTATGTGGCCGCTTCATGGGCAGGCCTCGTTGTTGTTGGGGCATATTTCTCCCCTAACCGCCCGCTTCGGGAATTCGAGGGGCTCCTCGACACATTGGGTGGTGTTGTCTCTCGCGCTTCGGGTCGTCAAGTTCTTTTGTGTGGCGACCTGAATGCCAAATCGGTAGCGTGGGGGAATCCACCCCCCACATGTAACAGGCGCGGCGACCTCTTAAATCTTTGGGCCGCTACATCGGGGCTCTCCCTTTTAAACAGGGGGTCCACCCACACGTGCGTGCGACAGCAGGGAGGATCGGTGGTGGACATTTCGTTCGCCACCCCTGCTCTTGCCGCACGAGTGGGTGATTGGAGGGTCGATCTGGGGGAGACACTGTCGGACCATCGCTACGTGCGGTGGGAGGTCTCCCCCCAGAGCTCCGCTGGAGCGCCCAGGTCGGGCCGATATCGTTTCCCGAGGTGGGCGCTGTCCCGCCTCGATCGGCAGGCGGCGAGGGAGGCTGCCTTTGTTCATGACTGGCTTGCGCCTCCCTTGACCGACGACGTCGACGGCGCGGCATCACAGTTGAGGGCGTCAATGACCGAGGTGTGCAATTCAAGCATGCCTCGGTCCCGCCGGCCACCCCCAAGACGCGCTGTCTATTGGTGGTCGGCGGAGCTGGCGGAGCTCCGCGCCGTGTGTGTCGCTGCTAGACGGGCGGTTCAGCGTTGCCGACGTCGGCGCACGAGAGCCCCACATGAGGAAGAGAGCCTCCAAATCGCCTACACGACTGCGAAACAGGCCCTCAAAGCCGCTATAGGCGAAGCGAAGGACAGGAGCCGGGAGGAGATGCTTGAGGGTCTCAACAGCGACCCGTGGGGGAGGCCCTATAAAGCTGCGCGCAAACAGCTGCGCCCCATTGGCCCCCCCCTCACCGAGACCCTCGAGCCTTCT
>OX596206.1:0-42500 GCA_951394215.1 Glyphodes perspectalis | reverse complement strand
TCGTCAAGCATGACCTTGGTGCACTTTGCGACCACTACTATAGGGTCCCTGGATGGTATGTTGAAGACAAGTTTCCCCTCCTCCGCGTTACTACGCTCCTCGTCCTGACCAACGAAGCCACACGCATTGCTGTAAGCCGCCATATACGTCCCCGAAATATGTCCATGGATAACCTTGGATTGTTCGTTGTCGTATATCGCGGCCTCTGCATCCTTTAGTCTAGTTCGCAGCAGTCCCAGATTGTCCCGATTGTATGCTAGCATGATGTCCTTGCAAGCATCTTCGTTGACTTTTCTAGTGGCTTTTGTTACTGCTACGAATTCGATAAAGGCGTTCAGCATGTGTTCCTCTGGTTCGTTGGCTGGTCTGAGAGTCGGTGGGGTTACTTGTCCCATGTCCGCCCTGGTGCGTTCCTCTCTTGGGTTTGCCTCCTTCTCTGGTGATGGTGAGGTGAACCTTTCGACTGCTTTTTCGATCGCCGCTATTCTCTTCAGCCCTGATATTTTTCGGGTGATCATCTCCGGGATCGCCTTGAAGGCATTGCTAAGGGTTGCTGTCATAGTGGAGAGTGTGTCTTCTGTTTCCACTCTTTCGTCGGCACTCAGTATTTTAGCGTTGCGTTTCGTCTGGCACTTTTCGTTCCTCACCTTCTGTTCCAATCGCTCGGACCCACTGATGTCTGTTCTGACTATCGGGTGGTCCCAGCAGTCGGTAGGTGGTGATTGTGCGTTTTGGTCTGTGGGTCTCGGTTTAAGGAAACTGAGGTTTATGCCCCTGTCCTCGTAAACCACGAGCTCGTGATATTTTGAGGCTGCCAAGGCTCCAAGATAATCCTCGGTGTTTCCTTTACCGTAGCTCACTACCATCGCATCCAGGCTGATTTTTACCGGTCTTGATGTACCTTTCTCCCCTCTCTCACTTATCTTTGTCAGCACCTTACATACCTGTTCGAACGCCGTGACGTGCAGTTCGTTGGAGAATAGTGCGATAGTTTTGTTTCTCTTTCGCAGTATTCTACACTCTTGCTGTTCTATTGTCACTATTGGTAGTTCGTTGTAGACCTTTCGTCTCATGGTTGTTTTGAAGGTGCTTCCATTGACAAGCGCGCCGAGGCCGGGTGAGATGTATACCGTATTTCGCGCCATGGCGCTGCAGAACGCTATTCCCAGCCGCTCTGAGTTGTTGTCCATGTACAGCGCGACCCCCCGTAGCCTTATTCCAGGCGAGCCCGGTTCACCGAGTGCTAGCAGGTTGAAAGGTTTTGGTGCCTGTTGTGTGGGTTGTTGTGTGTCTAGATGGTGTGTTTGTGGTTGTGTGTCTTGTGTTGTCGGGTTGCTCTGTGGGATTGCGCTATTTCGCCTTGTTACTGTTTTGGCGATCGCTTCCACGTATTTGAGGAAAGTGGTTCTTAACTTTGCGCATTTGAGAATTTGTACTATCGTGGTTTTGTTTAGCTCCATTTGAATGTCGCATTCCAGATTGTGCCTGCTTAGTTGGAACCGTGGGCAATCTAGTAGTATGTGCCAGACTGTCTCGCTTATGTCCGGGTCACACTCGCATCCGGGGGAGCTGCGAAGCTTAAACCGGTGCAGGTATTCCCCGAAACCGCCGTGCCCTGTGAAGATTTGGACCTGGAGCGGGGTCAGTTTCACTGCTCTCACCAGACGGTACGCTTCGCGTGCGTCCGGGAAGAAAGCTTTTGTGACTGATCCCGTTGTGGAGGCGTCGTATTTGTCCTGCCATTTCTGGACCGATTCCTCCCTGATCTTTTTCTTCACATAAGACAACGGGACCTCTGCGTAGTCTGGGTCTGGGTTATCTGTTGTAGCAGCTGTTTTTGCTAGTTCGTCGGCCCTTTCATTTCCCGCTGTTCCAACGTGTGCTCTTAGCCAAAACAGCCTTACCTGTCTCCCTTCTGCTTGTATGACTGATATGTTCTCCTTTATGGTTTTAGCCAGTGGGTGTAGGAGAGCGGGGTTAGACAGTAGTTCTAGTGAAGATCTTGAGTCACTTAGTATGTTCACTGTGTCTGATTCGCTCTCTTTTGCCCTTAGCACCGCCCTATGGAGAGCATATAATTCCGACTGGAATACTGTGCAGGTTGGGTCTAGGCTAAAGGTTGCGCTGCCTGTCTCCTTTCCGTTTTCCCACCATGTGAGGGCTGCTCCTACTTTTCCCTCCATCTTGCTTCCATCGGTGTATACCTGTGGACCTGAGATGTCATGGTTCTTTTGGGTTTCCGGGTTCATATTTTCGAGGAGTTCGTACCCTAGAGTGGTGGTATTAGAAGGATGTGGAAAGTCCGTGAATTTCACTTTTTTTTCCAGTCTTCTACCAGGGGGTAAGAAATCGGCTGCGTATCCTTTCTTCGCCTCGTACAGGGTTGCTGTTTCCTGAATGCGTAGGTCCAGAGGTAGGGTCCCGGAGAGGATCTGCACAGAGGTTAATGATGTGGTTCTGTATGCCTTACATATTTTTTGCGCAAATCCTCTCTGTACCGCCTCTAGACGCTTTTTGTTCATTTGGAGCTGTGTAGCCTCTGCCCAGGCTGCCGAGCCGTATGTGACGATGGGTTCTATTACCGCCACGTATATGGTCCGTATTATCTCACCGTTAAGACCCCATGTAACTCTAGCCGCACATGCTAGTTGTTTATATATCTCCGCTGACTTCTTGCAGATGGCGGACACGTGCGAGTTAAAGTTTAGCCGGTTGTCTATTGTGAGTCCGAGAAGTTTGATCTCATCAACGAGGGGGAGTTCTACTCCTGACATCATGAGTTTTGGAGGGGTGTATTTGAGCTTCCGTGTGATTAGCATGGCATTGGTCTTATGTGCCGCGAAGTTTAGTTTATTTTGTTTACCCCATTTGAGTGTCTTACTTAGCACCTCGTTTATGGGATCCTCCATCTCTGACACTGTTTTGGCAGAGAAAACCAGGACCACGTCGTCGGCGAAAGCTTGACAGTGTACCCTTTCTCTAGACAGAAGGTGGAGCAATGAGTCCAGAATTAGATTCCAAAAGGTTGGGCCTCCTATGGATCCCTGCACGCAGCCTTTGTTGGTATCTCGTTTGCTGGTTGTTCCTGCATAGTGGACTTCCACGCTTCTGTCTTCAAGATATGATTCAACTGCCTTGTAAAGGTTCCTTGGGCAGTGGCGATTTAATAGTTGGTGTTTTAGAGCCGGCCACCACGCATTGTCGAAAGCGCCCTCTATGTCCAATGAGATTATTATTATCGACTTTTTGTCAGCCCGTTCTTTGGCTATATACTTCATTAGATCATATAGGGCGTCCTCGGTTCCGCGCTGTGGCAAGAAACCGTACTGTTTGGGACTGAGAGTTTTTAGGAGATGCCATTGGAGCCGTCCCACTAGAAGTTTTTCTACCGTTTTCCCTAGTACCGATAGAAGTCCTATAGGGCGGTAGGATTTTGGGTGGGTATAGTCATCTTTTCCTGGCTTTCTAAGGATGACTACGTGGGCTGATTTCCAGAGTTTTGGGAAGTATGATATGGTTAGACACTGATTTGCGATCGCCATAAACACCTCTTCTTCGGCTCTGATCGCCCTTCCACATATGTCTGCCGTAAAACCGTCAGCTCCCGGGGCCTTTTTCGGATTCTGTACTTTCAGTACTGCTTCCACTTCGGCCCTCGTGAACGGGGGGTCATCCGGCGACAGTTTGGTTGTCTCCTCTGGTGTTCCACTCCTCGTCATAAGTCTGATGTGAGTATGTGTCGGGTCGTCTGTAGATATAGAGTCCTTCGGATAGAAGGTTTCAGCCAGAAAATCTGCTGATTCTTTTGGGTTCAGCGTTCGCCCATTCGAGTCACGAAGGAGTGTGTCTTCCTGGGTTCTCGCTGTTTTTTGAATGACTCTATATATTCCGTCCCACATGCTCTCTCTATCTTGCTTGGAGCAGAATTCCTTCCAACTCTCAGTCTGAGCCTCTTGTGTCTTGAGAGAATACAGCTCTTTTGCGTCGCGGTATTCTTTCAGTACGGTTTCTATCCTTGGCGGGGCTGCGTTCTTAATACGTCTCTTTTTTCTAAGGACGTCTTTCTTGAGCTCCTGTAGATTCTGAGTCCACCAAGGTGGCACAGCGGTCCTTCCCTTGCTGCCTAATCTCGGAATCGCACTTTTGCACGCTTCCTCGATCGCTGTTGTGTAGGCTGTGACGATGGATTCCAGCTTTTCTCCGTTGGTTGCCTTTTTGATGTTGTCTGGAGTTATTTGTCGCTCTTCCAGGGAGTTGTGTAATTGTCTATCGAAATCCAGCCAGTTTGCCTTGTTGGTATTGTACTTCCTAGTCGTGGGGCGCTCTACTTTATGTAGTTTTTCCCCTACGTGTAGGTTGTACGTAATGGCATTGTGGTCTGCAGTGGTTAGATTTCGGTTGACTTTCCACTCTTGTATTTTCCCTAGAAGTTGGGTGCTGCATGCCGTTACATCAACGATGCTCGTGCATAGCTTCCCTCTGCGATACTCCTCGAAAGTGGGTGTGTCTCCAACGTTTAATATGTGGAAATCCATTTCATTAAGGAAGGAGCTGTACTTTTCACCTCTTTCGTCCTCAGATGAGCTGCCCCACCATTGGCTCCAGGCGTTTACGTCTCCTCCTATCAGTATATTTCCAGTGTTTAGTTTTAAGCATATTGCTTTAGTGCGCTCTATGTACGGCTCTATGGGTTGGTCTCCTTCATAGTACAGGGATACTACTCCCAGTCGCAGAGATCCGGCTTCCAGGAAAACAGCGCATTCCGTCTCGGTGATCAGCTGAGGGTCGTGGACGACTTTCATCAGATCACCGAATATCAGAATTGCTGCCTTTACTGGTTTTTGCCTGTTGATGGTGCATTGTATTACTCTGGTGCCAGGGTATTGTTTTACTATCCCCGTGGAGCCCACATAGGGTTCTTGCACCAGAGCAATACACGCTCCCATCTTTTCCGCGGCTAGAAGTAGCTCATTCGTGGCCTGCTTTGATCTTTGCAGATTTGCCTGAATGATTTTTATTGTTGTTGATCCTGTGGTTATGTTGGAGATTGAGCCGTTATCTTGTGGGCGGACTTTAGCAGTACGCTATTTTGGATCGCGCTATTTCATCCCATGTCTGCCATTGCGGGCAAGATGGGCTGAAAGCCACGTGTGGGTTTTCTGTGGTGTCGACCTTTGCCCTGATGCAGTTCTTACAGCTCGGGGGGCCGCCTTCCTGTCTGGTTGGACAGTCTTGCCAGGAGTGCTTCTCTCCGCAGTAGTTGCAGAGTTGATCCGTCTCCCGGCAGAGTGTTTTTGTGTGTCCAAAACCTAGGCATTTGGCGCATTGGACGAGAGGCGACTGGTCTTCTACTGGTCTTTTTTCAAGCCCTATATGGACAGTCCCCTCCTCCAACATTCTTTTGTGCAGTTTAGGTGACACCTCCAGTACCGGATGGCATTGTAGCGCGTTCCTTGCCCTCTTTCTGTATCTTACCTTGAGGATTCGGTCTTCCGCTTTAAGGTCCGTGAACAACTTTTTGTTCTGGGCCCTCAGCTGCTCAACTAAGTCCTCGTCGGTATGGTACGCCATTATATTTTTTATTTTTATTTGAGGGTTTCCTGTTATCGCCTCTTTTATTTTTAGTGTGGTGTTTGTTTTTATTTTGTCGCGCAGAGTTTTTGCGTCCTCCTCCCTTTCGCAGCTTAAGATGACTTTGCGGTTTTTAGCCTTCCTCACCCTGTCGACTGTGACCCCTGTTGTTTTAAAATCTAGGGTGTTTCTGATAGTCTCTAGCACGTTGTCACCAGTCTTTGTGGGATCCGTTGATGAGACTATCAGGGCGTGATTGGGTGTAGGAGTGGGTTTCTTTTTGGCTGCCCCCGCGTAAGTCATGGGGCCTTGAGGTGATGGTTTTACCTCTGTCGGTGCCCGCTGCCTAAAGGAGGAGTTGATCCACGTGAGCGTTTTGTTAATGGCTCTTGACTGTGTGGCTAGTTCAGTCACGTCTTCCCGGATTGGGTTTATTAGAGTGTCAATCCTGTTCGCCGTGTCCGTCAGAGCCATTTCAGTCGCGAGACCTGTCGCTCCAGATGGTTCCGTGCCTCCGTTCGTGTATGCGATGTCCTTTACCTCCTGTATCTCCTCCAGGATTCTTGCCGTCTTGTTTATGATGGGCTTTGTGGCTGATTTTAGGTCCTCCCCCAGCTCCTCTCTGGTTGGTGGTGCTGGACGCGCTAGGAGCGTCTTGATGGCGGCGATGTCCTCTTTTATGTTTTTGATGCCGTCCAGCACTTTTGGGCACTCTTGTGCTAGGGGGGAGGCTCTTTCCGGAGACTCTGAGCGATGCTGCTTGGTCGCTGGTCTCCCTTCAGCCAGGTCCTGTTTTAGATAGTGGAGGTCGGTGGTTAGGTGTCCTAATGTGTTCTGTATTTTATCCAGAGCCGGTGTGTTGTCCTTATGCGGGCACGAGATTGAAGTGGGTGTGTTTGTATGGTGGACGGATGCCTGTTCGGGCGGCCTCTCTGCTTTCAAAGTGGTTTCTGAGACTATCCCTCTCAGGATGCCTTCCACCTCGAAGTTTAGCCACTTTTGGACTCCGTTCACAGCTTTGTGGGTGTTTTCCCACTCCTCCTTCATCTCTTTTAGGCGCTTTTGGAACGCATCTTGCTGTTCCCTTAGCGCCTTATTGTGTGCCCGCTCCGTGCGTACCATTTCCCGGGCCGCTCTTGTCCTCTCCATCTCCAGATTTAGCCTATGGCGGTTTCTGGAGTCGGCGAGGGAGAGCACGAGCTCGTACAGATTTGCCAGGTTTTCCACTGCGATCTGCCTCAGTTCCCTTTTGAGGGTTCTGGAGCTCTCCAGTGCCTGTTTCCCTGTCTGTAGATATTCCCTGGCTCGGTCTGTCGCTAGGTCCTTGCAGACGCCTGTATGACCTCCCATCGCTGGCAGCATACTCGGCCTTCCACATTCGCTATTGACATCCGTCCAGTTTGTGTCGGATGAAGCTAGGCTCCCTGCATCTTCCCAGACTCCCTGCTCGGCAAGCTCTTTGTCCTGGTCCTGCCCTTCTTCGGGTTCTGCTGGGTTAATTTCCTCGTCTATGGGTGTTATCTCCGACGTCGATATTACTATGCTGTAATGATCTTTTTTGGCATAGGTGTTTTCTGGAGCCTGCTCTTCCTCCGTCTGAGATGGTGGCTCTGGTGTTGTTTTATTGCCTTCCGGGTGTGGTTTATCTTCCGGCTCTGGCGTGTAGTGTGAGGTGGCGTCGTCGTGTGTGGTTGTGGTGGTGTCAAGGGTGGAGGACTCTAGGAGAGACGTATTAGCGAGATCACGCCCGTCGTCGATCGCCGCCTTCCTTGCCACCGCTTGTGCGCTTCTGAGCGACGCCACTCTGCGCAGGCCCCCTGACATTGTTTTTTTTTGTAGTGTGTGTTGTATGGCTATGGCCTTACCAAGGTCCGTCGGTCCTCTGATGTTTACTGAGGTTGTCCGTTTTGTTACCTTTGATAAGGTTTTGTGTGATTTGTGTGTTGATGTGGCAGCCTTTCTTAGCCTGCATGTGTAGCTTGGTGGTGATGGCACCTTTTTTGTCGTGTGTGGGGTGTGTTGTGGTGTTTTTGCCATGGGGGCCTCGCGGCCCCCTTTTGTTGTCAAACCTGATGTTAGTGGGGTTGTTAAAAAGGGGGGCGACATCTTCCCAATCACCTTTGCGGGGGTGTGCCGCTGGGGGGAAGAGTCGCCGGTAGCCGTAGCCAAACCACAAACACTGTGCCCCTCCTCTGCAGATGTTGAGGGGGTGGTTTTTAGTGATTGTGATGGCGACGACATTGTGGGTTGTTTTTTGTTTTTTTGTGTATGTGTGTATGTGTGTGTGTGTGTGTGTTAGTGTTAGTCTTAAGGTTAGGGTTAATATATTAAAACTAGGATTAAACTAATTATTACTAACTTAAAGCTAGAGACGATTTGCCCGGAGTTGTGTGGTTGTGCAGCTGATGACCGCTGCTCAGGTTCCCGGGTGAGGATAGTGGTAGAGTTTTTTTTTTTTTTTTTTTTTTTTTTTTTTTTTTTTTTTTTTTTGTGTTTTGTGGGTTTCCTGGTTGGAGATTGGAAATTCCCTTGGAGCCAATCGGCAGGGTTTTTTTTGCCGATTAAAATGAGCTGTCGCACGGGTCTGTAACCCTAGAATTGGCGAAGTTAGGCTCCGGGGGGGTGAGGTAACCCAAAGGGGGGGGGGGGGGGGAAGGTCCCGTGGGTCGCTTAGGGGTGAGGGGTTGGGGGGGGAGGGGGGGGAAGGTTGGCTTTGGGGGTTGTCCTGGGGGAAGGCGAAGGGTCCTGGTCACCTGATGTCCGGTGTGGTGGTCCCGTTTTCCTGCCGTTCCTGGTTGAGGAGTTCCCTGATGTACCTTCCGGCGCTGATGAGACGAGGTGATGTGTGTCTCAGCGCTGGTCCTCCGTATTCCTCAGTCCTTAAGCGAAGGCTTCGGGTGTGGATTTGTTGGGGTAGGTCGCGGCTGTCGGCGCCAGTCTGGCGGCACGTGTAAGCCGGCGAAGTGTGTCAGCCCCAATGTATGGAGAAATCCGTACCTTTGATCCCTGCTGGAGTCCCCTGGTGTTGATGTAGGAGGTTGAATGGGGTGTCGTCTGACAGCCCTTGATGTCCTCTCCTTGATGGTGTTTGTGTGAAGTGTGTGCGTTGCGCCGCTAGGATGTTATTAAGCAGCAAAGTCTGGAGGCTGTAGCACCGGAGTCCTTAGGGATAGGATGTTGCCCACATGAATCCCGGTGAATCAGACACTGCACTTTCACTGCACACACTTTTTGTTGTTATTTGAGCACTTTTACCGATTTTATGAATTTTTCTCGCGGAGCGACGTGGAGTAGGTGCGAGTTAACGGTGAGTACTGGTTAGGTTAGGTTAGGTTAGGTTAGGTTAGGTTAGGTTAGGTTAGGTTAGGTTTTTTTTTTTTTTTTTTTTTTTTTTTTTTTTTTTTTGTATAAGTGATTTCCGATTTTTGGAAAGTTTAACTGTACTAAGTTTTTCCAGACTGAGTGATTTTTGGGACTTATACAATTGTAATTTTCCCGCTAAAGGATACGGGGTTGGCGAAAAAAGTAAACTTCTCTTGCGTAACAAGAGCTATGACAAAATTTAGACAATGGAGTATACAAGTCGGGAAAAGACAGAAACGTGAGTTGTTATATTGGGGAAAGTTTATGTAGATGGGGCAAAAAGTTTTCAAAGTGAATTTGGATGACAGAATAATTTAAATTTGGACAAAAATAGAACGTATTGTAATGAATTTACGTTCCATAATCGGTTTGATCCTGTAATCTTGCCATCATAGCTTTGATTCTGGGACATTGGCGAGTATTAGTTGCATTGTGTGACACATCGCCTTTGGTGCACATTTTTGCGTGATATTTGACGCAGTTATAACACTTCTTTTTAGAAGTATCGGTTTTGTTGGGACAATCTTGAAGTTGGTGGCCTTCACTAGCGCAATGAGCGCAGGGTTTTTTGTCGCTTGTACACTTCGACTTTGTATGGCCATATTGAAGGCACGTGTAGCACTGTACAAAGCGCGAGAAGTCTTCAACGTGGACACGACTGTGATCCACGTTGAGTTTTCCGAGAGCGAGGATGAGTTTGCGCATCTCGGGACTTACTTCGATCACGGCATTGTACAGTGTTGTGTTTTTATTACTGGTAAGGAAACACAATCGGGCAACTTCAATGTCATTTTGACAACTTAGAACGTCCAGAAGCTCGTCGCGGGAAACGTCCTTCGAAATCCCTTTCAGGATTAGGAGGGGGGGGCGACGCTTGGCAGGTTCAGCATTAAAGCCCTTTGCTGCCTGAGTGCGATTGATGGTCTCGTCGCACTGCTCGGGACGCTCAAACTCGATGCGCAATTTCCCATTCGAGATAGGCTGAATTTTTACTGGCGCATACTTTTGTTTCCTGAAGGAAACAACTTTTTTCCATTCGCTGACTATTTCAGCGGGTTTTTTAGACACATCGTCAGCTGTCACTATGATGGCAGGTTTAGTTTTGGGCGAAGGGGGGGTTGATTTGGCTGCGATCGCAGCATAGGATTGAGGTGCAATTGTGGGAGTGGCAATAGCGGGAGACGAGGATTTTAGTTCCTCCCTAAGTGCTGCAAATTCACTCCTCACAATTTCGCGAACTTCGTCTTTGAGGCTGTGGGTAGCCTCTTGGGTCTCAAGGATTGACTGGTGCAGGGAGGTTTCTTTCGATTCATTTACGAACTGATCCTTCAGTTCCCCGACCAGGTATTCAAGGGCGTACGAGAGTGTTTCGGTGCATTTGTAAATACAGTTCTTATTATCCTTGGTGAGGCTTTTACCTGCACCAAGGCAATCATTTATGGTGGCTAAAATCTCTTTAGACACCTTGTAATAGTCGTTGAATGATACAATGTCGTGTACGCCGACGGATAATTGAACAACGGTAGACTCCTTTTGCGCCATCTTACTGTTTGGCTTGAACGCCGCACATAGAGAACGCAAAACAAGTTATAAATGGACAAATACTAATTTAAGAAACAAAACAGAAACTAATTACACTAAATTACACCTAATTACAACTAATTACAGCTGTAATACACTATTATAACAAATTAAAACTAGTCAAAACGAAAGAGGAAAACTTTGTAGGAAAAAGATTTTAAAAGATGATTTAAGGGGTAGGGGGGGGGGTGAGGGGGATGAAAGGGGTGGAAAAGTTATTTTTGGGGAAGGACAAGTACAATGCAAAAAGAATTATCGGAATCGGTCAAGAAATGGAAAAGTTGGTTTTCGGAAATATATTACGAAAGCCGGAAAAAGTGCACCTAAGCTCCGATATTTTTAGTATGGAACTTAAGTGTTGTGATTTTCAAAGTGAAATATTTTAGTGACTATTAAGGGTAGGGGGTTGAAATTTGGTGTGAAGGGGTAGGGGACTGATATCTAAAGATAAGGAAAAGATCGCTGAAGAAAAGTTGAAAGTTGGAGATTGGGCGAATTTTTGAAGGTTCTGAAAACTTGTATGGAAATTTTACTAAGTCCAGAAAAACTTCAAAAAAAAAAAAAAAAAAAAAAAAAAAAAAAAATTCGCCAAAAATCGAAATTTCGAAAAAGACCCACCGAGTTTTCGGTGGGGGGTAGGGGCTAATTAGAGGCAAATACGACGAAAATTTCAGGAACGTAGGTCTATATTTGCTTTCTGAAAAGCGAGTTGGTTAGGTTAGGTTAGGTTAGGTTAGGTTAGGTTAGGTTGGGGTATCGGGTCAGGAAACCTCCTCGTGCGCCTGGCTGTCTTGTCGGTCCCTCAGAATCCCCTTCTGGGGATTAGGGGGGAAGGGCAAGCAGTCGGGCCAGGTTTACCCCGGGCAACGGCGGCTGGAGACGTCCTATCGGATCTCTCCAGTCGACGGCAATGTCCTGACACCAGTGCCCTCCCGTCCCTCCTTATTCTAAGGAGGGTACGTGGATGGGCACCACTGGGGGGGATCTTTGGGGTTCTTCTTTTCGTTTTTCTTTCTACTCTTCCTCACTTTGTTTCTTTCTATCTTTCTCGCCGCTGTCCTGCGGTGATTGCGGAGTCGCGGTTTTGCGACGTTTTGTCGTGTCGCAGTTGGCGACCGTTTGTGGTGCGGAGGTGTCCGCGGCTCGGCGGGCTCACTAGTCCACGGTCGTCGTGGCTAGTGGGCAGACTTCGGTCACCGCCGGGCAAGCTGCCCCTACTCTCGAGTGTCGTGGATCACGTCTCGCGGCTCGGGGTAGGGGTAGTGGTCCTGCCTTAATTGGCCGGACCAAGTGGAGTAAACCACAATAAAAAATCCCCTAAGGTCCGGTGTTGCGACTCGCGGCACCGGCGCCTCCTTCCTTCGGGTTGGAGGAGGCAGGACGGGATAGAGCCTGCCACCTAGCGGTCCAACTCACGGGGCCACCCGCCCCCGTGTAGTATTAGGGTTACCCGAGCACACGGCTCTGCTCGGGTGGACAGTCTTTCCGAAGTTTTCGTGGGAACAAAAATGGAATATCTCAATTTAAAAAACAAAAACTTTGATGTCGCGCAGGAGAAGGTTGACGAAGTAGGAGTATCAGGAGCATCTTTGGATGCGGTAGTTGACGCAGTCGCGTCGTCGCTTGATGGAAGGCGAAGCCGGTCACCTGTGACTTCGCCCACCCTCGGAGGCAAATTTTACAGCCGCCGGGAATTCGACGTATCGGGTTCGGAATCGGACACATTGACCAACGAATCCGAATATTCAACCACGTCGTCTAGGTCGGTGTTTCTGAATATGCGAAAACGCCACTCAGAAAAAGGAGAAAAGGGGTCAGCATCGGACACCCCTACAACCCAGGCGCGTCCCCGGGCGAAAGTCAAGCGTGGCAGGGGTCGTCCTGCTACCACAGGGGAATACGTGGGTCTGGCGGAAGCCCAACGCCAGTTGAGCGCTGATAGAAAAAAGATTCAGCTGGAAATAGAAGCAAAGCAGCTGGCTAAGGAGCGTGAGATGCGTGCCGCAAGAAATAAGTCGGGATACGGCATCTCCCTTACGGCCAAATATGATGAAAAATCAGTAGCTGAGCTACAAAAGATTATTGACGAGGATGCTGAGGAAATAATATTGCTGGCGTCCAAGTCATCAAATTTGAAAGGGACCTATCAAAAGGCCCTAAAAGATCGGGCTTCCAATATGAAAGCTGTATTTGGAGAAATTGTCCAAAGGCAAGTCTCCGAAGAGACGGTAAGGCTGCAGGCCACCAATGACCGCCTGCAGTCCGAATTAGAGAAATTGAAGAGGGAGATGGCTGACCTTAAAGCCTCCCTTGGCAAAGGGCAGCAAGACCGCCGCTCGGCGCCACCGTCCTTGCCGCAGTCATCGTCGTCACAGCCCGAAGACATGGACACAACACCATGTCCAGCGGTCAACGCTACACCCCAATTCGGCCCCGCGGAAGTCGAAGCCCTGCTCCTCAAATTTTCAGCGGAGCAGAAGGCATTCACGCGGGCCTGCTTGGCCGGCATAGAGGACCGGTTGATGCCTGAAAAACGCATCCGCCCTCCACTCGCGGCGGATCGCAGGAAAGAGCCGGTAGTGGTACTAGAGCGGATGGAGTCATTCAAAGTACCTGAACCCCCCAAGCCGCAGAGGGAAAAGAGGACCACCAAAAGAGCTGACACCACCCCCTCCACCCCTACCACGGTCGCCCCAACTCCCGGACCCTCTAAATCGAAGCCGGCTCCACCGGCCTCGCAGCCGTCGGAGGACTTACTACTGCCGTCCACCACTGCCACCAACAACGACGGGTGGACGACAGTAGTGAAGAAAGGAAAGGGCAAGGGTAAAAAGACCCCTGCCCCAGGAACACCGTCGTCGTCAGTCCCGGCCGCAACATCCTCGGCCACAAAAGAGACTCCCAAGGCAAAGTCCAAGTCGGCGCCCAAAAACAAGGAGGCCCCAGTAGCCAAAAAGAAGAAGTTGGTCTCCCCCAAAAACGCCGCAGTGATTGTTACACTCACTGCAGAAGCCGTCAAAAAGGGGGAGACCTATGAGTCCGTGCTGAGGCGAGCCCGCAACGGCATGGATACGTCACAGTTGGGTCCAGCGCGTGTCCGCCAGACCGTCACGGGAGCTCGCAAGTTTGAGTTCCCGGGGGCGAAAAGTACAGAACTAGCTGACAGTTTCGCGGCTAAGCTTCGCGAGGTGGTAGCTGATTGTGCCAAGGTGGTGCGCCCGCAAGTCATGGTGGGCTTGATGATCTCCGAATTGGACGATTCTGTGTCCAAGGAGGAGATCATCCAGAAGATTTCGGCTGTCGGAGGGTGCAGCAGCGAGGAGATCAAGGCTGGTGATATCCGGCCTGGTCGTGGTGGTGTGGGCACGATTCGTGTTCAGTGCCCCATCACCGCGGCGAAGACAATTTTAGACGGAGGCCGCTTTCTGGTGGGCTTCTCCTCGGCCACAGTCAAGGCCCTGGAGAGCCCCCCACTACGCTGCTACAAATGCTTCGCTCTGGGCCACACACGTCCCCTCTGCCCGTCCTCTGTCGAAAGAGCGGAGCTCTGTTTTCGGTGTGGCAAACCCGGGCACAAGGCGGCCACATGCAGCGCCAAAATACATTGCGCTGTGTGCGCCGAAAGTGGGAGGCCCGCAGGCCACATAATGGGGGGGAAGAACTGCAATCCCCCCCCCAAGAAGGGTAAGGCGGCGGCCATGATCCGGCCGACTGCCACAACGGCTGTAACAGCAATGGAGGTGACGCAAACAGAACCCCAAAATGCCTAGGTTGGTTCAACAAAAATTTCTGCTGGCAAATACCAACCACTGTCGGTCAGCGCAAGACCTGTTGTCTCAAGCGCTGGCCGAGTGGTTGGTCGACGTTGCGGTAGTCACTGAGCCGTACTCGGTGCCCGGCAATTGGCTGGGTGACCGGGACGGCTTAGTGTCCATAATCTCTCGGCCGGGCACGGACAACCCCCCCCTCTCCTTGGCAGAAAGAGGGCAGGGATATGTGGCTGCTACGTGGGGAGAAGAAATGGTCATCATCGGAGCCTACTTCTCCCCCAACCGCCCTCTAAGGGAGTTCGAGGGATTCCTGGATGCCCTGGCGGGGGTCATCCGTCGCGCATCGGGCCACCAAATACTTATCTGCGGAGACTTGAATGCGAAGTCGGCGGCGTGGGGGAATTCAATCCCCTGCTGCAACAGGAGAGGCGACTTGGTCGAACTTTGGGCTGCGTCGTCGGGGCTCTCTCTGCTCAACAGAGGCTCCACTCACACGTGCGTGCGACAGCAGGGTGGATCAGTGGTGGACATTTCGTTCGCCACCCCTGCTCTCGCCGCACGCGTGAGCGATTGGAGGGTAGAATTGGGGGAGACCCTATCTGACCACCGCTACGTGCGGTGGGAGGTCTCCCCCCAGGGCTCCGTCGGAGCGCCCGGTTCGGGCCGACAACATTTCCCCCGCTGGGCGCTGTCCAAGTTGGACAGGGAGGCGGCGACAGAATCAGCATTTGTCCAGGACTGGTTCGCGCCTCCCTGTCATGGTGGCGTGGACGATATCGCGGCTCAGCTGCGCACGTCGATGACCGAGGTGTGCAGCACAAGCATGCCTCGGTCCCGCCGGCCACCCCCGAGACGCGCTGTCTACTGGTGGTCGGCGGAGTTGGCAGAACTGCGGGCATCCTGCGTCGCTGCAAGAAGGGCGCACCAACGTTGTCGGCGTCGCCGCATCAGGGACCCGGCAAACGAGGAGCGCCTCCGTGTTGCTTACGCGGACGCAAAGCGGATCCTAAAGGCCGCTATAGGGGAGGCTAAAGACCGGAGCCGCACAGAGATGCTCGAGGGTCTCAACAGCGATCCGTGGGGGAGGCCATACCGGGCGGCACGCAAGAAGCTGCGCCCCATCGGTCCTCCCCTCACAGAGACCCTCGAGCCGGGTCTGCTGGATGGGGTAGTGCGGGCTTTATTCCCAGCCCGACCCACCAACTATACCCCACCAGCCATGGCGCCCTTTGTCGCTCAGACCCAGTCAGAGGCCCCCCCAGTATCCCTGGAGGAATTTGGCACGGCGGCACTCTGCCTCCGTGCCAAAAAGACGGCTCCCGGCCCTGATGGCGTCCCGGCCACGGTCGTGTTCCTGTGCGCCCAAGAGTGGGAAAGAAGGTTTCGGGACCTCTTCGACCGATGTTTCTCGGTCGGGAGGTTCCCGAGCCTGTGGAAAGAGGGGCAATTGTGCCTACTCCAGAAGGAGGGTCGGCCGCCAGACTCACCATCCGCATACCGGCCCATCGTCCTGCTAGATGAGGCCGGTAAACTTCTGGAGCGGGTAATCGCGGCTCGGCTCAATGCGCACTTGCGTTCGGGGCGCGATTTAAATGACGCCCAGTTCGGGTTCCGGGCAGGGCGGTCAACAATTGACGCCCTGTCCCGTCTCAAACGGCAAATCGCTGCATCGTGGGAGAGAGGGGATGGTGTTTTGGCTGTATCATTTGATATAGCCAACGCCTTTAACACCATCCCCCACGCCACAATACTGGAGGCACTCCGATTCCATGGAGTGCCCCAGTACTTACAAGCATTGCTGGCGGATTATCTGTCCGGCCGCCACGTTGCATTCGTCAACAAGTCGGGTCGTCTGTGTCGCCATCCGGTGGGGTCCGGTGTTCCACAGGGGTCTGTTTTAGGGCCCCTCCTGTGGAACATCGGATACGACTGGTTGCTGAGGGGTAGTCTCCTCCCGGGCATGGGTGTCATTTGTTACGCCGACGACACCCTCGTCACAGCCCGGGGGAGAGACTTTGTGTCCGCCGCGACTTTGGCCTCTGCGGGAGGGTCGCTGGTTGCCCGGCGAATAGCCATGCTGGGCCTTAAGGTGGCGCTGAGTAAGACCGAGGCCACTTACTTCCCTGGGCCTCGGCAGCGTCGACCTCCACCTGACGCCCACATCACCATCGAGGGCGTCAGAGTGGCAGTTGGGTCTCAATTTAAATATTTGGGCCTGACTCTGGACGCGCGATGGCAGTTTGGCCCGCACTTCAGCGGGCTGTCATCGCGCCTCCTTAAGGCGGCCGACTCACTCGGATGGCTCCTCCCAAACCTGGGGGGGCCCAAAGCCGGATGCCGGCGTTTATATGCCGGCATCATCAAGTCAATGGCGCTCTACGGAGCGCCAATTTGGTGGGACTCTCTACAGCGGAGGGAAAATGTGGCCAACCTGCGGAGGCCACAGCGGGCCATTGCCCAGCGCGTAGCCAGGGGCTATAGAACCGTCGGGTTCGCCGCCTCATGCGCCCTGGCCGGGACCCCGCCCTGGGAATTGGAGGCCCAGGCCCTGGCCAGGGTATATCATTGGCGGGTAGAACAGTTCGAGCAGGGAAATCGTCCTGCTCCAACAGAACTGGGAGCTGTGCGGCGTGAGGCCTACGGCGAAGTGATCGAGGAATGGTCGCGGGAGCTTGCCGTGGCCCCATTCGGGAGGTGGACCCTTGACGCGATCGGTCCGGTCCTCAGGGAGTGGCTTGAGCGCCCCCCATCACGTTTTGTCTCATATCGTTTGGTGCAGGTACTGTCCGGACACGGGTGTTTCCGGAAGTACCTGCACCGGATAGGGCGTGAGGACACTCCGCTGTGCGCGCATTGCGGCACGGCGGAGGATACGGCGGAGCACACGCTATCAACGTGCCCGTCGTGGTCCGGCCAGCGCGCACAACTTTGCGCAGCGGTCGGGCCAAACCTCTCGCTCCCGCGCGTGGTGGAGACCATGCTACGGAGCGAGGGGGCCTGGGCGGCAACCGCTTCCTTTTGCGAGGACGTCATCTCGCAGAAGGAGGCGGCGGAGCGCGAGCGGGAGGATGATCCTTCCGCTCCACTGCTCCGAAGGCGTAGGAGGGGTCGAGTGAGGCGAACTTACGATCGCCTCGCCCCTCCTGACGGAGACCAGCGGGTGATGGGCGCGGGGGCGCCCCCACCTGCCTTGCACGTGTCTCCGTCGCCGCCCGGCGGGAATAACTCGGCACCCCCGGTTATTCCCGCTGCCCCCCCTGATGGGGGGGGGCAAGTGGTGCCCGCCGACTAGGGCGGGCCGGTCGCTGGAGGAGCCGTGGCTGTAAAGGCTATGCCATTACCCATAGCTCCTCCGATCAGCGATGAGGGGTGTCGCGGAGTTTTAGTGGGTATACCCCGGCCGTTTACTATCTTTTGGCCGGAGCAGGGGACCCTTACTCAAGGTCCCCCGGGAGCCCCACACACCACCCTGCCCCCCCGGGTAGGGTGACGGTGCGTAAAGCATTTCTTCGCGTTACAAAAAAAAAAAAAAAAAGGTTAGGTTAGGTTGGGGTATCGGGTCAGGAAACCTCCTCGTGCGCCTGGCTGTCTTGTCGGTCCCTCAGAATCCCCTTCTGGGGATTAGGGGGGAAGGGCAAGCAGTCGGGCCAGGTTTACCCCGGGCAACGGCGGCTGGAGACGTCCTATCGGATCTCTCCAGTCGACGGCAATGTCCTGACACCCGTGCCCTCCCGTCCCTCCTTTTTTGAGGAGGTTCGTGGATGGGCACTCTTTTCGGGGGGGATCTTTGGGTTTCTTGTTTCCTTCTTTGTGTTGTCTGTTTTTGGTCTTTGTCTTCTTTCCTTTCTTTTCTCTTCGCCTTCAAGTGGGAGCTCTACCACTCAAAAAATTGAGCTAAATCACTATGAAGGCAGCTCGAAAGAAAAGCGTACCCCAGGGCGGTACCGGCCGGGAGGCCGGAGAATCCGCCGGCGCGTCTTCGGACGCGTCCTGCCCCTCGTATTCTGGGGGGGGCACCGACTGCTCATTGGTGAGTCCACCAACTTCGCCACTAACATCGGCGGAGACAGAGAGGGAGAGGCCGGGTGGAGTGGCTAGGCGCGTTCTGCGCAGTGGCCGCTCTAGCGCCGGTACGAGTCGGAGCAGGAGTCGGAGCCGGAGTCCAGCGACGTCCCGCGCTGCATCGGAGCCGGAGTCAGACTCGAGCGCGAGCGCCATGACGGTGGAGCCTCAGTCTGAGGGCGAAGCCGGGAAGCTCTGGCGCAAACGCGGCCATGCCAAGGCCGCCGAGAGCGACAAGGGTGCTGGTTCCGTGTCGGACGGGAGCGTGTCAGGCTCCTCGTCCACTAGCGGAAGACCAGCATCCGTAAAATCGAGGGGTAGAGGCCGTCCGCCGACCACCGGCGAGTACGTCGGGCTGGCGGCGGCCAAAAAAGAATTCGCGCGGAAGAAGCGCAAGGAAGAGCGGGCAGAGGCGGAGGAGCGTGGCGAACGGGAGCTAGCCGTTATGGACCACGACCTTCGGCAGCTGCGTGAGAGGGCGTCGCGCACGTCGGAGTCGTCGCGAGACGAGGAAGACGAGCGCGACATGACGGCGTCCGTCCTTAAGGAGCGCATGGACGGCTCGGTGGCGATCGTCCGTAAGGTGATCGCCTGTTCGGGCCACCTTAAGGGCACGAGCCAGAAGGCCCTCAAAACCGCGGCGGAGGAGTTCGCGAGGACAGCCGGCGAGCTGTACTCCCGTACCGTCTCAGACGAGACCAAGAAGCTCCAGGCCGAAAACTCCCGCCTACAAGCGGAGCTCAGCCGACAGGGGAGAGAGCTGGTCGAACTCCGCGAGGAGATGGCCAAGCTCCGCGCGAGCCTCACCGGGCAAGCGCCCCGCGTTGTTGACGCCGGCGGAGACAGCAATGTCTTCGCCTACGTCAACGCGCGGTTCGAGGCCTTGGAGGCACGCCTGCCTCCCGAGCGTCTCCGGCCTCCCCTGGCCGCTGACCGCCGCTTGGAGAACGCGCCGCCGGTACCAGGACCGGCCGCGCGACCTGCGCCCGCTCGAGCGAGCAAAGGGGCCACTCCTCAGGCCCCAGCTCGCAGCACACCGGCTGCAGCCGCGCCGAAGCCACAGGCTCCAGCGCCGACCAAGCCCGAGTCCCGTCGTGGGAGAAGGGCAAGGAAGGCCGCGAAGGGCAGGGCAGCTCCAACTGCCCCGCCCCCAAGGGAGCCTCGTCCCCTACCGCCGGCCCCCGTGTCCATGGAGGACGGCTGGACCACAGTGGTCAAGAGGGGACGGACGAATGGTGCGAAGCAACATCCTGCTGCAGCGGCAGTGAAGCCCCAAGCAAGACCCCAGCCAAAGCAGGCGAAGACGCCCAATCTCCGCCCCGCGCGATCGGCGGCTGTAGTACTCACACTACAGCCCGATGCCGAGAAGCGGGGCGTGACGTACAGTGGCGTCATCTCCGAGGCAAAGGCCAAGATCTCCTTGGCAGCCTTGGGGATTGAGTCGGTGCGTTTTCGTCGTGCAGCAACCGGTGGCGCCATTTTGGAGCTGCCGGGTGCGGAGACGGACAGTAGGGCGGATCTCTTGGCCGACAGGCTGAGAGAGGTCCTCAAGGCGGAAGACGTTAGAGTTTCCCGGCCTGTGAGGTGCGCAGAACTGCGCATCTCTGAGCTGGATGACTCCGTCACCGCCGAGGAAGTCGCAGCTGCCGTCTCCACCGCTGGAGGATGCTCGGTGGAGTCTGTTCGCGTAGGCGAAATCCGCCGAGCCCGATCGGGGCAAGGCGCTGTGTGGGCACGTTGCCCCGTGTCGGCGGCCAAAAAGCTGGTGGACGGCAATCGTCTGCTGGTGGGTTGGTCGTCGGCGCGGGTCCGGTTGCTGGAGGCCCGAAGCCTGCGCTGTTTCCGGTGTCTCGAGAAGGGACACGTACGGGCACAGTGCGGGTCAGACGTCGACCGTAGCAGTCAATGCTACCGGTGCGGATGTCTAGGCCATCTGGCACGAGCCTGCACCGCAGCGCCTCACTGCACGGTGTGCTCTGTGGCCGGCCGAAAGGCCGACCACATGGTCGGGGGAAAGGCCTGCACTGCCCCCCGGCCAAAAAACCGCGATCGGCGCTCTGCCGCTGAGGCTACGGCCCAGCCGCAGACCGCCAACTCCGAACCACCTCGGGACGCGGAGATGACCACCATGTCTCCGTAAGATGGCCCTTAGATTCCTTCAGGGGAATCTCAACCACTGTGCCAGGGCTCAGGACCTCGCGGTCCAGAGTATGGCAGAGTGGTTGATTGCCGTGGCGGTTATGGCCGAGCCGTATTTCGTCCCCCCCGATTGGGTGGCGGACATCGACGGCTCCGTTGCCATAATCACCCGACCGGTGGTTGGCGCTCCCCCCTTTCGGAGAATCGAAAGGGGGCACGGATGGGTTGCGGCCGAGTTGGGGGACACCCTGTTTGTCGGGGTGTATTTCTCCCCCAACCGGTCTCTCGCTCTTTTCGAGGGTTTTCTCTCCGAGTTGGAGATCGTGTTCGGTCGCAATCGTTCGCTCCATGTGCTGGTTGCCGGTGACTTCAACGCCAAGTCCTTGGTGTGGGGGTCTCCGGCGACAGATGTGCGTGGAGAAGCGCTTGAGGAGTGGTTTGTCGCTTCAGGTTTGACAGTCTTGAATCGGGGTTCGGTTAACACCTGCGTGCGCATGCAGGGCGGGTCCATCGTGGACTTAGGTTTCGCGAGTCCTGCGCTAGCACGCCGTGTTCAGGGCTGGAGAGTGTTGGTCGACGTGGAGACGTTGTCGGACCACCGGTATATCCGGTTCGACGTCTGTCCGCAGCATCCGACGCTCCAGACCAGTCCAAGCCGTTCTATCCGGCATAGAGACTGTCCGAGATGGTCACTGAAGCGACTCGATCGCGGTAGGTTGGAGTGTGCATCCCTCGTCCAGGCATGGATTCCTGCGCCGGATGGGCCTGTGGATGTGGAGAGTGAGGCCGGTTGGTTCCGGGAGGCGCTGTCGCACATCTGCGACGCAGCCATGCCCCGGGCCGGGCCAGCTTCTCCGCGGAAGCAGGTGTACTGGTGGTCCGCAGACCTCGCGGGCTTGCGCTTTGCGTGCGTGAGGGCGAGACGCCAGTACTCCCGGTACCGGCGCAGACGCGCAAGGATTGCAGACGAGGAGGCGCGCCTTTACGACGTCTACAGAGAGGCGAAAAAGGCGCTCAAGGTGGGGATCGACAGAGCCAAGACCAGGGCAAGGGAGGAGTTTCTGGGGACGCTCGACGCTGACCCGTGGGGACGGCCGTACAGGGTGGCGCTGAACAAGCTCCGCCCCTGGGCACCCCCGGTGACGCAGAGTCTCCCTCCTCCTTTGCTCCGCACTGTGGTCCAGGCACTATTCCCGCCTTGCGATGCTGAGCACACTCCGCCGGTGATGGCGCCGCCAACAGGCGAGGTGAGCGCAGCCGAGGTCCCGGTCGTGTCGGACGTCGAGTTTGACGCGGCCGTCTCGCGCATGCGGGCCCGCAACACGGCCCCCGGTCTAGACGGCATACCCGGCCGCGTGTGGGCACTCTGCCTGCCGTGGTTGGGGCCGAGACTGCGTGGGCTGTTCACGGCCTGCTTGGAGCGGGGACGTTTTCCGCGTCAGTGGAAAACGGGGAAGCTCGTGCTGCTGCAGAAGGACGGTCGTCCATATGACTCTCCTTCGGCTTACCGCCCGATTGTGCTTCTTGACGAGGTTGGGAAACTCTTCGAGCGCATAATCGCGGCTCGCCTGGTTGGTCACCTCGAGGAGGTGGGCCCGAACTTTTCTAACAACCAGTTCGGCTTTCGGCGTCATCGGTCCACGGTTCACGCGATTCTCCGCGTGAAGGACATCGCACAGTCTGCGATGGCGCAGGGTCAAGTGGTGTTGGCGGTGTCACTCGATATCGCGAACGCTTTCAACACCCTGCCGTGGACCTGCATAAAGGAGGCACTCCGACACTTTAGGGTGCCCCTTTATCTGAGGCTGATCCTCAATTCGTACCTAGAGGAGAGGTACGTCGAGTTCCCGGGGCGCGACGGTTGGTCGCGGCACCCCATGTCGCGCGGTGTTCCACAGGGTTCGGTTCTCGGGCCGCTCCTGTGGAACATCGGTTACGATTGGGCGCTTCGCGGTGCCAATCTCCCGGGTGTCGGCGTAACGTGTTACGCGGACGACACCCTGGTGACAGCGAGAGGGAACTCGTATAGAGATGCAGCCATCCTGGCCACTGCAGGCGTGGCGCAGGTCGTCGGTCGCATCCGACGTCTAGGGCTCCTGGTGGCCCTAGAGAAATCCGAGGCCATTCTATTCCATGGGCCTCGGAAATCACCTCCAGCCGGTTCCCATATTTGCGTCGGGGGGGTCCAGATCTTTGTCGGGTCGACCATGAAGTACCTGGGATTGGTCCTCGACAGTCACTGGAACTTCCAGGCGCACTTTAGGCAGCTTTCGCCTAAACTTATGGGGACTGCAGCCGCCTTGGGCAGACTTCTGCCCAACACAGGGGGGCCGAGGGCTTCGTGCCGGAGGCTCTACCTCGGGGTTGTGCGGTCCATCGCCCTGTACGGCTCACCCGTGTGGGCCGATGCCCTGACAGGCCGGTCTCTCGCGCAGCTGCGACGTCCGCAGCGCGCGATGGCGGTCAGGGTAATACGGGGCTACCGCACAATCTCGTTCGAGGCGGCTTGTGTGCTAGCTAGTGCCCTCCCCTGGGACCTTGACGCGAGAGCCCTCTCGGCCGTGTTCCATTGCCGAGAGGAGGCGCGTCGGTCCTCAGTCCACGGGGTCACCGCTCGCGAGGTGAATTCCTGGTTGGAAGAGTTCCGCAGTCTTGCTGTGGAACTCTGGGACGCGCGACTAGCCGATCCTGGAGCTGGTCTTCGGACCATTCTAGCGATCCGGCCAGTCCTAGCCGCATGGTTAGACCGGACCCATGGCGCGGTAACCTACCATCTGGCGCAGGTGCTCTCGGGGCATGGTTGCTTCGGGAAGTACCTGTGTCGGATTGGTCGGGAGGCGTCCAGGTCGTGTCACCATTGCGGTGCCATCGAGGACTGTGCCCAGCACACGCTGGAGGTGTGTCCGGCTTTTGCCGGCGAGCGCGCAGCGCTCTCCGCCGCCGTTGGGCAGGACCTCTCGCTGCCATCCGTGGTGTCAGCCATGGTGGCGAGCGAGAGCTCCTGGGAGGCGGTGCTCTCCTTCTGCGGCATTGTTATGTCGCAGAAGGAGAGCGCCGAACGTCAGCGCGAGCTCGACGATCCCGCCCGACGCAGAAGGCGAGGCCGCCGTGGCGATGGTGTCTAGCCCGGCGGCGCCCTACAGGGGGGGCTCCGAATACTCCTGTGGTATCCCTGCCTGTCGTAGGAGGCGACTAAAAGGGCCTTTGGGGCTGTGGAGTGTTTGCGGGGGGGCCTGCATTCACTTCGTTAAGCAGCCCCAGAGAAGATGACGACACGTGGATCCTCGTCCGTTAAATAGGATGGGGTGACACTGTGGTCTGTGCCGTCATAAGCACCGCGAGGTGTTCTGGGGGCGAGGTTGCCTCTCCCTCGAGATGGGCCGCATGGATCGGCAGCGGCGTAGACGTAGATTTCGCGTAGAGTCCCGAGTGGGGAGCCCGGAATCTGCGCCAACGCCCGAAGAATGACCACCGTGAGGTTTAGTCGGTAGTAGAGTGCTTTCCCAGGCCTCTGAGCCCGACACATCCCTCGTAGGCCGAACCTAGGTTTACTTGGACGGTGCGTAAATGCATTCCTCACGTAAAAAAAAAAAAAAAAAAAGGTTAGGTTAGGTTGGGGTAGCAGGTGGGGTAGCAGGTCGGACAACCTCCTCGTGCGCTCACCCGTTTGTTAGTCCCCTTTAGCATTGGGGGGGAAGGACAAACGGCTTGAGCCTGGTTTACCCTGGGCAACGGCGGCTGGAAACTTCTCCCGGGGGATCTTTCCAGTCGACGGCAATGGTTCGACACCACCGTGCCCTCCCGTCCCTCCCTCCCTTGGGAGGGTTACGTGGATGGGCACTGGGGGGGTCTGGGGACTATGGGGGGGATCTTTGGGGTTCTTCTTTCCTTTCTTTTTCTACTCTTCAAACCTTCTTTCCATTCTTTCTTTTCTTATAGAGGGAGCTCTACCTCTCAAAAAATTGAGCACCACAAAAACTCATCATGAGCGCGAGTGAAAAAGTAATAGTACCCCAGGGCGGTACCGGCCGGGAGGCCGGAGAATCCGCCGGCGCGTCTCCGGACGCGTCCTGCCCCTCGTACTCTGGGGGGGGCAACACCCGCCTGGTGCTGAGCACTGTGCCTGCTCCATTGGAGCAGAGGAAGGAGGAGACGACGAAGAAGAAGACGAGGAAGACGGAGCAGAAGAAGGAGGAGGAGAAGAATAGCACGGACGTGACAAAGAAGGCGGAGCCAACACGGGCGGTCCGGCGCAGCCAGCGCCTCCTTCGCCCAAGCGGAGAGCGGAGCGACAGGAGCCGCAGCAGGAGCAGCAGCGGCAGGGAGGCTTCTCCACTGGCGCCCGCTGCTGCAGCTGTTGCAGCTACCGAAGAAGGAGAGGTAAGCAAACCGGAGGTAAGTGTGTGCAGTGGTGGAAGCAGGGACGCGTCCCCGGGCACATCGGGCCTGGAGTCGGACTCCTCTTCGTCACACGCCAGCCTTATGACGGTCGACCCTTCTTCGGGGGAGGACGTCGGGCGGCTGTGGCAGAAGAAGGAGGCCGTCAAGAGGAAACACGACAAACCGGCGAAGGGCGCTTCCAGATTGGCGACAAGGAAGAGCGGCTCGGACTCGGCGGAGGGCCCCACGGCCCCAAAAGGTAAGCCGGTAGGCCGTCCGCCGACGACCGGCGAATACGTCGGCGCGGCGGCGGCGCGGAAAGAGTTTGCCCGCGAAAAGCGCGGGGCTGAGCGGGCGGAGGCAGAGGCACGGGCCGAGCGAGAGGTCGCTGAGATGGACCGTGCTCTGCGCCTCACGCGCGACAGAGCCTCACGTCTCTCTGAGTCGTCGCAAGACGAGAGGGACATGGCGGCCTCTCTCTTAAAAGAGCGGATGAGCGGCTCCGTGGCGATAGTGCGGAAAGTGATCGCCACCTCTGGCCACTTAAAGGGCACAAACCAGAGGGCCCTCAAAACAGCGGCTGAGGAGTTTGAGCGCGTAGCCTCAGAATTGTATGAGCGCACAGTTTCCGCGGAGACGGAGAAGCTCCAGGCGGAGAACTCCCGTCTCCAGGCGGAGCTTATCAAGCAGGGTAGGATGCTGGAGCAGCTGCGGGAGGAGATGGCGAGCCTGCGCGCAAGCCTGGTGGCACAAGAGCCGCCCCGAGCTGTCGTCGGTGCCGTTGGTGGAGACTCCGAGCGAAATGTCTTCGCGTACGTGGACGCCCGTATAGAAGCTCTGGAGATGCGCCTTCCTCCGGAGCGATTGCGACCCCCTCTAGCCGCTGACAGACGCCAGAATACGGAGCCGCCGATCCCAGCAACGCGTCCCACGCCCGCTCAGCGAACTGAAAGAGGTACGCAATCTGCGAAGGCCGCACCACCTGCAGCGGCCCCACAGTCGAAGGCTCCAGCGCCGACCAAACCCGCGCCCCGCAAGGGGCGGAGGGCGAGGAAGGCCGCGAAGGGCAAGGCGGCACCTGCCGCCCCACCCCCAAGGGAGCCACGCCCCTTGCCGCCGGCTCCGACCTCCATGGAGGAGGGATGGACCACGGTGGTGAGGAGAGGTCGTACAAACGGCAAAGGGGCTGCTGCAGGAGCAGTACCCGGACCCCAGCCGAGGCAGCAGAAGGCGCCGAAACCGCCCCGACTCCGCCCCGCGCGTGCGGCGGTTGTAGTGTTAACACTACAGCCCGATGCCGACAAGCGGGGCGTCACGTACGGTGGCGTGATTGCCGAGGCCAAGTCCAGGATTTCCCTGGCGGCCCTCGGCATAGAGTCGGTGCGGTTTCGACGCGCAGCGACCGGTGGCACTATTTTAGAGCTGCCGGGAGCTGAGACGGACAGCCGGGCAGACGCCCTGGCTGAAAAGCTGCGTGAGGTCCTCAATGCGGATGACGTGAGGGTTTCCCGGCCTGTGAGGTGCGCAGAAATGCGCATCTCTGAGCTGGATGACTCCGTCTCCGCAGAGGAGGTCGCAGCCGCCGTCGCTAAGGCTGGGGGTTGCTCGGTAGAGTCCGTCAGGACGGGCCCGATTCGCCGAGCAAGATCCGGGCAAGGCGCCTGTTGGGCACGCTGCCCCGTTTCGGCGGCCGGAAAGCTGGCTGGCGGTAATCGCCTGCTGGTGGGATGGTCGTCGGCGCGGGTGCAGTTATTAGAGGCTAGAGAGTTGCGCTGCTTCCGGTGCCTTCAGCGGGGGCACGTCAGGGCGCAGTGCGACTCCGATGTCGACCGCAGTAGCCAGTGCTACCGGTGCGGACAGCTTGGCCATCTAGCCAGTGCCTGCGAGGAGGCGCCACACTGCACGGTGTGTGCCATAGCCGGCCGAAAGGCCGGCCACAGGGTTGGGAGCAAGGCCTGCACTTCTCCCAAACCCACGAAACGCGGTCGGCGGACTGCCACTGAGGCCAAGGCCCAGTCGCAGCCCGCCCCCTCCGAATCACCTCGGGACGCGGAGATGACGACAACCTCGTCTCCGTAAGATGGCGCTCAGATTCCTTCAGGGGAATCTCAATCACTGCGCCCGAGCTCAAGACCTTATGGTCCAGAGCATGGCGCAGTGGTTGGTAGCCATGGCGGTTATGGCCGAGCCGTACTTCGTCCCCCCCGATTGGGAGGCGGATGTTGACGGCACAGTGGCCATAATCACCCGACCGGTGGTTGGCGCTCCCCCTTTTCGGAGAATCGAAAGGGGGCACGGATGGGTTGCGGCTGAGTTGGGGGGGGGCATCCTGCTTGTCGGGGTGTACTTCTCCCCCAACCGGTCCCTAGCTCACTTCGAGAGCTTTCTCTCCGAGCTGGAGACTGTGTTCGGCCGGAATCGTTCGCTCCATGTGCTCGTGGCTGGGGATTTCAATGCCAAATCCTTGGTATGGGGATCCCCAGCGACAGATGTGCGTGGTAGTGCGCTTGAGGAGTGGATGGTTGCTTCAGGATTGACAGTCTTGAATCGAGGTTCGGTAGACACATGCGTGCGCATGCGGGGTGGGTCCATCGTGGACTTAACGTTCGCGAGCCCCGCGCTAGCGCGCCGTGTCCAGGACTGGAGAGTGTTGGTCGATGTGGAGACGTTGTCGGACCACCGGTATATCCGGTTCGACGTCTGTCCGCAACAGCCGACGCTCCAGACCGGTCCAAGCCGTCCTCGGTTTAGGGACTGTCCGCGCTGGGCTCTGAAGCAGCTTGACCGTGAGATGGCGGAATGTGCTTCCCTTGTCCAGGCGTGGATCCCTGCGCCGGATGGACCTGTCGATGTGGAGAGCGAGGCCGGTTGGTTCCGGGGGGCGCTGTCGCATATTTGCGACGCAGCCATGCCCCGGGCCGGGCCAGTCTCTCCGCGTAGACAGGTGTACTGGTGGTCCGCAGACCTCGCGGACTTACGCTTCGCGTGCGTGAGGGCGAGACGCCAGTACTCCCGGTACCGGCGCAGGCGCGTCAGGATGCCGGACGAGGAGTCGCGCCTCTACGACACCTATCGGGTGGCGAAGAAGGCGCTCAAGGTGGGAATTGACAGAGCCAAGACCAGAGCGAGGGAGGAGTTTCTGGGGTCGCTCGATGCCGATCCGTGGGGGAGGCCGTATAGGGTGGCGCTGAGTAAGCTCCGCCCCTGGGCCCCCCCGGTGACGCAGAGCCTCCCGCCTCCCTTGCTCCGCACCGTGGTCGAGGCACTATTCCCTACCCGAACCGAGGAGCACATTCCGCCAGTGGTAACGCCGCCGACAGGTGATGTGGGCGCAGTCGAGGTCCCGGCCGTGTCGGACGCAGAGTTCGATGCGGCCGTCTCTCGCATGCGGGCCCGTAACACGGCCCCCGGCCTAGACGGCATACCCGGCCGCGTGTTGGCAATTTGCCTTCCGTGGCTGGGGCCGAGGCTGCGTGGGCTGTTCACGGCCTGCCTCGAGCGGGGACGTTTTCCGCGCGAGTGGAAGACGGGCAAGCTCGTTCTGTTGCAGAAGGATGGTCGTCCGTTCGACTCTCCCTCGGCCTACCGCCCGATTGTGTTGCTCGACGAGCTTAGCAAACTCTTAGAGCGCATAATTGCTGGCCGCCTGATTGGTCACCTCAATGAGGTGGGTCCGAATCTGTCGGATAATCAGTTCGGATTTAGGCGTCATAGGTCCACGGTTCACGCGATTCTCCGCGTGAAGGACATCGCACAATCTGCGATGTCGCAGGGTCGAGTGGTGTTGGCCGTATCTCTTGATATCGCTAACGCTTTCAACACCCTGCCGTGGAGTTGTATAAAGGAGGCGCTCCGACACTTTAGGGTGCCCCTTTATCTGAGGCTGATCCTCGACTCGTACCTGAGCGAGAGGTACGTAGAGTTCCCTGGCCGAGATGGTTGGTCGCGGCACCCCATGTCGTGCGGTGTCCCGCAGGGTTCGGTCCTTGGGCCGCTCCTGTGGAACATTGGCTACGACTGGGCACTTCGCGGTGCCAACCTCCCGGGGGTTGACGTAACTTGTTACGCCGACGATACCCTGGTGACGGCGAGAGGGAAGTCATACAGAGATGCAGCCATCCTGGCCACTGCAGGCGTGGCGCAGGTCGTCGGTCGTATCCGGCGCTTAGGGCTCCATGTAGCCCTAGAGAAGTCCGAGGCCATATGTTTCCATGGTCCTCGGCAGAAACCTCCAGCCGGTTCTCACATCTGTGTGGGGGGGTCCCAGATCTTTGTCGAGTCGACCATGAAGTACCTGGGATTGGTCCTCGACAGTCACTGGAACTTCCTTCCGCACTTTAGGCGCTTGTCGCCTAAACTGATGAGAACCGCTGCCGCCTTGGGCAGGCTTCTGCCCAACGTCGGGGGGCCAAAGGCATCTTGCCGGCGGCTCTACGCGGGGGTCGTGCGGTCTATCGCCCTGTACGGCGCACCTGTGTGGGCCGACACCCTGACAAGCCGGTGTATCGCGGAGCTGCGGAGACCGCAGCGAGCGATGGCAGTCAGGGTCATACGGGGCTACCGCACGATCTCCTACGAGGCGGCGTGTGTGCTAGCCAGCTCACTCCCCTGGGACCTCGACGCGAGGGCCCTCTCGGCGGTGTTTCGCTGTCGGGAGGAGGCGCGTCGGGCCTCAGCCCACGGGGTGACGTCACGCGAGGTGAGCGCCTTGTTGGTAGAGTTCCGCACACTTGCTGTGGAGCTCTGGGACGTGCGACTGGCTGATCCCGGAGCCGGTCTTCGGACCGTCTCGGCGATCCGGCCTGTCCTAGCTGCATGGTTGAACAGGACCCATGGCGCGGTAACCTTCCATCTGGCTCAGGTGCTCTCGGGGCATGGATGCTTCGGGAAGTACCTGTGTCGGATCGGTCGGGAGGCGACCGGGTCCTGTCATCACTGCGGCTCCGTTGAGGACAGTGCTGAGCACACGTTGGAGGAGTGTCCGGCTTTTGCCGTAGAGCGCAATGCGCTATCCGCCGTTGTTGGGCGAGACCTCTCTCTACCGGCCGTGGTGTCTGCCATGGTGAGTAGTGAGGAGTCTTGGGACGCGGCGCTCTCCTTCTGCGGCAGTGTCATGTCGCAGAAGGAGAGCGCCGAGCGCCAGCGCGAGCTGGACGATCCCGCCCGACGTCGTAGGCGAGGCCGCCGTGGCGATGGTGTCTAGCCCGGCGGCGCCCTGCAGGGGGGGCTCCGAATACTCCTGAGGTATCCCTGCCTGTCGTAGGAGGCGACTAAAAGGGCCTTTGGGGTCGTGGGGGTTAGGGGGGGTGGCCCTCTGGCCCTCAATCGTCCCCGGAGAAGCCGACTGCAGGTGTTACACCCGGTCCGTCAGGATAGGGTACACAGCTGTCTATGTGGTCGTGAAACACCACCCTAGGTGTTCTGGGGGAGAATACCACTCCCTCGAGATGGGCCGCCAGGCGGCAGCGCGCGCTACGTAGACTTTACGAGATGAATCCCGACAGTGGGGATCCCGTTGGTTTTGCGTTAGCGCCCGAAGAACGACAGCCTTGAGGTTTAGTCGGTAGGGTCTCCGGAGATTGCTACCGGTTTCGAGCCCGACTCACCCTTTTAGGTCCACCCAGGACTCTAACTGGATGGTGCGTAAGTAAGCATTCCTCAAGTAAAAAAAAAAAAAAAAAAGGTTGGGGTAGCAGGTCGGACAACCTCCTCGTGCGCTCACCCGTTTGTTAGTCCCCTTTAGCATTGGGGGGGAAGGACAAACGGCTTGAGCCTGGTTTACCCTGGGCAACGGCGGCTGGAAACTTCTCCCGGGGGATCTTTCCAGTCGACGGCAATGGTTCGACACCACCGTGCCCTCCCGTCCCTCCCTCCCTTGGGAGGGTTACGAGGATGGGCACTGGGGGGGGTCTGGGGACTATGGGGGGATCTTTGGGGTTCTTCTTTCCTTTCTTTTTCTACTCTTCAAACCTTCTTTCCATTCTTTCTTTTCTTATAGAGGGAGCTCTACCTCTTAAAAAATTGAGCATCACAAAAAACTCATCATGGACGCGGATGTAAAGTGTATAGTACCCCAGGGCGGTACCGGCCGGGAGGCCGGAGAATCCGCCGGCGCGTCTTCGGACGCGTCCTGCCCCTCGTACTCTGGGGGGGGCAACACCCGCCAAGTGCTGAGCACTGTACCTGCTCAGGTGGAGCAGAGGAAGGAGGAAACGACGAGGAAGAAGACCAGGAAGACGGAGCAGAAGAAGGAGGAGGAGAAGAAAGACACGGAGGTGACGAAGAAGGCGGAGCCAACACGGGCGGTCCGGCGCAGCCAGCGCCTCCTTCGCCCAAGCGGAGAGCGGAGCGACCGGAGCCGCAGCAGAAGCAGCGGCAGGGAGGCTTCTCCACTGGCGCCTGCAGCTGCAGCTGGTGCAGCTACCGAAGGAGAGGTGAGTGGATCGGAGGTGAGTGTGCGCAGTGTAGGTGAAAGCAGGGCCGCGTCCCCGGGCACATCGGGCCTGGAGTCGGACTCCTCTTCGTCACACGCCAGCCTTATGACGGTCGACCCTTCTTCGGGGGAGGACGTCGGGCGGCTGTGGCAGAAGAAGGAGGCCACCAAGAGGAAACACGCCAAACCGGCGAAGGGCGCTTCCGGATTGGCGACAAGAAAGAGCGGCTCGGACTCGGCGGAGGGCCCCACGGCCCCAAAAGGTAAGCCGGTAGGCCGTCCGCCGACGACCGGCGAATACGTCGGCGCGGCGGCGGCGCGGAAAGAGTTCGCCCGCGAAAAGCGCGGGGCTGAGCGGGCGGAGGCAGAGGCTCGTGCCGAGCGAGAGGTCGCAGAAATGGACCGTGCTCTGCGTCTTACGCGCGATAGAGCATCGCGTCTCTCAGAGTCGTCGCAGGACGAGAGAGATATGGCGGCCTCTGTCCTCAAGGAGCGGATGAGCGGCTCCGTTGCAATAGTGCGCAAGGTGATAGCGACCTCTGGGCACTTAAAAGGGACGAACCAGCGTGCTCTAAAAACAGCGGCTGAGGAGTTCGAGCGCGTAGCAGCAGAGCTCTACGAGCGCACGGTTTCCGCGGAGACGGAGAAACTCCAGGTGGAGAACTCCCGTCTCCAAGCGGAACTCCTCAAACAGGGGAAGATGTTGGAGCAGCTGAGAGAAGAAATGGCCAGCCTGCGCGCAAGTTTGGTGGTGCAAGAACCGCCTAGAGCTGTCGTCGGGGGTGATGAACGCGACGTCTTCGCGTATGTCGACGCCAGATTTGAAGCCCTGGAGAGGCGCCTACCTCCGGAGCGACTTCGGCCCCCCCTGGCTGCTGATAAGCGCAACGCGGCGGAGCCGCCGACCCCGACGCCGCGTCCCACGCCCGCTCAGCGCACAGAACGAGGTACGCAATCTGCGAAGGCCGCACCACCTGCAGCGGCCCCAACGCCGAAGGCTCCAGCGCCGACCAAACCCGCGCCCCCCAAGGGGCGGAGGGCGAGGAAGGCCGCGAAGGGCAAGGCGGCACCTGCCGCCCCACCCCCAAGGGAGCCACGCCCCTTGCCGCCGGCTCCGACCTCCATGGAGGAGGGATGGACCACGGTGGTGAGGAGAGGCCGTACAAACGGCAAAGGGGCTGCTGCAGGAGCAGTACCCGGACCCCAGCCGAGGCAGCAGAAGGCGCCGAAACCGCCCCGACTCCGCCCCGCGCGTGCGGCGGTTGTAGTGTTAACACTACAGCCTGATGCCGACAAGCGGGGCGTCACGTACGGTGGCGTGATTACCGAGGCCAAGGCCGGGATTTCCCTGGCGGCCCTCGGTATAGAGTCGGTGCGGTTTCGACGCGCAGCGACCGGCGGCACTATTTTAGAGCTGCCGGGAGCTGAGACGGACAGCAGGGCAGACGCCCTGGCTGACAAGCTGCGCGAGGTCCTCAACGCGGATGACGTGAGGGTTTCCCGGCCTGTGAGGTGCGCAGAAATGCGCATCTCTGAGCTGGATGACTCCGTCTCCGCAGAGGAGGTCGCAGCCGCCGTCGCTAAGGCTGGGGGTTGCTCGGTAGAGTCCGTCAGGACGGGCCCGATTCGCCGAGCACGATCCGGGCAAGGCGCCTGTTGGGCACGCTGCCCCGTTTCGGCGGCCGGAAAACTGGCTGGCGGTAATCGCCTGTTGGTGGGATGGTCGTCGGCGCGGGTGCAGTTATTGGAGGCCAGAGAGTTGCGCTGCTTCCGGTGCCTTCAGCGGGGGCACGTCAGGGCGCAGTGCGACTCCGATGTCGACCGCAGTAGCCAGTGCTACCGGTGCGGACAGCTTGGCCATCTAGCCAGTGCCTGCGAGGAGGCGCCACACTGCACGGTGTGTGCCATAGCCGGCCGAAAGGCCGGCCACAGGGTTGGGAGCAAGGCCTGCACTTCTCCCAAACCCACGAAACGCGGTCGGCGGACTGCCACTGAGGCCAAGGCCCAGTCGCAGCCCGCCCCCTCCGAATCACCTCGGGACGCGGAGATGACGACAACCTCGTCTCCGTAAGATGGCGCTCAGATTCCTTCAGGGGAATCTCAATCACTGCGCCCGAGCTCAAGACCTTATGGTCCAGAGCATGGCGCAGTGGTTGGTAGCCATGGCGGTTATGGCCGAGCCGTACTTCGTCCCCCCCGATTGGGAGGCGGATGTTGACGGCACAGTGGCCATAATCACCCGACCGGTGGTTGGCGCTCCCCCTTTTCGGAGAATCGAAAGGGGGCACGGATGGGTTGCGGCTGAGTTGGGGGGGGGCATCCTGCTTGTCGGGGTGTACTTCTCCCCCAACCGGTCTCTAGCTCACTTCGAGAGCTTTCTCTCCGAGCTGGAGACTGTGTTCGGCCGGAATCGTTCGCTCCATGTGCTCGTGGCTGGGGATTTCAATGCCAAATCCTTGGTATGGGGATCCCCAGCGACAGATGTGCGTGGTAGTGCGCTTGAGGAGTGGATGGTTGCTTCAGGATTGACAGTCTTGAATCGAGGTTCGGTAGACACGTGCGTGCGCATGCGGGGTGGGTCCATCGTGGACTTAACGTTCGCGAGCCCCGCGCTAGCGCGCCGTGTCCAGGACTGGAGAGTGTTGGTCGATGTGGAGACGTTGTCGGACCACCGGTATATCCGGTTCGACGTCTGTCCGCAACAGCCGACGCTCCAGACCGGTCCAAGCCGTCCTCGGTTTAGGGACTGTCCGCGCTGGGCTCTGAAGCAGCTTGACCGTGAGATGGCGGAATGTGCTTCCCTTGTCCAGGCGTGGATCCCTGCGCCGGATGGACCTGTCGATGTGGAGAGCGAGGCCGGTTGGTTCCGGGGGGCGCTGTCGCATATTTGCGACGCAGCCATGCCCCGGGCCGGGCCAGTCTCTCCGCGTAGACAGGTGTACTGGTGGTCCGCAGACCTCGCGGACTTACGCTTCGCGTGCGTGAGGGCGAGACGCCAGTACTCCCGGTACCGGCGCAGGCGCGTCAGGATGCCGGACGAGGAGTCGCGCCTCTACGACACCTATCGGGTGGCGAAGAAGGCGCTCAAGGTGGGAATCGACAGAGCCAAGACCAGAGCACGGGAGGAGTTTCTTGGGACGCTCGATGCCGATCCGTGGGGGAGGCCGTATAGGGTGGCGCTGAGTAAGCTCCGCCCCTGGGCCCCCCCGGTGACGCAGAGCCTCCCGCCTCCCTTGCTCCGCACCGTGGTCGAGGCTCTATTCCCTACCCGAACCGAGGAGCACATTCCGCCAGTGGTAACGCCGCCAACAGGTGATGTGGGCGCAGTCGAGGTCCCGGCCGTGTCGGACGCTGAGTTCGATGCGGCCGTCTCTCGCATGCGGGCCCGTAACACGGCCCCCGGCCTAGACGGCATACCCGGCCGCGTGTTGGCAATTTGCCTTCCGTGGCTGGGGCCGAGGCTGCGTGGGCTGTTCACGGCCTGCCTCGAGCGGGGACGTTTTCCGCGCGAGTGGAAGACGGGCAAGCTCGTGCTGTTGCAGAAGGATGGTCGTCCGTTCGACTCTCCCTCGGCCTACCGCCCGATTGTGTTGCTCGACGAGCTTAGCAAACTCTTAGAGCGCATAATTGCTGGCCGCCTGATTGGTCACCTCAATGAGGTGGGTCCGAATCTGTCGGATAATCAGTTCGGATTTAGGCGTCATAGGTCCACGGTTCACGCGATTCTCCGCGTGAAGGACATCGCACAATCTGCGATGTCGCAGGGTCGAGTGGTGTTGGCCGTATCTCTTGATATAGCTAACGCTTTCAACACCCTGCCGTGGAGTTGTATAAAGGAGGCACTCCGACACTTTAGGGTGCCCCTTTATCTGAGGCTGATCCTCGACTCGTACCTGAGTGAGAGGTACGTAGAGTTCCCTGGCCGAGATGGTTGGTCGCGGCACCCCATGTCGTGCGGTGTCCCGCAGGGTTCGGTCCTTGGGCCGCTCCTGTGGAACATTGGCTACGACTGGGCACTTCGCGGTGCCAACCTCCCGGGGGTCGACGTAACTTGTTACGCCGACGATACCCTGGTGACGGCGAGAGGGAAGTCATACAGAGATGCAGCCATCCTGGCCACTGCAGGCGTGGCGCAGGTCGTCGGTCGTATCCGGCGCTTAGGGCTCCATGTAGCCCTAGAGAAGTCCGAGGCCATATGTTTCCATGGTCCTCGGCAGAAACCTCCAGCCGGTTCTCACATCTGTGTGGGGGGGTCCCAGATCTTTGTCGAGTCGACCATGAAGTACCTGGGATTGGTCCTCGACAGTCACTGGGACTTCCTGCCGCACTTTAGGCGCCTTGCGCCTAAACTGATGAGAACCGCTGCCGCCTTGGGCAGGCTTCTGCCAAACGTCGGGGGGCCAAAGGCATCTTGCCGGCGGCTCTACGCGGGGGTCGTGCGGTCTATCGCCCTGTACGGCGCACCTGTGTGGGCCGACACCCTGACAAGCCGGTGTATCGCGGAGCTGCGGAGACCGCAGCGAGCGATGGCAGTCAGGGTCATACGGGGCTACCGCACGATCTCCTACGAGGCGGCGTGTGTGCTAGCCAGCTCACTCCCCTGGGACCTCGACGCGAGGGCCCTCTCGGCGGTGTTTCGCTGTCGGGAGGAGGCGCGTCGGGCCTCAGTCCACGGGGTGACGTCACGCGAGGTGAGCGCCTTGTTGGTAGAGTTCCGCACACTTGCTGTGGAGCTCTGGGACGCGCGACTGGCTGATCCCGGAGCCGGTCTTCGGACCGTCTCGGCGATCCGGCCTGTCCTAGCTGCATGGTTGAACAGGACCCATGGCGCGGTAACCTTCCATCTGGCTCAGGTGCTCTCGGGGCATGGATGCTTCGGGAAGTACCTGTGTCGGATCGGTCGGGAGGCGACCGGGTCCTGTCATCACTGCGGCTCCGTTGAGGACAGTGCTGAGCACACGTTGGAGGAGTGTCCGGCTTTTGCCGTAGAGCGCAATGCGCTATCCGCCGTTGTTGGGCAGGACCTCTCTCTACCGACCGTGGTGTCTGCCATGGTGAGTAGTGAGGAGTCTTGGGACGCGGCGCTCTCCTTCTGCGGCAGTGTCATGTCGCAGAAGGAGAGCGCCGAGCGCCAGCGCGAGCTGGACGATCCCGCCCGACGTCGTAGGCGAGGCCGCCGTGGCGATGGTGTCTAGCCCGGCGGCGCCCTGCAGGGGGGGCTCCGAATACTCCTGAGGTATCCCTGCCTGTCGTAGGAGGCGACTAAAAGGGCCTTTGGGGTCGTGGGGGTTAGGGGAGGCGGTCCTCTGCCCTCAATCGTCCCCGGAGAAGCCGACTGCAGGTGTTACACCCGGTCCGTCAGGATAGGGTACACAGCTGTCTATGTGGTCGTGAAACACCACCCTAGGTGTTCTGGGGGAGAATACCACTCCCTCGAGATGGGCCGCCAGGCGGCAGCGCGCGCTACGTAGACTTTACGAGATGAATCCCGACAGTGGGGATCCCGTTGGTTTTGCGTTAGCGCCCGAAGAACGACAGCCTTGAGGTTTAGTCGGTAGGGTCTCCGGAGATTGCTACCGGTTTCGAGCCCGACTCACCCTTTTAGGTCCACCCAGGACTCTAACTGGATGGTGCGTAAGTAAGCATTCCTCAAGTAAAAAAAAAAAAAAAAAAAAAAGGTTAGGTTAGGTTGGGGTATCGGGTCAGGAAACCTCCTCGTGCGTCTGGCTGTTTGTCGGTCCCTCACAATCTCCTTTTGGGGATTAGGAGGGAACGGCAAGCAGTCGGGCCAGGTTTACCCCGGGCAACGGCGGCTGGTAAAGTCCTTTGGGATTTTGCCAGCCGACGGCAATGTCCTGACACACTGGGGGGGTTCTTTGGGGTTCTTCCTTCTTTTTCTCTTCTACTCTTCGTTTCCTTTATTCTTTATCTATCGTTTCTCACCGCTCTCTCTGCGGTGATTTGTGGTGTCGCAGTTTGCGACCTCGTCGTCGCGATTATGCGGCGTTGTGTGGGGCGGAGGTGTCCGCGGCTCGGCGGGCTCACTAGACCACGGTCGTCGTGGCTAGTGGGCAGACTCCGGTCACCGCCGGGCAAGCTGCCTCTACTCCCGGGTGTCGTGGATCACGTCTCGCGGCCCGGGGTAGGGGTAGTGACCCTGCCTTAATTGGCCGGGTCAAGAGGAGACAACCTCAATAAAAAATCCCCTAAGGTCCGGTGTTGCGACTCGCGGCACCGGCGCCTCCTTTCTTCGGATTGGAGGAGGCAGGACGGGATAGAGCCTGCCACCTAGCGGTCCAACCCATGGGACTTCCCGCCCCCATGGTGTAGTAGGGTAGCCTGGATATTCGGCTCTGTCCAGGTGGTCCGAATATAACCGTTATTCTCGTGGGTCTAATTATGAGTTGCCATTTTAATACAAAAAACCAAGACGATTGTGAGGAGTTTGATGCCGCTGTGGGTGTTGAGGGCAGTAGCGCGCCCGGTTGCGCACCATTCGGTGCAGTTGTGGACAGCCGTCCGTCTTCGGCGGCTAGTGGGAGTTTTTTCTCCCGCGCTGGTGATGTCAGTGGGTCAGAACGTGAATCTGACACACTCACCGACACTCAAATGTCGGACGTGTGTACCGCGCCAACGCGGTCTAAATTTTTGAAGGCGGCACGCAAGCGAACCAACTCTGCGAAAACGGGGTCGTCTAGCTGCGATTCGGCGACGTCCTCGAAGTCGAAGCCCAAAAAGAAGGCCGGTCGCCCAGCCACCACGGGCCATTACGTGGGAAAGGCAGAGGCGCAACGCCATTTGAATGCTGCCCAGAAAGAGCAGATCCAACTGGAACTAGAGCAGCAGATCCTGGCCAGAGACAAGGAAACCAGAGCCGCACGCACGCGATCTGGTTATGGTGTTGCCATCGGCAACAGATTTGAGGAGCTCTCGGTCGAGGAGATCGAGAAAATTGTTGAGGAGGACGCCAACGAGATTTCTCGTATGGCGTCAAAATGTAGTAACATCAAGGGCACTTTCCAGAAAGGCTTTAAGGATCGTGCCCACAGCCTAAAGTCGGCTATGTCTGAGCTTATTAAGCGCTCAGTTTCAGACGAAACGAAGAGGCTGCAGGCAACAAACAACCGCCTGCAGCAAGAGCTGGATTCGCTCCGCAAGGAAGTGGCAGAGCTAAAGACCGCTTTCCAAGGAGGAAATAGAGAGGCTCCGTCCTCCAGAATGGACACCAGTGGCCCACCACCACCTGCCACTGCCGCACCAGTCGCCCCTTCTACCCCTGCTTCATACACTTCGCAGGAGGTAGAAGAACTACTCTCAAAAATGAGAGCAGAAGAGCGGGCCTTCACAAGGGCCTGCCTTGCGGGCATTGAGGACAGGCTCTTGCCCAAAAAGAACCTTCGTCCGCCACTTGCTGCGGACCGCCGAGAGCCCGTGGTCGTTCTTGAGAGGCTTCCCTTCAAGGTCCCAAACCCACCCAAGGACAAGCCACCACGGCCCGCCCCGAAACCGGCGGCAACCCCGTCTGCACCTCTTCCCCCATCTCAGCCGGAAGAAGATCTCCTGCTTCCGTCCACCACCCCGGCCAATGAGGGGTGGTCGACGGTCGTCAGAAAAAAGAAGGTGAAGGGCAAGGGAAACAAGTCCACAACGGCCCCTCCCACACTGCCCCCCTCTGCTCCCGGACCATCACCATCCGTGTCTGGGAACCATCAGAAGAAGGCCACGAAACCCAAGCCTCCTTCCTCGGCTTCGGCTAAAAAGAAGAAAAGTCTGTCACCCCCGAAAACAGCGGCGGTTGTCATTACTTTAACCGCCGAGGCATTGGAAAAGGGGGAAACCTACGAGTCCGTCCTCCGACGGGCTCGTGGGAACGTTGACACGAGTTCTCTGGGCCCAGCACGTTGCCGTCAAACACAGACGGGGGCCCGGAAATTCGAATTTCCGGGGGCAAAAAGTGCCGAGTCTGCCGATCTCTTTGCCTCTAAGCTCAAGGAGGTGATTTCTGACGCTGCGGTCATTACAAGGCCGCAGAAATGCGTAGGAGTTGTGGTGTCTGACCTCGACGACTCCGTCACCAAGTTCGAGGTCATAGACAAAATTGCGTCCATCGGTGGCTGTCCGGCGGAGTCTATAAGGGCGGGCGAGATACGCACTGGCCGAGGGGGAGTAGGCACCGTCCGTCTAACTTGCCCAGTTTTTGCTGTCAAGAAGGTGGTCGAGAATGGCCGCCTTCTCGTTGGGTTCAGCTCAGCATCGATCAAGGTCCTGGAGGACCAGCCCCTTAGATGCTACAAATGTTATGGGGTTGGCCACACCAGGGCCCTCTGCCCTTCGTCTGCTGAAAGGGCAGCATTGTGTTTTAGGTGCGGGAAAACGGGACACAAATCCTCGTCCTGCAAGGAAAAAGAGCACTGCGCTGTATGTGCCGAAAGTGGGCGGCCCGCGGGCCATGTCATGGGTGGTAAGAAATGCAACCCCCCCCCAAAGAAAGGGAAGGTGAAGGCCCCGATCCAGCCAACCGCCACACCAATGGAGGTGACTCAAACACCCGACAATGGCCAGAGTCAGTAACAGGCAAATTTTACTGGCGAACACCAACCACTGCCGGTCAGCCCAGGACATGCTGTCCCAGGCTATGGCCGAGTGGTTGGTGGACGTGGCGGTAGTCACCGAGCCGTACTCGGTGCCCAGCAGCTGGCTGGGCGACCGGGACGGCCTGGTGGCCATCATCTCGCGGTTTGGCACGGACTGTCCCCCTCTTTCACTTGTCGAGAGGGGACGAGGCTACGTTGTTGCAACCTGGGGGGAAGACATGGCGGTGATTGGCGCGTATTTCTCACCCAGCCGCCCACTTCCAGACTTCGAGGCTTTTTTAAATCATTTGACAACGAGCATCAGTCGTCTCCGCTGTCGGAATATTTTGTTTTGCGGCGATCTAAATGCCAAGTCGGTGGCATGGGGAAACCCGGCCCCGACTTGCAACCGAAGAGGCCAGCTCCTACAACTTTGGGCCACCACCACGGGTTTGTTGGTCCTCAATAGGGGCTCTACTCACACGTGCGTGCGACAGCAAGGGGGATCGGTGGTGGACGTTTCGTTTGCCACCCCTGCTCTTGCCGCACGTGTGAGGAATTGGAGGGTGGAACTGGGGGAGACTCTCTCTGACCACCGCTACGTTCGGTGGGAGATCTCCCCCCAGAGCTCCGTCGGAGCGCCCAGTTCGGGTCGGTCATCTTTTCCCCGCTGGGCGCTGTCGAAGCTGGATCGACAAGCGGCGAGGGAGGCAGCCTTTGTACAAGACTGGCTAGCACCTCCCCTCGCCGACGATGTGGATATTGCCGCTGGTCAACTTCGCGAGTCTTTGACCGAGGTGTGCAACTCTTGCATGCCTCGGTCCCGCCGGCCCCCTCCCCGACGCGCCGTTTTTTGGTGGTCGGAGGAGCTGGCGGAACTCCGCTCCGCGTCCATTGCGGCAAGGAGAGCGCACCAGCGCTGTCGGCGTCGGAGAATCCGGGACTCAGCTAATGAGGAAAGGCTGCTCAATTCATACCGAGAAGCACAACACGCTCTCAAGGCGGCAATTGGTGCCGCTAAGGATCGGTGTAGGGCGGAAATGCTCGAGGGTCTTAATAATGACCCGTGGGGGAGACCGTACAAGGCGGCGCGCAACCAACTGCGCCCCATTGGTCCCCCCCTCACGGAGACCCTCGAGCCGGGCTTGCTGGATGGGGTCGTGCGGGCGTTATTCCCCGCGCGCTCTAACACCTTCACCCCTCCAGCAATGGCCCCCCCCAGAAGGACGGATCCACCCGTAGACGAGTTTTCCCTCATCTCATCGGAGGAGTTTGTAGCGGCCACAGAATGTCTCCGCACAAAGAAAACGGCCCCAGGTCCAGATGGGATACCGGCCAAGGTGGTGGGCCTCGCTATTTTTGAGCTGGAGGAAAGATTTCGGGGCCTCTTCGACCGATGCCTTTCGGTCGGGAGGTTCCCGAAAGTCTGGAAGGAGGGAGTGCTCTGCCTACTCCGAAAAGAGGGCCGCCCGCCCGACTCGCCGTCCGCTTACCGGCCCATCATTCTTTTAGATGAGGTCGGTAAATCTTTCGAGCGGATCTTGGCCGCCCGAATCAACGACCACTTTCGGGAGTCGGGTCCAGATCTCAGCAACAACCAATTTGGCTTTCGGGCAGGGCGCTCCACCATTGACGCCCTGTCCCGACTTAAGGATCTGGTAATGGACGCGTGGGAAAAGGGGGATGGAGTTTTGGCTATATCATTCGATATAGCCAACGCTTTTAACTCCATCCCCCACTCGACAATATTGGAGGCACTCCGCCATCACAATGTGCCTCCATATCTGCGAAGGCTTCTGGCCAACTATTTAGAGGATCGCCAAATAGTCTTTGTCGACAGACAGGGTCATCTCCAGCGGCATGGAGTGGAATCCGGTGTTCCACAGGGGTCTGTCTTGGGGCCCCTCCTGTGGAACATCGGGTTTGATTGGATGTTGCGGGGTAGTCTTCTCCCGGGCATGGGTGTCTTATGCTACGCAGACGACACCCTTGTCACAGCCCGGGGGAAGAATTTCTCAACGGCGTCTCTGCTGGCCTCTGCTGGGGGCTCTCTGGTCGCCCGGCGTATCGAAATGTTGGGGTTAAAGGTGGCGCTGCACAAAACCGAGGCCATCTACTTTCATGGGCCTCGGCAGCGCCGCCCACCACCTAGCGCCCACATTAACATTCAGGGTGTGAGGGTGGAAATTCAGACCCAAATTAAATATTTGGGTCTGGTGTTGGATGCGCGGTGGCAGTTTGGTCCGCACTTTAGCGGACTGTCATCGCGCATCCTCAAGGCTGCTGATACATTCAGTTGGCTCCTTCCCAACCTGGGGGGGCCCAAAGCCAGCTGTCGGCGCCTGTATGCGGGAATACTGCGCAGCATGGCGCTGTACGGCGCACCAATTTGGAGCGACGCTCTCCACAGAAGGGAGAACGTCGCCAACCTGAGGAGACCGCAGCGGGCCATAGCGCAGCGGGTGGCCCGCTGCTACCGCACTGTCGGTTTCGCCGCTTCGTGTGCCCTGGCCGGAACCCCTCCCTGGGAACTTGAAGCCCGGGTCTCGGCCAGGGTATACCACTGGCAGTCGGAGCAACGCGCACACGGGGCACGTCCTGCCCCAAGCGAAATTGGAGCAGTTCGCC
>OX596205.1:18338499-18396270 GCA_951394215.1 Glyphodes perspectalis | reverse complement strand
TCCATAGGTGTTCTCATATATTGGATATCTGGCACTGGCAGCCCTGCGGCGGAGAGGTCGGGGGCTCCAGGTGCGCTGGGCGGCGGCGCGCGAGTGTGCGCGTGACGTCACAGTGATGGCGCTGTGTGCCGCGCCCGCGCCGCGCCGCCGCTGCGCCGCGCGCCCGCCAGGTGGCGCGCAACTAGCCGCTGTGAGTACCAATCACCTTTAATTACAATTTCGCGGACATAGCGGTTATAATTATGCGTGTAAGAAACTATGAAGTTTATGTCTAAGTTTTTGAAAACTTGGCACTTCTACTAAATGCTACATATGGAACAATTGTATCAATATTTATCCATCGGTCTGTCTTTCCGTTTCATCATCAACCATTTTTAAAAAACTAAAATTTTACATATAATTACCCGCATGATGGGAGAACAGACACGCTTTTGGCCAAAGATTGTTAGTTGACTGGGTTAGATTAAATATTCTCATAAAATTGTTGGCTAACCCAACTCTGTAAGTACCTAAGAGAATTTTGAGAAAGTAGTGACGATCAATACCAATAACCAATATACCCAATACACCATTAGTCGCCCGGACGATACGCTAGGCGAGAGACACAGTTGGCACACTCTGTGAGTCCCAGACCGACAGAGGAAACTTATAACATTAGTTTAAGGTTTTAAGATAGAATTTTCTTAATGGATATGACTATTTAGCTACAAATATTATTTGCTAATACTTGTAGGCGTTTTAATTTTTTATTTAACTATCTTAAAACAATCATGAGGAAGAGATAATTCGTTTTTTTTTTCAACTTCATTTATGTCAAGTGCTATTTCTTAATTTACATACATAGCATCAGCACCAAAAACAAAACTGGGCTGGGGTAGATGGAAAATTGTGAAAAAGTAGTGATAAGTGGCTAGCTCGTCGCCTACACAATCACATACCCACAACCCTATATACCATTAGTCGCCTTTATTTACATTGTCGAAACATGACCATTGTCAAAAATGCAAGTTCATAAAATGTTTCATCTATTGACATAGTCACAATAAGTACTAAGTATAAGACCAATGTTTAATTATTTGTTAATAAATAGAATGATCAATTAAACAATTTGCTCAGTAAAGCTCTAACAAAGGTAACCTAAGGGGGTAAGTTCTATTAGTCGAACAATTAGCATCGCATTAGAGTAACAAGCGGCCTCGCCGGGAGCGGGGTCGCGCGGGTCGTCCCGCCCGACACGCGCTATTGTCCCGAGACGTTGTCCCGCGCCGGGACGCGGACACGGGACACGGGACAATAGCCGCGTCGGTTCCGCGGTGACCTGCGGCTACGCACTCCGACACCTGTGGTTATATTAGCTTATGTCATGTCCGGTCACAGGGCAAACGCAACATAGGTAGTTACAAATCCTGAGCACTTTGAACATCCTTCGTTCACCATGGCCAAAAATGTTAAGACGTACATTAGGTGCACGAAAGAAGACATCCTACTGTCGTCACAGGCACCGCCATATATTATGTACTAGCTGTGCCAGCGGTGTCACCCGCGTTTATGGTTAATATTATAAAGACTATTTCCGTCATACATGATTTCTATGTAACTTTAACCATTAAGGCTGCACACGTGACGGAAGCTTAAAAAATTGAATAACTTCTCCCGTTTTCCCAACATTTCCCTTTACTACTCTGCTCCTATTTATTGTAGCGTGATGAAAAGTATACTATAACCTGCCCAGGAGTATGAAGAATAATTGTACCAAGTTTCGTTAAAATCCGTCGAGTAGTTTTTGTTTCTATAAGGAACATACAGACGGACCGGCAGACAGACAGACAGACAGACAGACAGACAGACAAAAATTTTACTCATTGCATTTTTGGCATCAGTATCGATCACTAATCACCCCCTGATAGTTATTTTGAAAATATATTTCATGTACAGAATTGACCTCTCTACAGATTTATTATAAGTATAGATAAAGGAATTAAGGAAAACCACCTCTATATACCACTTTTAGCCGAAAATATAATTAAGTTGCGTCTGAGGAAAAATTGTGAAAAAGTGAGAAATGTCTAGCTAGTCGCCTACATAATCAATGACAAACCTAAACATGATACTCAGTTCACCATTAGACGCCTTTCCCGACATTAGTAGTTAGCAACAACTGCCATCGTAACAGAATGCAAATTATAATATCACAGACTTGGCGTCGGCAATATAGTAACACATTAACATAATTGTCCAAATATTATCATCTCGACAGCTATTTAAATATAACTACAATATAGTACAATATGGAAATATTCAGGCCACAATGATAACCAGTCGGTATGGGCCCCCATCCGGCGGACGGTGTGGCTGTTACAATGGAAAGATATGCGTGCGACGGCGCGCGCGCACCGCGACTGCGACTGCGCCGTGCCTTCGCAGCTGCGCCTCTGACTCCGCAGGTTATACCATCTTAGGCCACGCTGACGTACACGAGTCTCTAATATACGATGCATTCTTCTTGTCGAATGGTCAATCAATATATCACCTGCCAAGATAGCCTACTGGCATTGCATGCAGACTACAGGATGAAAACAAGTGATATAATGGATGAAGAAGCTTTTGTGACATATTGCGAATGCATTAAATAACACTTATCTATTCCAAAAATGGGGCACACATAATATTCAACACCAAAGTGCGCACCAAGGCACCTCATGTATAATTGTCGATTCACATCAAGTACCTATGTATATACAAAAATGGTAAAATAATAATGATAAGTGTTTATCAATCACTCTATATTTTTTTTGTGAAACAATGAATTTGAACAAAAATTTGAAAAAAATTTGAATTTGATATATATGACATATATGAATGGACATTTTAACATTAAAAGAAACAAAGTACAGTAAAACAATTTGAAGCGTAATAGGTATTCGTAGCACATGGGAATAAACGAGTGATACACATCGTATTGGCGCTGCGCTGGCGTCGGCGCGCCGACAGCAAAACATTAGCACATTCAGCCCCATATCATTATTCATCCGGCACTGCCTCCGCTATAACATTTCTTACTTCACTTATGAAAATTGCCCCCAACAATGTGCTCATAAGGCGATGTCGACAACCTGCTGGTTTGGTTTATCGAGCTCGGTTGCAGTAAACAGCGTCTCTCAACGATAAAAACTTTACTGCCGACCTTAGAGCACCCAGACGTTTGGAGAGGCCTTAGTTTGTGACGAAATAATTAATTATGCGATGAAAAGAGTAACTATCGAGTTTCTTGCCGGTTCTTCTAGGTAGAAGCTACTTTCCGACTCCAGTGGTAGATTTTCATTTGTATGTACTGACGATTTATAAGTGCTTATTTAAGCCTACGTAAATAAAGATCATTTCATTTCATATTCGATGGGTAAGTTGAAAATGCCCCCTGCTTTAGAATTTTGTAGTTTGATTCACACCGAGGCTAGTAAAAAACTTCTCCTACATTCTAAAGCGAAAAGTATGACATGTTAATATTTATGTTATTATCTTAGAAATATATATAAATGGTTAGGGTAGCACAAAGGATAACTTTCAAAAGACCATGTTTGCCCCATATCGGTCCGGCGGGGTGGCCCTCAAGCGACTCGCGGCGTGCAGCAGGACATGCGTCTGCGCCGAGTGACATCAATATCGCATAGACGAGCGCGGAATGCCTAATGAGGCGTGCGACGCTCCGCCACGGCAGTGAGCTGCTTTTCGGTACATTTGACCTTTCGCTCAAACCCACTACTTTTTGTCAAAATGTTTTATCTCCTACTTTGGATTTACATACGATAGGAAGGAAATCGGGCCTTGCTTTATATTTCGTACATATTTCGAAAGCAATGATGTCAAAACATTATCTCAATCTGTTCATTATGGTCAATCATTCTGAGTAATAGTTCAATTGAATCAGTTTTACTAATGATTGTAAAACGTTTCACAAAAAACTATATACATATAATTACATACATAGCATCACGCCCATAATCCCCGAAGGGGTAGGCAGAGTCAAAGAGGCAGAAAGCCCTTTTAATCACATTCAGCCAAAAGCAAAACTGGGCTGGGTTAGATGGAAAATTGTGAAAAAGTAGTGACAAGTGGCAAGCTCGTCGCCCACACAATCACATACCCACAATCCCATATACCATTAGTCATCTTTTACGACATGTTAGGCAAGAAACACAGTTGGCACATTCTTTGGTAAGTCCCGGACCAACATCGGACTGGGACTATATATAATTGAATTGAATTAAATCCTTACATTAGTAAAGATTTGATTTCATTAGGATATATAATATTAACAAGTCGTTGCTCGCAGCTTCGAAAATGTAATTCCTGTGGGAATTTTAAATTTTTCTTTGATAAAATGTAGCCTATGTCGTAATTCAAGGTATAAGCCATCACCATTTTACTTTCAGCCACATCGTTTTGGCCGTTTTACCGTAAAGAAGCAACAAACATCCAAACATCCAAACTTATGACTGGCTCGATGGCGCATTCGGTAGTGACCCTGCCCCATGCGCCAAGAGTCGTGGGTTCGATCCCCACCCAGGACAAATATTCGTATAATGAATACTTGTGTTTGTTCTGTGTCTGGGTGTTAATATCCAATATTTAAGTATATATTTGTAATACCACTGTTGATTCTGATATCTGTAACACAAGTGCTTAAGCTTCTTACCTCGGAGTCAGATCAATGTATGTGATGTAGTCGGATATTTATTATTTATTATTATAAACTTTCGTCTTTATATTATATAGTAAGATATTACAATAAGATATAAATGCAAATAAATCGTTTAACCTATTATGATGAATCTATCATACTATCGCTAAAAGATTAACAAAATACATTGGTGGTAGATTCCACGGGGTGTAGAATAGTCTGCAAGACCGTAGTTAACGCGGATCGCGGGCTAAAGTTAGTAAATATTGCTAATTCGCAATCTGATCTAAATCTACATGATGTTAAAAGTGTCGTTAATACTCCGTGAGGTTCCGTATTCTCCTGACGTTATACATTCATACATACATAACATCACGCTCATAATCCCCGAAGGGGTAGGCAGAGTCAAAGGGGCAGCATGCCCTTTCAACCACATTCAGACAAAAATAAAGCCGGGCTAGGTTAGATGGAAAATTGTAAAAAGCTCTGACAAGCGGCTAACCTGTCGCCTATACAATCACACACCCAAAACCCGATATACCATTTGTCACCTTTTACGACATGCTAGGCAAGAACCACAGTTGGCATATTCTTTTTAAGTCCCAGACCAACATGGGACAGTGGGCTGGGTTGGGTGGAAAGCTGTGAAAAAGGAGTAACAAGTGGCTAGCTCGTCGCCTACTCAGTCACATACCCAAAAGCCCGTAAACCAATACGTTATATGAATAAAACCTTACGTTATATGATCACAAATTGTCAGAGTGAATAACCAGGCAGCGCTGTTAACATTGCTACATTTGCTTAAGCTACTGTTGACCGTCGTATGTCCGACCGCGCCGGTTACTGCCAATTACCACTCGGCCTGCTGCCTCTTTGACTCTGCCTACTCCTTCGGGGATTATGGGCGTGTAGTTATGTATGTATGTATGTACAACTAAGTTGACACTAATTTAATGAGTAGATTTTTGTCTCATATCTTCAAAAACACTCTTGGTTTTGATAAATAAGTCGGTTTTCTTAAAGAATATATTACATGTTCTAATTTGAATTGAGTTAAGAAAGACATTTGAAAAATGTTGTTCAGCATTCTCTATTGAGGAGTCCCGAAAGAAACTTGATAATATTTCTCCTATGGCTAATTAACTAGCGGGGTAGGCAGAGAGAATATTTCTATAGCCACCACACAAATCTACCAATACCGGAGTATAGCCGTTTGTCACTGTTTTTTCAGCAAATATATCGTCGGCGAGGCGTGCAGCAGGTACAGTGAATGCAGTTTCCGCAAGTGGCCCGCACTAGCTGGTGCCGGACAAACGGACAAATTGCCATCTGAATGGCGACAAATGGTGACCAATATCGGGTGCGCGGGCGTCGCGGATTTGTCACCGCGCAAACAATTCGTGCGGTTACATTGAATGGGCCCCGCGAAATATAACCGCATTCAGCTGACTCGGATTTACATGTACCGCTTGTTTATGCGCCAAATGTCTAGCCGCTCGCTGATGCGGCCGCTCTAGCGCTGGAGCTACACCAACGAATCAGCTAAATTATGAATGAATTCCAAATTTATTATATTTCCACATTACCCATTTTATTATCATTTTAACTGTTAATTATCTATTGTATTATTATTTAATTGTTAGTTTAAATTCTAATTCTATATTCTAAGTATGTGTATGTCGTTACCTTGTTGTGTACGCCTGTAATAGGCATATGTTATATGCATAAAAATTTTATGACCATATCCAATTTGTTGCGAGTGTTATATATATGTATGCTGTTGGTGTACCTTTTTAGATAAATAAATGATAAATAAATAGAGGAAACTTAATATGATTTATTTTTATGACAGATAAAATAGTCACGTGCCTTTATAAACAAGAGTAAATATCACTTTTCTTAATTAAAACGCTAACAATAACAGGCATTAGTAACAAGTTTGTGATTGTAATCAATTTATCTTCACGTTATATTAGCTTCACATTAGTTAATAGGTATTGTATCTGTTTTCAGTGGCGGATTTACAGTCTTGGCCGCCCTAGGCCTCCTGAGGCCTAGGGCGGCCAAGACTGTAAACTGTACTGTAACTGACTGTAGAATTATGGCCTGCCATAATTCTCAGTACTAACGCGTCATCACTTATTTTTTAACACGATTGGCCGCCTCTAATATCTGGCCGCCCTAGGCCCGGGCCTACTGGGCCTTAGGGTAAATCCGCCACTGTCTGTTTTACAACACAATGCAGTATGGAGCTTAAGTACTTAAATACGTAGGTACCTTTGCTACGTCATTCATGGGTTACTTCTAGCATAGTAGTTAAAGACAGCAAATAAGTATTGTTTACGGCTTAGCTTCTTAAAGTATAGGGACAGACAAATATTTGTTGTTACATGTTAAGCTTTCAACTCATAAGTTGAAAGGCCTGCATGCGCTCGCGATGTTCTACCGCCCGCAAAACCGGGCTACTCGCCATAAATTTCTACACATTCCCACCGCCAAAAAGTCCCTTCTAAAACCTTCATGCACTTTCATTGATGCGATAAAATCATTAAACTTTAAACTGTCATTAAAAGTTTGCAATAATGATATTGATAAAGAAATCACCGTCTCATAAACATTTGGGATTCATGCCGAACCTGATGCGTATCTCCGCGATCCATGTCCGCAACTCGAATAAAAGCATCTGTATTCGCGATTGGTAGCGCGCGCGGCTTCTCGATAACTAACCGTACTGCGCGGGCGATAAGGTTGCCAATGCGCACGGGCGGACGGGTTTTTTGGAGCATTCAGCTCGGTTTTTCTACGCGTTGTCTTAGTTTTGGAAAGTGTGTGCTAAGTAGGATCCGAGGAAGGTTTTAATCGTATCGCGTTCGCATGGTGCCATGTGTGCTCGCCGTGTAGGGTTGACATGCTGATGAAAGATAAATATGTTACCCGGTGATCAATGTCGTACCGGGAAAAGGACATAATACTAAGATGAAAAAGGAATATCATATTATTTTTATTCAGTTTTCATGAAATCGTACGATCGCCATCTGTTGCTCTTAATATTGGATATCGAAATATAATTAACATAACATCACGCCCATAATCACAACGGCAGAGTCAAAGGCACCCTAGTTTGCGCATAGAAAAGGTCTTGGTTTTCTTTTTTCCTACTCTACTGATATTCTGTCTACTATCTAAGTCTTAAATCCACTGATGTGAACATAACATAAATATAGCATTAAAATGTGTAACAAAATGTACCGTAGTCCCATTAAAACATAAGTAATAAGTTAGGTCGTACAAATAATTTTTACCAAATAGAGCACTTGATCGATCTAAAGTTGTATAAATAACTTACTAAACTATTACATAGTTGTGGAACGTAATGCTATCAGTGCTGGTAGGTGCCATGTCGTAGAGGCCCCGGCGCGGCGGGCAGCCCTGCGCGATGCGCGGTGCGCGGCGGCGTCGCATTCCAGCGCAGCCGCAGCTCGTTGGTATGCCGGCGCGCGCGCAGCCGAACGCGCAAAAAGACAATGACTCGTATTTTATACGGCCTAAACGTTCCATCAGCGTATTGATACGATTCGTCTGCTCGGCCGGCCTTAAGGCTCGCTCCTATCTGGATGCGCTAAAATAGCTACGCTATCGTCCCTTGTAGTAGCAATTGCATAATAATCACTTGCCTTGTGGCAAAGGTTTCAGAGAAAAGAGGAAATTGAGTAATTCTGTCTATCACGTGTTGGGTGAAGATAATCGGTGCTCTTTTCATCCTTCGTCTGTGAGACACTAGACAATAGCCAACTTAGGTCATACATATATTGTTCTTGAAAAATATTTTTGCTTTGCAGTACAATGAAATCTCAATTGTAATAGCGGATTTGTACGCATTGATGTCGGTCATAGCTGGTCGGTTATACAGTATCTTTTTTGTTATCACGCCATTAACGAATGACAACTGATTTATTAGCAGCATAAACGTTGGAGCTCCTAAATCATCAAAAACATATACATACATACCTGATTCCTCTATATAAATGGATAATAGTAAATAAATTCTCCAGACAGACACACCAATTCCCTAGTTCCAAACTAAGCTTATAAGCTTGTGCTATGGATACTAGGTTAACAGATAGACATACTTAAATACGTTTTATAAACATCCATGACTCGAGAACAAATATCCATGTTCATTACACGAAACGTTTGCCTCTTACGGGATTTGAACCCAGGTTTCGTGGCCATGGTCTCTGACCACTCGACCAACGGGCCTGTCAATATATGTTAGACATATTTGAAATGCAATTTATTTGGTTTGATTGTTACAAATATTCAATTAGCAACAGGATCGTTATCGTCCTCAGACTATGAGGTCAAAAATTATCGCGTTGTATAAAATACAGGGTCTCTTTACGTTTTTGGAGAAAGTCAGGGGAAAAGTATGACTTATTTAGATATCTTCGTGACATCCACGGTTTGTGGTTTGCCTTAAAGCGGCCGCTCGGATTTGGCCGTCCCGCTGCGCCCGCTGTCCCGCTTTTTGCGGCTGTCCCGGGACGGACATTGTAATAATTCGGCGATGAGAACGCGTTGGATTCATAATCGCGGTTTTTACGTCGTCCGCGAGATTGATAACTAATATGGAACTTGATTCAATTTGATGTTGCAACAAACAATACGCTCTGGGTACAATGCGATCGGTTCATATTTTTAAGTGCTCTAAAAATTAAGAATAAAATAAATAAATAATAAATCAGGAGTATAAAAGAAAGTTACTTAATATTTCAAACGGATATGTTTAGAATAATTATTAGTTCCTATTTGTTTAGAAGTTTGGAAAAAAGTTATACATTTGATGTTGTCAACATCAAACAGAAAAAGTGTTTGCACCATTTCAGCTGCCATCTAAGTATACGTTTACATACATAGGTATTGCTACAAATAATTAAACTCTAGGTCTTGTTTACTTTATTTTTTACTTAATGCACTAGTCAGCTATTTTTGTCATACGTGAACGATATATTTTAGGTTCACAAAGAATGTCCCATGTTGGTCTGGGACTTGGCCCATGTTGATCTGGGACTTAAAAAGAATATGCCAACTGTGGCTCTTGCCTAGCATGTCGTAAAAGGCGACTATTGGTTTTGGGTGTGTGATTGTGTAGGCGACAGGTTAGCCGCTTGTCACTGCTTTTTCACAATTTTCCATCTAACCCAGCCCGGCTTTATTTTTGGCTGAATGTGGTTGAAGGGGCATGCTGCCCCTTTCTGCCTATCCTTTCGGGGATTATGGGCGTGATGTTATGTACAAAGAATATTATCTTTCGGATAACTTAAATAGAATTATGGTAAAAAGGACAAAATGCCTCGATGGGTGTCCACATTGTACTAAAGAAGGCTGTTTAAAGACGGGAAACACACCTCATAATGAGCTTGTAGAATCAATATGTACTCGTATATTAGTGAGGGAGCGGGCGCGGTGGTTGCGCGCGCGGCGGCTGCGCGCTCGGCGGCTACCAGGAACGCGCGGTGCCGCTGTTTGCCAAGCGGCTTCCACAATCACTCGGGGACACAAAGAGTCGTAGGCCACAACCCTCGGCAATATTTAATGTGCCTACAGTTTCTACATTCTAAACCAGGACATTAGGATGTAGTTTATTGAACTTTACGTTTAAGAAATTAATCAATAAATACATACATGCTATTATTCACACCTTCATAATTCGAAGGTAGTCCGGAGATCAGCTAGCTCATTTAAGCATTTTTAGCCAAAAATATAATTGATTTTGGTTAAGCGTAGGAGGATGATTTCCAATAGCCAAACCCATCCATCGTCAAAGGTCTGACGATAGTCAGGTATTATTATATAGTTAGTTAGCAAATTACAAGTGAAACTAATAAAAACATGTCAATAAAGAGGAGGAACTGATTGCCTGTCTGTCTAAATAAACATGTAAGAAAGATAAGATTTAATGAAGCGAACTTAATTGCGTGTCTCAGCTGACGCGGAGCCGGTGGTCACTGCCGGGCCCGCGTGTAGCGAGCGGGCGAGCGTTAGCTGTGATCACAATGTCGTATGCTTGTGAAACACAGAACAGAGGCAAGTCTTTGTTCAAATCTGTACACAGCTAATTATGTATAGACGGTCCCTCCGAAACTGCCTTTAAACTGAATCCGTGAATGTATCTCGCAGTTGTAAACCAGTCTTTGGAACGTTTTCGTTAAAATAGTGACAGTATATATTATTATTCTAAGGTTCTAATTATAATAGATACAAATATTATGCCTGGATAGCAACTCTATATCGGCCTGTAAAGACAATATAAAAGATTGTGGCCGTAAACACATTAGCTAGCCATATGATTGTCGATTCAAAGGATGAACTTCAATATATGGTCAAATATCTTTTATTTTTCATTCAAAATTTAATAAAAATCGTCGCATTCTACACATAAATTAGACTCTACACCAACAGTTTTATGATGTTGATTTTATGAATTAGCTTAAACTTTATCCTTATAATCAATGTTTGTAATAAAAGAAAAGAGAGTAGGTAAAATCCTTCCACTTCTTCACACGCAACTATTTTTCTGTTCCTATACTATTCATCAAAATGCTGTGATTGAATTGTGAATGTGTGGACGGCTATGTACGTATTTATACCACTTGCTCGGCGGTGAGGGATAAATAAATATCCTGCACATCCAACAAAGTGCAACAAAAGCCTGTGTATTTCCATTATAATCCATGAAATGAGGTATAATTTTTTTGTAAATGGACATGCATCAAACGTAAATATATGTAGTTTACTGTTTGAACTTTTGAATAGGAACAACCTGTTTATTCCCTAGAAAGCTAATAGATAGAAGAGGCGTGTAACTATGGAACTTTCTGAAAAGAGGTTATGTTGTCATTTAGATTCGAGGTTGATTTTAGTTGTTGTTGATCCTAGATCTAGGAAGCAAATGAGCAGTTAGTACTGTTGCGGCGGTCGTGAGGCGGCGCGCGCGCACCGTTAGATCTACGTGAGGCGGAATTTTGGCGCCGACTACATACTGTCACGGCGATGCGCACCATGGCCTTTGGGGCAACAGCTCCCTAATGTTTATAAATTCTCGTGTTTGCAGTATCGTTGAGGGCTCGATGGCCCAGTGTTTTCTGGTTTTTGCGCTGGAAATTAGATTGACAAATTATTAACCCTGTCGCTCGTGATGACCACACCAAAATTACTGCGCAATCGAAAAAATACTAGTGGTCACGATGTATTATAATTAGTATTAGTTTTGAGTGCGTTTGTATGATATTGAGGACCTTAAATAAGACATAGCAGTTCCAATAAACAAATTGCCACAACTGGCTACGTAGAGAACTGTTCCCTCACTTCCCACACCAGTAATTTGTCCTCATGTTAGGAAGTATGCCAAACACAGTGTTTTTAAAATAATTCTGATGCCTACTAAATAAAAAACCCTATCATATTGTCACAGATTTCTTATCATGTCATATGATCAGAGAACTCAGATTCAGGACAATATTAGTAGTTGAGTGTAATTGTGTGCGCTAATGTGGTCTGTATATCTACTATAAAAATCACCTACAGTCAATCGGGCGCATTGCTTGGGGATGTGTCAGAGGTGTGTGGTGGAGCGTGAATGGCCGGTGGTCATCCATCGCGGCGACGTGACCATAAAACCGCTCGTGGCGCTCGCATACCAAGCGGGCCGATACAGAAGTCGTCATTCCGGGAAATTCCGCCCCAACCCGCGCGGCCGCTGCCTGCGCGCTGGTGCCGGGCTCGTGTCAACAACGCTGCCGTAACATATCAACGTAATAGCTGATTTACATGACAACTTACACATTGAAACAATTCAATCTGATTTTTATTCGAAACAAATGTTTACGCACTTTTTAAGTTCGTGGAAATCGACGTTGCGTGTAGAGGTACTATAGTTCTTTGTATGATCTGTATCTTGTGGTAAATGGTATTGACATAAATAAGAAGATGGAGAGAAGATTACATTGCCTATCTAATTTTCGTATCTTCACTGTAGCACCTTTACTATTCAGAATACACAAAGAGTATGTTATGTAAAGGAAATATTTTTTTTAAAGCGCAACCCATAAGAACAAGTTAATTGAATAATGCACGGGCGTTATGGTAGTGACATACCACATGGGACAAAGTGATTAATGTTATTGCAGTTTCCAAAGTTCTAATCATTAGAACAATGTCATCATCCTCCTAGCGTTATGTCCCGTGCTTAGACGGGGTCCGTTTAGACCATGATCCAGGATTTAGCGAGTCTGGTAATTACATTGAAGCGACTGCCGATCTGACCTTCGTAACCCTTACATAGGGGAACCAGACAATTTTTGGATCATGGTTACAAATCCAAAGTTGTTTGAATTTGCAGGTTTCATCACGATGTTTTCCTTCACCGTCGAGCTAGTGGTATAAATACGTACATAGACTTGAAAAATCCAGAGGTACGTGCCCGGGTTTGAACCCGCACTCCTCGGTTAAGAGGAGTCGCGTGTCCTTACCATTGAGCTACCACCGCTATCATTAGAACAATGTTTAAGAAGAATATTCTTCTGGAAACAGCTTCTCTGCAACACAAGTGGTCATATGTCGCGTAGGTAGCGTTTGTACGAGTACATACATTTACAGATGACAATACCATTCGGAGTAGGTGGTCGGTGGAGTGCGGCGAGGTCGGTGGCGAGGGACGCACCACAAACGCTGCTGGAACAATGGGCATTGTACGAGGCGACTCCGGAGCACACCGCGCAGCCCCGCGGACTTGCGCTCGGTATCTAAACACGCCTGTCGTTACACATTAATCAATAAACTGCTAATTTTGTATATATGTATTTTTCTTAATGTATTTTTCAGGAATAGTTTAAAAAGTTATCGATTTTTGGTACATTTGGTACCTTCTACCTATCGAACACAACACTAATTTTACGTCTTATGTTAGGGGTTTGTCCGATGTTGGTTTTGAAAAATAATGTTCCAATTGTGTTTCTTGTCTAGAATGTCGTAAAGTGATGTATGGGGTTGTGGGTATGTGATTGTGTGGGCGACGAGCTAGCCACTTGTCACAAATTTTTCACAATTTACCATCTAAACCAACCCAGTTTTGTTTTTGGCTGAATGTGGTTAAAGGGGCCTGCTGCCCCTTTGACTCTGCCTACCCCATCGAGGATTATGGTCGTGATACTATGTTTGTCAAAGTTAGGGGTAGGTAAGTTAAGTAATAGATCAATTATTTTGACAAGCTCGATGGCGCATTCGGTAGTGACCCTGCCCCTTGCGCCAAGAGTTGTGGGTTCAATCTCCACCCAGGATATTTATTCGTATGATGAATACTTGTGTTTGTTCTGTGTCTGGGTGTTAATATCCAATATTTAAGTATATATTTGTAATATCACTGTAGATTCTGATATCCGTAACCCAAGTGCTTAAGCTACTTATCTCAGAGTCAGATCAATGTATGTGATGTAGTCTAATATTTATTTATCAAAAAAAAATTATCATGAATTTATACGATGTACTGATTCTATACAAGCTAAACTCAGAACAAAATGTCATAGACACGAGACTACGTTCTTTATGATAAACGTAAACCTTACCATAAGTTTGGAACGAGCCGTGTTTTGGGTTGGCGTGTGTGTATCTACATATGTAGGCACCACGTTAAGCGGTTCCAAGGTCGGGGCGAATTCCTCGCGTTGATATTCCATTGTGCGTGCAACACCTTCCTGCGGCTCCGATGGCGTCACTACAATATTGTACGCAGATTGAGACGCTGAATATTCATGCGTTACTTAAACGATGCTCTATAAATAACGCGCGAGTCAGCCGCGTGTTGTGACATCACCGCCAGCTGCCGGAGGGATGACGGGGTATTACCAAATTTACCAGGACTCGCATATTACAGCTTGAAAGAGCTAAAGAACTGCGTTGCGTGATATTACTAGGAGCAACGATATCTAATAATGCTAATTAAGTAATTTTTTTTGATTGTCATTTTGTTATATAGGTATCCTTCTCTTTTAAAGTGAGTTGACTCGTCTGGATGGTATTAAATTTGTTCACTTTTTCACAAATACGTAATTAATAAAAGTATTAACTTTGTAGGTAATTTATGTGGGGTTGCTTTTTAAGGCACCCGGTTATTTACTCGAGGGTTAATTGGGATCTAAAGTGAAAGTCGTCCACTAGTTGCGGCACCACCGGTCTTACCCTCACGTCTGCGCGCGTGTGCGCGCGCCAAATGTAACATAACGCCCGCAACTGTCAGATGCGCGCGATGATAGCCGCCGCGCCGTGCGATGAGGGCTCCATAGCGATGAGCCGCGGACGCGCTGACAGATCTGCGGATTAGCTCAAAGGAGAGTCTAGCAGGGGAGGTGGCGGACTTCATGCCGGCTGGACCACGGCGCCGACCACGAAGTCGACTGGGGCAGGCTGTGTAAAGGGGAACTAACATTATCTGCCCGTGTGTCTTATTTACATACATGTCATCACGAATGTCATCCCCAAGGGCAGGCAGTTAAAGGAGCATTAAAGCTCTAAAGGTTTTTTGCTAAATGTGATTGAACCACATTAAGCAAAAAACCGAGTAGGAAATGGAATGGGAAATTGTGAAACTCAGTAACAAATAGCTTCATGATTACAAACCTAATTACAGCCTTATACAACATGCTAGACAAGGAAGACACTTGGTAGATTATTTTATATGGACCGGGAACCATATGAAATAGGTATCTTTACGAACCAACTCATCATAATTATTATAAAATTTCCATTGAGCCAGACAGAACTTGCTAAAATAATACATCTTACTAATATATAAAGCTGAAGAATTTGTTTGTTTGCTTGAATCTCAGGAACTACTTGCCCGAAATGAAAAAATATTTTAATGTTGTATAGTTAATTTATCGATGAAGGCTATAGGTTATATAACATTGACCATAAACGCTGGTGAAACCGCTGGCATAGCTAGTTATAGATATAGTAGCATGAATTATTGGATTGTTTGAGAAAAATATGGATTTCAAAGAAAAGTTGTCTCTTTTTCTTAAAATGATGACTGTGGCCAACTAGGTAAGTAACGTCATGGACATGGCTAATAAGGCTATTGCTATGACTAAAACTAGCGGTTTTATGGCTTCGGTAACTTTTCCATTCGCTGCGCCCTCCTGTACTAACAGATTGTAATTGGAGCCGCGGCAACACGCAGAAGCTGACTCGGAATGAGTTGCCGTCCGTCCACACCTGCGGGCCGCGCCGTCGGCCCTTTGGCGGCCTTCGCAAAGCGCGCTTCACCTAATTCGTCAGTTAGTTTGCTAATCCATGCTCCATATACTGACACCACTGGTGACTGATTATACTGGAATTGTACCAAACACCATATAACCCCAAAATAATCGGTCCTTTATCGGATTTTACCTTTGAAGTTTGAACTACATAGTTTGCTAGTTTTAAATGAAAGTATGTTCCTATTTCAGCGTACAAGTAGAACATTTAGAAGTCTGAGAGAAACTTTTGTAACGCAAATCTATCTGGCTCTGTGGTGGAAACATCGAAGTTGTATTTTTTGGTTTTGGAATGACACTTTTAAGGTTTTTCCATTAAGCATTTAAAATGTTACTCAATTGTTATAAAGATAAGGACTTGAGTAATAGTGAATGCGTGTGATGCGAGACAATGACAATTTCCAAGTATTCACACCTGCCAATTTCGGAATGAGAATGGCAATTGTTCGGCTGTATTGTGTTCTCGGTCAGGCGCAGGAGCGTCGTGAATCGCGAGGTGCGCGGGCGCCGCTTTCGTATCAGGCTCGTCGCTTGCAATTTTGTCACGCGGAGGCGACACGGCCCGAATGTGTCGTGGCCACATATTAGCTCGTAGGGCATTCTCACGTCGCCGGCGGTTAGCGCGAACCGCACCGTTAATCAATCGCGGACCGTGGGAGAGGCGGCGGCCACGTGCGCCCCCCGCGCCTCCCCCTCAGCCCCTCGCCGCGCGAGTGCATGACGAGCGCTCGCCATAATTTACAATGACAGCTCGTTGCGAAGACGAACCGAGACAAAGCCTCTTTGTCCAGACGTTCCGTCAGCCGGAGCCCTATTTATAGGTTGATACGTCCCCGTTTTGACGGACGTCTCGCGGATGAAAAATACGGCGCGGCAGCAGGCGGAGCGCGCATTCTGCGCAGGCGCGAAATACGAAACAATAGCGGTTTAAAATACAATGAGTGCGACCTGAAATACATAACATCAGCGACATTCCCGTCACGACCGCGCGCGCACCTTTTTCGACTATTTTGTTCGTGTCGGGCGGCTGCGCCCGCGCACCCGATCACGAGCCGCCGACCTCTCCTTATTAATAACGTGGTTTGAATTGGAAATTGTGGAAATAATAACGCGACATCCGCCGCTTCCTCCGCGACCCGCCGCTGCGCCCACGCCGCCCAGCCGGCGAGAGCGCCGTCCTCTGCTATGGATGTCGACGTGCGCCCATCATAACATTTTCTCTTTAGCCCCCGTAGCCGGCTTAGATAAAAAGTAACGCCGCTGAGCGACAGCTCATAGTAGGTACCACCATTGAGGTCATATCGAGGTGGGCTTAAGACTACGATTGTGAAATTAAATCATCTTTATTTACGTAGGCTTAAATAAGCACTTATAAATGGTCAGTACATAGAAATGAAAATTTACCACCGGATTCGGAAAGAAGCTTCTACCGAGAAGAACCGGCAAGAAACTCGATAGTTACTCTTTTCATCGCGAAATTTACAATAAGTATCAATAACAATTATTAATTCTTAAGCTACTATGCTATACAAATCTATAAAAGGTAAATATGTATAATAGCAATTACAAATATTTGTCACTTAAAAAATCTTCTATAGGCCTTTCTCATAAGATACTCTTTAATATGTAATTTTAATCTATGCGTAGACAGTTCAATCATATTTCCTGGTAATTTGTTAAATAATTTTATGCTTAACCCCCTAAATGAACTAGTGGATTTAATACCTTTACAGACAAATATGCTTCATGGTATTTTTGCTAGATGCCGCTGAATATAATATAACAATAGTATGTAAAAACAAAATAGTTATCAGTAAAGCTGACAACATCTTATTGGAGTACAAGCCGGGTGGCGTGAATACATTATGAATGCAGTTTCTATCGAACAACACTAGGATGAGACTAAGGTGTTAAGGGCCTGATTTTAGCATCAGTCGTGTATCACCAATCGGCAAATTCGACGTGGTTACGAAGTATGTATGTACAAGTTTAAGTTAAGAGGTGTTAGCATGCGTCTCACCGGCGCACGCAGCATATGGGATGCGGTCGTGATCAAATAAACGCAGGTCTAATGCAGCGATGGCCACTAATTGGCGTTGTGGATGCAGCGTGACGGCGGGCACGACCGCAGCTAGCCTAATTGTCGCGGTCGCACCGCTTACCATACATTACAATACGGATCAGCCATTCCGCTGATGTCTTAGTTTATGCTGCTGAGACGTCCGCCACCACCCCTCTAAAGTAAGCCTTGTATCTCTAATCTAAGGCCCGTTTTCAGATGAACTGTCTCCTGGCGAGCTGTCTGCGAGCGGATAGGCAAATTGTCTGATTAGCGCGCGGTCGCCCGATCGAGGTGCGGTGTTTTAATAAGAATTATATGCAAATGGCAATTGCGAGCGATCGTGTGCACATTGTTTCGGCGCACGGTTATGGGCCGGTGCGTGGCTCGATGTGCACTCGACATTTTTGCACCATAACTATGCAGGTGTCACGCGGCCCGGCTCGGTAGGAAATGTAATAAAGATGGAGGTCTTCCCAGTAAATACCCGTTTACGCATACGTCGTGCGCGCAATGTGCGCTTTTATTAGGTGTCAAATATGTAAATTACGTAAGATGTGAGTAAGTAGTGGAAACAGTAATGTAAATAAGTTTCATATGGTGCAGAGGAATTTAAATTTAATTTCAATAGTGCAGTCGTAAATATAAGTAATTGTGTCATAGGCACCCATATATTAAGTTCTCATATCGGATGATTAAAAACACAATATACATTATTGTATGGCATATACGATCTGCGAATAGCTAAATAATGCAAGCTATATAAATATGAAAAATCTTTGTCCATCAAACGATATGTCGTAATATTGTATTGGGTTTAAGTAGGTGCTGTTCAGTGTATTTGATTCGAGGCACTTTATGTTTAATAAAAATATTATTTCCTTGACGTTTGATAAATTATCGAATTATGCTCGTTAGGCAACCTGGTTGCTTTTAAGCACTTGGTGAAAATGTTAAGAAAATAATCGTCTGTACCACAAAATACTGTTTTTGAAGTCAGAAAGACAACGTCGGAGTAAAAATAAGAAGAGGCATGCTCCGGTGGTTTAAACATGTGAAAAGAATAGATCTTTCAGCATCTATTGTTTGGTATTGACTTAGCAGATACAATATGACAGACAAAGTGGAGGATGTTGGCATCGAGGAAGGCATCGCCTCATCTACCCCGACCAGATTGGTCGTGTTCGAACAGAAAGTGGTGTTACAAATACGCAAAAATCACTGTTACATCTTTACGCCTTAAATACAAGTGTTAAGTATTCAATCAAATTAATTCATCTTTTCTCTTTTCCATTAAATCAAATTAATTATTCTTAAATACAAATATTAAATCAAGATTTATGCTGGAAAATTATAGATCCCACGGGACACATGTAAAGTCCTTTTATGATAGAGCCAATGTGACAGGAGCGGAGCCGCGAACAAAAGTTAGTGTATCATAAAGTGACATAATAAAAAGGCGTTATTGAGACGGACGTCTTCAGGTGTAACTAAGAATACATTAGCCGGAGAAATATATAGCATTAGGAAGTGTTAGGGCGGAGGGCTGGTCACGCGCCCCCATCCGCCGCCCTTATCTCGCGCCGGAAGCAGCGGACGTGCTGCGCGCGCGCAACGTGCCCGGACTGCGCGCTGCGCTAATGCTCCCGCGCCGGTCCTGTGGGAAACGAGCCAGAGCTCCAAAAATAGACGATCAACTCGTCTTCGTTTCCGTAATGTTCGTACAAAGATGGCAATATGTTAATTTTTATGTGATGACAACGTATATTCCGACTTTGAAGCGGTAGTTGTAGTTCGCTGGGTATATCGTAACAGTTTAGAGTTGGGTAACATCTTGTCTCGTGGGTGTTATCGGCTGAAGGACTCCCAAATCTAGATCTGCGGAGGAGATTCACATATGTCAGTGATGAGATTCTTCTCTGTTAATAATTTTTTTCATCTTTAATATACAATGTGTTTGAAATATTAATCAGATTGACAATTTGCAAAGGCTGCCTTTTATTCCGATCGTTTATTAATATGTGTATTATCAGTCTCATAGTTTCTAAAGTAAACGCATCATAGGTACGCTGAGTTGCGAATATATCTCGTTGGAGAAACAACATCGTGGTGAGTTCATATAAATATTGAGTATATTTTTAGACACCGGGAACTACATACATTGTAGTAAGAACTAAGTGGCTGTGGGATTGTTGGTATTAGCCTGCTCGCACCGTGCGAGCCGTCACCGCTGAAGTTTGTCAGCGCGCCTCCGTGAGACTCCTGCGCATCGCCGCTCAAACACTCTTGATCGTTTCTTATTTCAAAACGTTACATTTACTAAGCTTTTATTATAGTTTAGTGTGTAATAAATCTCAGCTGTTCTTTAATTTATTTGCTGGTATTGTATTTACATTTTCTCATTTTTGTATATGTACTTTAGATAACGTGTCATAATAATGTACTTAATGGAATGTATAATTACTGTAACTTAAAACTACTGCGGATTTTTTACAGGTAATCATTAACTGTTTTATTTTAGTCTGAAAAAAAAACTATCAAGATTAGTAAAATTTTAGCATACATTATTTGATGATGACGGTATCCGATGCATCTTGATCCGAGTAGGACGCTCCCTCCAGCGCTAGTACCAAGACGTGTCAGGTGCGGTAGGCGCACGCGGCCGGCCGGCACGTAGCGCGACGTGGCTTCCTGGCGACGAGACCTTCGCTCCCACCACGACGGAACCGCCCCCCCTCCACCTCTTAAGCCATCCACCACACGAAAACGCCATAAAATTGACAACTTTTAGTATTTTAATGACTAAGCACACGAGATCGACTGGATGAGTTAACCTTTCTTCCGTCATTACAAAGTTCCCAAGTTCTATTATAATTCTATTCTATAACCATCAAAAATGCTGCTTACTGCTATTTGCGTGATAAATAATAAGAACATTTAGATTTAATGTAACATTCGATTTCGCGTTTACTGTTTCAAAATATGGGATACTCTGCATCTATTTGGAAATTTGTATCATAACGAAGTGTGACGAGCGCTGGAGCACAGGGCAGTGTGGCTGCCAGTGTCGTGGGAAGTAATTAACAAAACTGGCACATACATACGCTGCGGCCCACACAAATGCTTGGCCCTCGTAAAGAGTGTCTTTACCTGCGTCAAGTAGGTGGGAAATGTTAGCTCCTGGTGTGAAACCCCCGATGCTGATTGATACGGCAGCATAGTTTTTTAGTATTATATTATTAAAGTATTTTAATTGTTGCCCGTGGATAATGGAAGTCGTATTCCAGAAAACCAGTCAGCGATTTTTATCAAAATTGAAATATATTTGTTAGCGTCACTACTATATATGGAGAGCTGGCACCAATTTTTGGGTTGGTATTTGAGGCAAGCTGACTTATCCCATACCTCTCCTAATATACCCTAGCATTGTACTAAAACTAATGTAGCTCCAAACAGCAGCCACCATAAATGCAAATATACTCCTTTCGGTGCCCTCAGCCACGATGCAACCACAGGCACAAATACATCGACATGTGCCGCAGAAATAAATGCGTCGATGAAAAGCTGTAAATGATCGTTATGTGAATAAAAATGGTATCGAGTAGTTTCCGTTGCGTTGCGTTTTTGTGGAACCGGCATTAGCATTGCGCATTGCGCGGGCGCCGCCTCCGCCGAGTGCGACGTAAAAACATTCCCTCCCTCAGCACTTACGCCCTAAGCTGTCAGACCGAGAGCAGAAAAAGTGTATACCTTGGACAGGCTGTAGAGTTAAATGTGCCAACTCAACAATTATTGTCCCAGATCGACATAATATGAAGCGGGACAATTTTACAGCAATTATTATTGTCCTTTCCATATGGAAAATGGTCGCGTTCGAACTCAGATAACACCTAGCCATAATCTAGTATTCCGTTTCGCGTTTTAAAATAATGATATTCTAAGGAGGATATTGAATATTTAAATTGGTCTATGGTGCTAACGAAGTTAAAATCTTTTGATAATGCTTACCGGGCTGTTCTAATTGAAAGTGTTTTACGTTGTCAGCCGGCCCTGAGTGAATGCGCTGAGTGCCGCTCCGTAATGAATTATTTAACTAAGGCGCATCACGATATCGAATATTATTGTTAGAGCCGTAATGGTCGGGCGCATCGTGACGTCACCGCGCGCGCTCCGATCACCTAATTCCGTATTGAACGTATGTGCGGGCAATTTGTTCCTTTACAGTTAAACGTCCGCTCATGTATTCCATTATGCCGGCCACATTTATCAGCGACAGCCAAAAAACTGTTCTGAATGCTTTATGTCATGTTGATCCCAAGGTTGGGGTTACATTTTCTCTAATGCTGCTACGCAACTGAGTATTGAGTAGGCGATTTAAATTTTAAAATCGTATTTAAATGTCCAAAAAGCTGAATTGTTTGTTCGCGCAAAAATAGGAAGTTAATAGAATGTATGTATACAGAATTGATGTAACATAATGCGTTTTTTATGACCTGTTGACGATTACAGCGAAGGAATAAATAAATAAATGACTTCCATTTGAAAATGGAATCGTTTATAAAACCATATTCGCACTTTTTTTACTTAGGATCCTGAACATTCCACGTTTTAATGAATATATTTCAGACAAAAAATTGGGTATTTTCCGATGTTTAGTAAAAGTTTTGCAAATATAAGATATGTAGATACGCCACAGTGTTTTTCATAAGAAAAATGGTGGTATTTTCTGCCATGTTGTACATTTGTAAGTAGTATGTTTAAGTTGATACAGCTATTTCCACGAAGCGTTTAGCGCAGTTAGTCACTGGAGCTTGACATCGAGCGCGTAATTAAGACGTGGACGGCGAGCCGTTTTTCTTCCCGCGAATATGCATTAAGTGTTGATGAGCGCTAATCCGTACATACGCATTGACTGTTGGCGAGATTTGCGCGCGTGCCTCGTAAATATATACATTACAATAGCTTCTGCCTGTGGAATTAAGTGGGAATATTTCATGACTCAGCCTACCCCTTAGGGGATTACGGGTGTGATGATGTATCTATTTCACCACATAAGTACAGAAAAGTGGGATATAATTTATTACAGGGAAATATACGGATATATAAATATACTTAATATGTAAAATTTTGAGAATAATATAATAATCATCAATATTTGATTGCCGCGTTGGTCTAGTAGTAACATGCACCGCCTAAGGACCAAGAGGTCCCGGGTTCATATCCCTGGACGGGGGAAAAATTTGTGGCTGGGTATTTCAATATTGACATTACTCAGTAACAGTCCGGAGTCAGGAAGTTGGCGGTATAATCACCCCGTGCCTTGGAGCACGTTAAGCCATTGGTCCTGCGCCTGACCTCTCTCCGGTCATGTCGAATTGACGTCTCACCGGACTATGAGAGTGAAGGAATAGAGATTGCACCTGTGTTTGCGCACATACTTGTGCACTATAATGTCTCCTGCGCAGTTGGCAATACTCGTTGAGATTGGCCGCCGTGACCGATATCGGTTAGGAGGACGTTAAATATCAACAATATCTGAACAAACTTACTGTTTTAATGTTACTGTGTTTGTTTGCCATTTGTACTGAAATGGTCTAAGGAATGATATTACAATATGGTATTGTATTTATTTTACATAAAAAGCTTCAGTGTTTTCAAGAGGAAAGGGAAAGAGTTTGTAGTATATGACATACCAAAATAAGAATTAGCTTGCGGGGTTTATAAACCTAGCAAATGTCTTTCACTTTACGACTCAAACGTCGCACCGTTCGATCCCGATCAGTAGTGGTCAAACATCAGAATTTTCCATTCTAAAAATACAGCGTCTTTGTTGTTCGCTAACAGCGAGCGGGCGCTGTTGCCGAGCGGCGCGGCGCTCTCTAGCGCGCGCGCACGTACGCGTTTCTACAGCTGCTTGCTATGCGCCGGCCGCGCGCATACGCCGGCTATAACTCTGCGGCGCGCACCGGAATCGACAAATAGACGCGCAGCACCAGGCATGCGGCAGTGCCCGCTCTTTGTCCGCCGAAGGCCAGCCCCTGACGCCTTCGAATCTGAGCTCGTTTAAAATAACAAACGATTACTGCTTGCAACAATATTGCTCCTCAAACGGAAAACGACATAATACGAATTACACGCATGCTATGTCCCATGTTGGTCTTGGCATTAAAAAATAATGTGCCAAATGTGTTCCTTGCCTAGCATGCCGTAAAAGGCAACTAAAGGTGTATATTGGGTTTTGCGTCTGTGATTGTGTAGGTGACAAGCTAGCCTTGTCACTACTTCTTCACAATTTTAAATTTAACCCAGCCAAGTTTTATTTTTTGTCTGAATGTGGTTAAGGGGGCTAGCAGCCCTTTGACTCTGCATACTCCTTCGGGGATTACGGGCGTGATAAATGTATGTATGTAAGTAATATATTTGGCTTAGAATGGGACCTGACAGAAAAGAAGATTATGATTCATTAGGTAGATAGCATAAAGCATAAATCATTACATGTTGTACATTGGTGCTCCATACGTAGTAATTAAAACCGTAGTCTTTCGTAGCTCCGTGGAATAGATATCAACGGGGCAGTGCAACAACAGCCAAATTAGCATGCTGATGTTATACTCTGCGTTTTCGTATTTTATGGTTACACTTGCTTGAATTTGTTTAATGATGCACATTTCAAAATTAAAAATGCAAAGATACTTGATATTGTTGTCATGTATAGTCATGTCGTCATGGCAACCGTGGTCTCATGTTGAATTGTAATTTGAAAGCTTAACAATGGGTTAGAGAAATACTTGACTTTAATTATAATAATAAGATGCGACGTGATTGTACCCTACCGCTTAATAGGAAAGTTTTTGCTGGCAGCAGCAAATACTAAACTTGTAATACCGGGACAATGGCACTGACTGATGTGCGACGCCATGAAGTACCCTTGCAGCATGAGCTGTAACCAACCTGGTCATGTCCTGGCAGGAGCCTGGGAACGGCGTCTAATTGTGCAGCGGGCGGCGCTGCGCGTCACGTGCGCGATGGGGCGATAGCGTCGCGGCCCGTGGCGCCATCTGCCGCTAAACACATGCAAATTGGATTTTTATACTCGCTCTCGGCGACCACGTAACTGCAGCGGTACAGGGCTGCCTGGCGCCAGATCGGCGCAGGGTTCAGTTGGTGAACAGAGACCACTGTGGTAGAGTAACACCTTTGACTCAGCCGACGGCGGTCCACTTCGGGGACCGCGGCAGTTGTAGTCGGTAAGATTGCCGCATAACAATGTTATATCGAAAATTACACCTAAATTATTTAATGTACATGGCCCAAAAGCCGACAAAGCCCAATAAAACACTTATACAATATGATATGAACAAAATTTGATTTCAGGTTTTCAAGGTTCAGGGTCTTTTAGAGTCAACAAGTTTGATTAAATGTCGTTCGAACTAATGGCGCTTGAACGAAGTTCTCATATCCCATTCTCTACAGTTTTATTGTTGACTAGCTGTGCCAGCGGTGTCACCCGCGTTTATGGTTAATATTATAAAGACTATTTCCGTCATACATGATTTCTATGTAACTTTAACCATTAAGGCTGCACACGCGACGGAAGCTTAAAAAATGGAGTAACTTCTCCCGTTTTCCCAACATTTCCCTTCACTTCTCTGCTCATATTGATTGTAGCGTGATGAAAAGTATACTATAACCTGCCCAGGAGTTTGAAGAATAATTGTACCAAGTTTCGTTAAAATCCGTCGAGTAGTTTTTGTTTCTATAAGGAACATACAGACAGACAGACAGACAGACAGACAGACAGACAGACAGACAGACAGACAAACAGACAAAAATTTTACTGATTGCATTTTTGGCATCAGTATCGATCACTAATCACACCCTGATAGTTATTTTGAAAATATATTTAATGTACAGAATTGACCTCTCTACAGATTTATTATAAGTATAGATCTATTCTAAGATACCTACTGTTTATTCACGAATTAGCTGTTTGATCTGTGTCATATCCTTAGCTAGTATCTTGCAGTCACAGGTGTGTTCTGGCTAACGTTGTGTTCCACTGCTTATTGAGCATTGGTTGAGCAGTTCGTCAATTGTCTAGGCGCCCCGTCAGCCCTGGTACGTGCTGCGTCCGTGCGTACTCGCTCCCTTTGACGGGCCGCGGCGTCTCGCGGTCATTGGGTTTCGTTACGATTTATATTTACTTGACAACTACTCACCGGCACATATTAATTTGCGTGCAAGTTGGCGAGCGCAGATAAATCTCGATCACTCTGCTGATAGCACGAGTTGTTAGCCACGAATGTGGGGAATTGTTGTGAAACGTGCGCAGGAGGAACGGCCAATGTTCGCCTAAAACTGACTGCAGAATTGCAAACGTGTTTTTATAAACAACCTAAAAGAAAAGTAAGGCTGTTGTTCTTACATGTAGTAAATACGATGCATGGGCCCATCTACACTGCGCGTGATGCCAAGTGAAATCGATTTCTAGTGCCATGGAAGTTGCGCAGACCACTATTTAATAAATGTAAAATTACAATTTTAAATTGTTACAAGTGGTTTCAAATAGGGAATTTGGAAAACTTCTGCAAATTATACCTACAATGATGAATAGAAAAACAAACCACAAATATAAGAAAAAGTATTAGTATTAGTAATCTAAATAAGTACCTTGTGTGAATTTGTTATATGTGCCAACCTGGTGTTATTGAGCCTTCATACATAGGTAGTAGATATTGTAGGGTTTTAATTAAATAGACATGGACTGCCCATAATTGTTTTGAATTTTAATTTTGTAAATATTTTTAGCAAACTGAAACGCTTGCGCAAGAAACCTACTTCTACACACTCAAATAATCCGTCGTCTCTATTAGTTTCAGTTCAGTATACAGACAATTTAGTGTGACATTTGATTGTTTGAGTCCATTGCTCTTGCGCTAGGAACACGTGAGGGCAGCGTGAGTGGTGGCCGAAACAATGGTTATTATGAGGTGCTTAGGATGCCGCCGGGACGACTGGCGGCACCACACGTCGCCGCCGGTGTGCGCGGGTCGCTCCGCCTCAGGGAATGATAATCGCTTCTGCAACTTACCTTTACTTCGATAACTATTGACGCATTAGTAAGATTTTTGCTCGACTACGCGACGCGAAGGAGCGTAATGTGTTTATCAGTGGATGTGTGCAGGTAGGCCGGGCCGGTACAAACTAAGCTGTGGCCCTTGTGCACACATGAATTTGAACCCTTTTGGAAAATTATAACTGACATTTTTCTACCATAATAATTTAGTATGAGTAATCAAATGTAATTTATAATATAACGATACTGCTGGTTTCAATAACATATAATTGACAAATCACTCAGTGTTTTATGTAACATTGTTGTCCGTATTTGACTTTTTATTCTCCTATGCAGCAAAAATAGGCACTCTCCATTACACCACCAATACGCAAAGGAATATATTCTTGTAGCAATTAAATATGAAATATTCTTGTAGTAACACCAACGTTTGGACAGACAGACTGTCGGTCGTTCGGGGCCCCTTGAGGAGGAGGCCCCTGGGCACGCGCCCCGTGTGCTCTTATGACAGAGGCGGTATTGCAGGTGGGTATGAATACTTGGTCCAGTGTGGAGTTCGCGACGCAAAACGAGTGAGCCGCTTTCGATAATTCTTTCAACAGTCATTTGTTTTATTTTAAAAGTAGAATAAATAAATAAAGTAATCTAAAAATTTAAGTCGACAAAGCATGCTAGCTGGGGTAAATTACATTGGACTTAAAAATAAACTTACTTGTCTCATTACTCTATTTAATATGAAAGACTATTTTAAGGATTTACATATATTGTAAAATCTCCATCACCTTATAACTTAATTAACGCTATCTAACGAAAAAATACAGAAAATAAAAGTATAACTAACTAACTAACTAACTAAACATCACGCCTATAATCCCCGAAGGGGTAGGCAGAGTCAAAGGGGCAGCATGCCCCTTCAACCACATTCAGCCATAAATAAAGCCGGGCTGGGTTAGATGAAAAATTGTGTTAAAGCAGTGACAAGCGGCTAACCGGTCGCCTACATAATCACACACCCAAAACCTGATATACCATTAGTCGCCTTTTACGACTTGCTAGGCAAGAACCACAGTTGGCATATTCTTTTTAAGTCCCAGACCAACACGGGACAGTGGGCTGGGTTGGATGGAAAGCTGTGAAAAAGGAGTGACAAGTGTCTAGCTTGTCGCCTACTCAGTCACATACCCAAATGCCCGTAAATCATCAGTCGCCTTTTACGACATGCTAGGCAAGAATCACAGTTGGCACATTCTTTTTTTTTGTCCCAGTTCAACATGGGACAAATAAAAGTATACCTATCTGTATTTATTCTTGTTTAGTTAGTTTTCGTAGCCTAGACTTGTCATGTAAGTATGTTAAATATTTATCGCATTCCTGTGTAATAACAGTGATTTCAAAATTATGATACTAGTTTGGTTCTGGTATTCGTTAAAAAAAGGACAAATAAACAATTTTACAATTGTATGCGATTTTCAGTTGAATCAAGAGGAGTGTTGGAACTGAGAAGTCTACTAGATTAATTACTATGATAATATTTGTTTTACATACGGCCACTTGTCAAAGTGCCTCTAGTGTTGTCGCTAATGAACATGTCAGCCGCTGAGCGAGTGCAGTTGGCCGCGTGCCGACGCGCGGCCGTATCTCATCATGACCCGATATCCCCATCATTACGTGATCACATTGATATTAATGTATGTAGAGCAAGACTTAGCTATTCAGAGTATTAATATCAATATTTAGTTCTGCTAATTCGGGACGTGGATCAGCTGTGAGTTATGGCCGGTGATAACTAAATGAAAGACTAAGACCAGTCCCCTAATACTTCACAATTACCGCGCCTAGTACATCCATATTTTATAGTTTGCACTCTTTATCACTTATGTTATTTGACTGGCTCGATGGCGCATTTGGTAGTGACCCTGTACCATGCGCCAAGAGATGTGGGTTCGATCCCCACCCAGGACAAACATTCGTATGATGAATACTTGTGTTTGTTCTGTGTCTGGGTGTTACTATCCGATATATAAGTATATATTTGTGATGCCACTGGTGATTCTGATATTTGAAGCACAAGTGCTTAAGCTGTTTACCTTAGAGTCAGTCAGTCAATGTATGTAATGTGGTGTGACATTTATTTATTTATTTATTATTATTATTTGTTTTGACGTGGTGGCCAATACTAATACGGTATCACTCGTACACCTATCACGGTGCGTTAATGGCGTGTTCAATCAAATATTAGTACTAAAATAAAACATCCTACTTCATTACAAAACTTCCCTAAACACGTCTTGTAGCAATCAGCGGCGAGTCGCGGCGGGTGGGTCCCGTCGGAGGCGCGCGAACCGCGGGATCTAACGCGGCTGCGCCTGCGCCTGCGCCGGGACGATTACGATGCATATTTATAAGGTGGTTATTTAGTGTAAACCTGTGCGGCGCGCAGGGGTGCTGCCTCAAGTCGCTACACTACTAATCTCTTGCACTAATTGTTGTTAATCGAATTATTACCCAACTTAAAGTGCAAACCAAACAATTCAATTTACTGCGATGAATTCTCATAATAGTGCATTTGGAAGTAATATGGCATGGCATCTAAATCTCTTGCCTGATATGTTAAAAAGGTCAGACTGTATTATTAAACTTAGAATTTTAATAACTGAAGATTATGGCCAGGGAAGGATAGAGTTTCACTTGTCAATATCTAGTGTAGAAGGGCACCAAATGAACCAAATGAATGAAAATTTTGATCTTTGCCTAAGGCTGTTTAAAACACTTCATTAGCATTGGTTTCCCAATAAAACTCAATAAAAGGGCAGGGCAGCCCTAAACAGTTGCGTATTTCGGTGCGCGAGCGCAACGCTGCACCATCTTTATAATTCCTATCAATTTCCGACGCAAATGGCCGATCGCGTAATAAGGATACCGACCGGCCACCGACAGAAAAAGGGCTTGTTGTTTATGTTTTTTCTTGACTATATTTTTATAATATAACCATTTTCAATGTCTGCTCGGTGAACGTTTCTCTTAAACTTGGTGACAGCTCGGTAGTTAATCTTTTCAACGTCAAAGTATAATCATAATTGTACAATTTTCGTTTATTTTTAAACCAATTCGTAAAAATAATGTTTATTGGAATTTAAGAAGAGAACACAATCCAACATGTAGTGTGTACCAGAGCAGACCAGCTCCCACATGTTACCATGCTACATAACGTCATCATCCCATGTGACATAATTAAACGTAATTGGTTTGTAACTAAAAAAAGTACAGCTATGTATTAGCTGGGTTACGGTTGAAAGAATTTAAGTTATTTATTGCGAAATGAAAATAATTAATTCATGGTAAAACCCACGGACAAAGTAACATGCGCTTAAGTTTTTATACGGCAAAATTAATGTATCTACGCCAGTTAGTAAGTTTTTAGTTTTCACTGTAGATTTCTATTTCCACCGCCTTACAATAATTTTCTTCTTTTCAGCGCATTGTCATCTCGCCATAATATATAACTGCGATTAGCAAAACGCGCGCGCCGGTCGCGTCGCACACGAGCGTTGTGTCCCACCATTAGCGCATGCGCACCGTAGGAAAGGTGAGATATATCATTAGTGTAGCAAGAACATTGTGACATTAATAGCTATTCTTCCGAAGAAGCGCGGGCTTTTTGTTGTGGTGGTACTCACATCGCCCCGATGGCGCTCTCGTTCCGTGAATGTGCGACCTCTCTTTTAAACGACATCCGAAATTTGGCAAACTTAAAACAAAAAGCTACATTTGTTCATGAAACTGTATGATAATTTCAACATGTGGTGACGTTAAGGATTAAGATCATGTTAGGTGCAGTTGCCTACTATTGCGTATATCCACAAGACGGGATGATGTTGAAAAATGCATCATCTAATGATTGTTGCTCATAATTATAGTTCAGGGAATCGTTCCTATTGTTATATCGGAACGTTGGTAATTTTGTCGAGGCCAAAAAGTTAACATATTTTATGCATCCAAGGGAACCACTGGCCTGTTGGTTAATATCCGTAAATTATTAAGGGGTAAGTCGGGAGCGGCAAATTGCCGCGACAACCGCCTATTACCGACCGCAGGGCTGCCGCGTCCGCCGCCGCGCTGCGGGCCTCACGAGGAAGAGGTATGTTATAGTAATCCTCTAATTAATGTGTCTATCAGCTAAATTAGCATCGAAGCGTGCTTGACTACCGTGTCGGATGAAGTCTTTCAGGTAACAACTGTTCCTTCTCTAGATTTATCCATATCATACATAAAATGCAACCAATTTAACTTTTCTACTACTTATACTTCACTTAAATTATATATTAGCTTATATTAAGAATAAGGTTCATCATAATTATTTAGGGGTATGTAAGGTGTAAATTACGATGTCGTGTTTTTTCTTGTACCAATTTTTTTGGCAAAGCTATTAAAATAAGCCAGAAGTTGTAGAAGAAATTAAGTTGTAGCAAGTTACAAAAATGTTATCTCAGTAATAATAATAAAGGGCTCAACTCAGCCATGTCGATGGATCATATTTATTATTATTTAACGCTGGTTCAGTGTGTATGCTTGACATAATTTAACTAAAATAACTCAAATATGTACAACTTGGTTTGTTCCTGGCAGCAGGCAGCCCGCGCGGCGGCGGTGGCGAGGCGACCGCGCGCAATTTGCGCGACGCGCTGGCGCAAAGCCCAGGGCTGCACTCGGGAATCACGATTACACCCTATTTTTTTACGTTATCTCTATCAATATCAGTCTTGAAATCATTCGATAATTGAAATATATGAGTAGCTCAAACAGGCTGATGATAATCTCTCAGGCTATGACTAAAATTATATAATAACTGATAGATGCTGCTACGAAATTAGAATTTATTCACGTGATAATCTTCGGATTCAGAAGCAGATCAGATCAGTCAAATAAGTATATAATAGCAAAATATATTTTATATAAAAGATAGATAAATGGTCGTTTCCTTCCAATCAAGAGAGTAAGACGAGAGTACGTCAATTTACGTCATTCAGCGGCTATTACTGCCTGTCACCGCAGACTCTTTATTTATACTTATAGGTTAATAATACTATTGGAAACAACGCCTATTTGAAATATATATTTTTCCTTATTTATTTATTAATTTAAACACAGGTACACTGACAGATAAACATACATTCATTTTTTATACTATACTAGCAACTAAGTTGTTTATAACATCACATTTACAAAACAAAATTGCATCCGTTCACGTTTAATATTAGTTATTATAACCTGGCGACATTGATAAGTAAAAATAGGATATTACAAAGCAATTTTGTTTAGTAATTTTTGTAGTTAACAGCTCATGGGACTGCAAATTAGTATGCCAACAAAGTAGTTGTACGGTACGATAGTTGTTCAACGGGCGTGCGGAAATAACTATTACTTGTGCCGTCCAAAACGAACAGCGCAGGAGTGGCGCGGCCGGCGGGGCGGGCCCGGCGCCCTCATTTGTCAGCGCGGACACGGAACAGACCTGCGCTAAGCGCAGCCTGCGACAACTCGCCACAGAACTATAATTAGGCCGCCGTTAAATTAGTACTTAGGGACTAAAAAAGAAAACTGAAGTTCAAAAAACTTATCTGGATGCTCGTCAGGTCGACAAGCTAATTACGTAAAAGTTTATTCGCCATTGTAGTTTTTGTGTCGCCGTATAATTTTTATGAATAAAAGAGTTAGGGCAATAAGAAGCGGGCCGGCCGGCGCGCACGCCGCCCGAATGTGGAGTCGATTTATTTTCGCCGAGCCCGGGAGCCACAACAACAACTATTTGATTGAACTCCACCCACTAATTATATTCTTATGAAATAAACTCAACATTTAACTTCCACGGCGCCCACACCGCAATAACTTAAGAGCCCGGGCGCTGCAACACGATTTAGACTGTATGCTTTTTCATTACGGTCCTAAATTGGTTATCAATTTAGTATTGGAATCTGACAGGGAGTCATAAGCGATGATACAGTAGCCTTGTCCGGCGAGCGAGGATTCCAGCAAAATATGAGATGATCGTCCGTAATGGCCGGGGGCTGATCCTAATAGCAGCACAATTAGAGCCTTAGAGCGCGAGCGGTGCGCGGGCGCAAATGAAATGTCTCACTGCTGCAACAAGCACCGACGATACATATTTTTAATTTAGCAGCAATCTCGGGATATGGGTACAGAGCTTTTAAATTAACAGCGATAACGGGCCTTACGAATTGCTATTGATGTTGTTCAACGATGTTCGAACATACACATAATGTTATAGCAGCTATACTTATAAATTAAGTGAGACTAACAATATGTAGATTGTATTTATATTTTACTGACTTTTGTTCGCGTCTTCGCTTGCGTTAATTTAGTATGCTATATAGAGACTATATCGTGCAAACCGAAGTACCTACCTAGCTAATACTTGACAAGCTTCATGTTTGAACCCTTTAAAAACAGGGTTCAAACATGACTTTTTCTATGCAGTAGTATATCATTCGTGCATGCATATGCCCGACACTTTGATTTTTTTTCAATAACCGCTGCCTGAGCGCACATTCAGGCAATTACGAACAAGAACGCAGCTTCTGTACGAATACGAAACTTAATGCCTTCGATGTAAACAAGCTTAATAACTATATATGTACACATAAATTTAGTGTTGACGCAGATGGTTATCGCAACAGGATCTAGGTAATCCCAATCAGACGCGTCGCAAGGCGGCCGCGCGGGAAAAATGCCAGGAACTGCGGCGCAGGCGATTAGGTTAATTGCGGCGAGCTAGCTGCGTAATTGTGCCATTACGCAGCTCTCGGGCAATTACTGAAGTGGCTAATTGTCGCATTTTGTTGTGAGATACGCGATAATTGTGGATTCATAAGCTAACAATAAGTATCTAATTGATGTTGTTGGCTGCAATGAGATTCACAAAAGTCACTTGCAAGGACAATACAAATAGAACACGATAAATGATGTCACCATGTAAGGGGCCGTCCATTAATCACGTCAGGCATAAAGGGGGGAAGGGGGGTCCGACAAAAAATCACCAAATATCACAAGGGGGGAGGGGGGTTGAAGAAGATATCACGTGTATTTATTTTCGAAATCCAAATACATTTATTTTTACAGTCTTGCAAAATTGCCTAAACTGATAACCTTATTTTTTATGAAGTACTAGAAAAATGTCAACAATCATGTTAGACGTGATCTTAGCTGGGGATAGTACAAAACCTCACCACGTATCACTAGGGGAGAGGGGGGGTCTAAAACGTTGCTAAAAACATCACGTGATTAATGGACGGCTCCTAATCTTATATATAATACAACATAAAATTTATTTTATTTCATACATACATACATACATACATAATGTCACGCCTTTTTCCCATTAAGTATACAAATTAAGTATATTATCCTTGAAAGGATACATACATAACATCACGCCTGTAATCCTCGATGAGGGAGGCAGAGTCAAAGGGGCAGCAAGCCCTTTAACCACATTTAGCCAAAAATAAAATTGGGCTTGGTTAAATGGAAAAAAACTTTTTCATGTAGTTTGAGCTCATACAGGAAGATAAACACAAATTATTGTAAACATTGCGTTTGAGAAATAGAGCACGAGAATAAGATAAAGTAACTTAAGTAATAAGTAACTTAAGATTGAACTTGAGCGAATAAGAAAAAGTTTCGGCCTACCTGTCTTTTCGGAGCCGGTTGAAAGTTGAGGAAAGCCAGTTAAAACAATTATCAGATTTTTTATACTGAAAGATTAGCGCATTTGTAAAAGCTGTTATAAACTTTGCCTCTTCCCAGCCGAAGGCCCGCCCTCTTGCGACGCGCGATGCCAAGACAAAACGCTCAAATAATTGTCTGCTGTCACCGAGTTATTGTACTCATATATTACGCAGATGAAAAATAAGTAAAAATGCAAGCGCAGGCGTTAATTTGTTCGCGACTCGCTCAGCGGAGCGAAGGGCTCGAGATTGGACGCGGGTGACAAATGTCGCGGAGGAACTGGATGCGGCTGCCGGCCGGCTCGTGAGCCAACAGATTCCGAGACCGTGATTTATAGTTTATGCCCATGTCCATAACAACGAACCAATAATTTAATATTCAGGTGATTTCTCACTGTACTGTGGTAAATGTTGCGATGACTATATACATTTCATGATATATTTTTAATATCATACAATTTATTTAATTTAAATTAGAAAGTTATTTTTGACGGGTGGGTAAACATTATATTATATAATTGTAACGGGTAATTTTAAGCTAAATATGAGGCCACCTTCTGAGGTGTTCGGATTACCTATATACAATATTTACTTACCTTTGCGACGAGATATCTGAATCATATCGCGCCTAAATAAAATCTTACAAGTGTTTACAATAAATGTGTTATTTGGTGTTGGTGTAATGATAACTCAATGGGTAATGACTAGGTTAGCTACTATCCGGCGTCAATCTTGTAATATTCATGTAAATACACAGCACGTATTATTTCATGGTTGATATCAAATGAAGGTTTAATTAAACAGCCATATAACAAGGTGTGCTTGTTGTTGACATGACATCTACGGAATCTGCGTGTCTTTCCCTGACGGTTTCGTTGTGAGCATCTCCTCAGTTCGACACCAGCTAGGCGGCCAGGGGATACAACTCTTGCCCGACACTAACGTGACGTAACTAATGACACGTGCGAGTGACATGCCTCATCACATGATTTATGATGCACTGGCTTAGACTGCGGTCTCCCTTGAATTTGGGTAAATAACTCCACAGTTACCCGTTTTCCCTTTAGACCATATTTGCTTTTCAGACTGAGTTTGGTGTGTCATATCCTACCAGCTTATGTAAATGTTAAGGGCCGAGTCCTAAATCTAAAGTGACAACTGACTGTTAATCGAGCTCTTTCCTGCTTAGGCAAGTACATTGAATTGTGGATGTAAGAAAATGAAACCTTCTTAAAAATCAGTAGAAATGCGGCAACACCAGAACATATATGCTAGCCTTAAATAATATTTTTCCGGGTTTTCATTTATACTAGATAGAATAACACTCAGATAAACCGGACTACATGATATTCAGTATTGACGAGATACATATATTCTCTTCCTGCTGTGGAACGTAGTTGTACAGACATCACTTACAACTGATTATTATTCGGTTCGGTTGCATGAAGATTTCCACGTTAACTAGTGGTCCGTCGGTCAGTTAACTAATGGTCGACAGAGCTGACCGGTCTGCAAGGCTCACTAACATCTACCAATTATAGCGAACTACGATTTAGACACTATCAATTATAACGATCGACTTGAAGATTGCTTTGTCTCACATTTTTGTTCATTACGTACATACATACATACATACATAACATCACGCCCATAATCCCCGAAGGGGTAGGCAGAGTCAAAGGAGCAGCATGCCCCTTCAACCACATTCAGCTAAAAACAAAGTCGGGCTGGGTTAGATGGAAAATTGTGAAAAAGCAGTGACAAGCAGCTAGCCTGTCGCCCACACAATCACACACCCAAAACCCGATATACCATTAGTCGCCTTTTACGACATGCTAGGAAGAACCACAGTTGGCATATTCATTTATTTCACTTTGTCGATCAAAAAAGCAGTCTATCAAAAATATCACAAGGGGACCAGTCCTTTCAATGCCCTATTTTATACTAATATCTCGAAATAAATTCTTGATGATGTCAGTTATCCAATATATTTAACTTTAAAAAAAAGTAAGTCTTTTAAAAAGTTGCCTGTGTCGTTTAAGCTCGCGCTGAACTCGTCCAAGCAAGTGGTGCAAGTCGATTGGAAGCTCAATTATAGCTTAATTAAAGAGCATTACTAGACCTAGGTGTGTCCGGGCGGGCGGGGGCGCGGACGGCTCGCTGGCCCCGCCCGTGCGCGCGCGCACCAGCCCGGTACAGAGACGCTCGCCGCGTACTCGACCATTCGACGGGAATCTCGAATTCTTAACACGTTTTGCCATCATTGTTTATTTTGTCTTTGTTTGGTCGGGAGATGGTTACTTTAATTGTGTTTAATGCCATTGATTGAATTTATCGCTTCGTAAGATTTGAGGGAAATCAACGAAGATTTATTGCTCAAAATTGCAGTTACGGGAAAGAGTGTATTTCAAATTTTATATGGATTGATAAAAATGTAATAAGAAAATTTTGAATAGGTATTTTTGTTTAGTTTCATCAATTTTGTTTAATTTATTTTAATTTTTTGTTTAATTTCATCAAGGGAACACAATAGCAACATTGATTATATTGCCAATAACGGCATCAAAGGTGCATTTATGAAATTTTATTTACCCATAAAGTTATTAGATTACACAAAATGTGACCTCAGATCTAAGCGCCATGACATATCATGGATGCCAATATCCTGCAGTGCTCTCAATATACAAAATCATATTACGTGATACATGTGAATCAGAATGATTTGTAATAATATTTCTATACCACTAGCTATGCCTGCACAATTACATACTGAGTGCGAGTGTGATCGTCTGTACGTGTCTGGTGCGCGAGCGACCGCCATCGCGACACGTCGCTGCGACATGCGATACCTATACCTACACTATACCTATGAGGACTATTACGCTGCGCAGGCGGCGGTGGAACCGCATGCGCCGGTAATCGTCATTGGCAGGAAATTAATAGATATATATCTGTTACAGCGAAAAGGAAGTCGTACAAGTCATGCGGCCTCTCGGTCTGTACCGATATGGGCTGCTCTACAAACGGTCGAAATGCTTGGCGAAGTTTTCAAATTAACTTATATAGATGGAATGTTAGGTATACCAGCATATACTGGAAAGTATGAAAAAATTTAGTACAATCAATATTTTTCGGTTATAATGTATATTCACTTATACATATTGAATAAAATACCCACGTAGACATACAGTAACAATGCCAACTTTAATGAATAACAGGATATGTATCAATTTGTCAAATAATATCCAATCATAATGGAGCATAGTTAAAGTGCGATTGGGTGCTTGCTACCATTATTTTTTTAGATAATGTCAGCAACATATTTATAATTTACTAATTTTGTATCATTAGAAAATAATGCTCGGATGGGGCTTCTCTTTATTAAAAAATTTTGGCAGAAATTTTTCCATACTGACACAGCGAAGTGAATTGGAATTACGTCTTGCTTATTTCATTTATAGTTTAAGTATTCTCATTATTCATATCATAAAGGGACAAGAAAATTTTACAGCCATCTATTATAAAAAAGGTTACGAACTAATTAGCTGTACAACACAATTGTTAAAGATGTCTCTTATTATTTCTGCAATCATAAGATTCAGTAAAATGTATATCGAAACTAGATAATCGATAAGGACTAAAACTTGCACATAACATTTTACATGATGAGAAAATACCGTTTTTTGTTGAACAGATACCTATCAATAAGCGAGGCTTGGCGCCCGCGTAATTGAAGTAATGATACCTACCGTGCCACCGCCAAGTACGGACATTGGGCTTATTGCACATAATTCAGCCGCCGACTGTTGCGCGAGATAAAAATGTTGTACACATTTTTGTAGAGAACGCTTTGCTAGAAGTTAGTTTCCCATGTGGAATTTTGTTTTGAACTACATACTGACTTTAGGCGAGTGTAACAAGGTACCTTCGTGTACTCACCGAGCTAGGCGATGATGACATTCAGCTTTAACGAGTAGACATAATGTTGATATTAGAGTCGTTAATATTGCTAATTGCTAAGTCATTCAACCAGACAACTTGCCATCAACTTTATAAAACAACTAGCTGATCCGGCGCACTTCGTAACGCCCCGTTCTTGGATTTTCAATACCCATTTTTTAATTCACCACGCAACTTTTTTATTTTTTCTTTGATTCAAGGTGAATCTTCTCTTGACAATAACAAACACAATTAAAAATGATTAGCCAAATCGGTAAACCCGTTTTCAAGTTATAGCTTTGGGGTGGACCACCCTTAACATTTAGGGGTATGAAAGATTGATGTTGGCCGATTCTCACTACCCCATAAGCATACGAAATTTTATCAAAATCGGTTCAGCCGTTTCGTAGGAGTTTAGGAACAAACACTGCGACACGAGAATTTTATATATTAGATGTAGACATTTCGATTTTTTCCCACGTACGCTGAGCTGTGAAATAAGTTCTATCGGAAAACTTTTCCTAGAGTTAGGGTTCTTCAAAAACAGTTTACCGTAAGATGGCAAGGTCATCAGCGTACTTATTGGTGGAAGTAAGTGGCACCTAATGTTACAACTGAGCGTAGGCTACGCTACGGCTACAATCAGGCAGGTCTATCCTTGTTGACACAAATAGTGCTAGGTATTGTTGGGAGCTTTCAAGTTGCTGCCGTGCAACAGCGGACAGCCGGGATAAGTGATAAAATTTCCGTCACTTTTTTTGTCCTATGCCAAATCCTTTGGGTCATTGAACCTTTATAATAATGTGTCGATATGATATAGTATCAGAATGTCGAGCCACATATGTAGCATGTCCGGTGCGTGGCAGATCGGGCAGCGGGCAGCGAGCGGGCGGCGTCGTGTGCGGCGCGGCGCCTGCGGCTCGCGGAATTGATTGAGCCGCGTGACGCGCGACCCCGCGCCATCGCGCGCGCTCCGTGCGCCATCACCGCCACGTGAAACAGATGCGTATCTAGCTGTTTATCTTATCAGGCTAAATCCAATCATTGCCATGGTAATATCCTTCCTTTTTATGCACATATACGTGACTAGGCACATTACAATAGTAACATTAATACGAGACATAGGTAATCTGTGGCAATCTCGGTTTTATGTTGCCGTTCTCGGTTTCGTATTGTCAATTGTCTTTGTTGTGAAGTATAGCGTCAAGCAAATCTCTCTCCTTGCAGGGACAATACTTTGGGATGACAATCTGTTAATTAGGATGATGTAAGCTGAATGATTATGTAGTTGGTATGCTTTAAATAATGTATCCTGGATAGGATTAGGAGGGATGATCAGAATCCAGTTTTTTACATTTGTCCGATCAACTTTACGGTATCAAAGCAGCTGACCCCATTATTTATGAGTCCTATCGTTTATTTATTATAACTAAAGACCTAAGTTCTACTCCTATGAACTTTACAGCACTTAGCTTTAGTCAAGCGTAAATACATTGCAATTATAATTGGTAGTGACATGACGTGCGCTACCGACGTTTTCCCTCTACAGCACAATGTATTTAGCATTAATTAATAAAAAATCAATAAATTGTGCATACAATTGCTTCGACTACAATGGCCACGTTAGTGTTGAAGACCAATGAAGCAATGCACTTGATCGAACTAGCCTTCAGCGCACCACGTCGCCACCTGCCGGCACATACCGCGCCCGGTGCTTCTATTATTAGCCGGCGAATCATTCAGCTATGCACTGCCACATAATATTGTGAGAATACCTGGCCACTCGGTGCGTATGGGGAATATTAACGCGCAAATGCGCGTGCGTCGCCCAGACAGGCCGAGAGCGCCGACGCAGCCGGAATCAGAACTATATTAAGAGGACCACGTGACGCATTCATAACAATCATCAGGCTTTAGGGTTTCGTACCTTCGGAAATAACCAAGTGGAACCCACTAGCACTTTGGCGATCTACTAAGCCTCCTTAGGTGACGTCTTGCACTCTTGAATTGACGCAAGCTCGTATTTCGTGTTGCCGCATCCACGAAATTATGTTGTGGTTCCCTAGATTCACATTCAGGTCTGGCGGATTTAACTAAAAGACTTTGGAAATGTATGAGCCCAATCACAGTTCCAAAAGTTTTGAAGTGACATCTATATTCAACAGTCGCCGTCATACGCATAGATATAATTTAGGTATTAAGTCTGGTCTATATGGGCATGACATCAAATCAACACGGTTCGCAACACAGTCGTTAATACTAATAGTCTTATACTCGTATCTAGCGCCTATCGTAGTGCAGCAGTGCAACACGCAATAAAACATGTAATGGAACAATACTAGCAAAAAGCTGGTCTTTTTATTTATTATGAAGTGTATTTTAATTTTTGCGGTATTTTTCCTCGATTTTATATCTTACTCTGTGACTGTAATACTGTCTGAATGTTTCTTTAGAACTTTTCTAGGTAAAGTGATGGGCGGCGTGCTTGCTCGATTTGAATGAACCTGAATGACTAGGGTTTGATGTGTTTATCAGATCCTAGCGCCATTAATATTTAAACAACTGCCTGGCGTTTCAAAGTTTACTAGCAGCAACGCGACGAATGCACAAGGAAGGCAGGCATATTGTACTATTATTGTATACAGTTTTGTTTGTATTATGTGTTGTATTTATAATGTTCGTACTATTATTATCAGCCTAGCACAGTTGAATATAGAAATCAGGATTAAGCGGCGTTTTTTAATAATGACATTATTGTAAGTAGATTGTGATGTTTTGTTTCTATTTTATCACTGATGGATAAAATACACATTATAACGAGTACGCCTGCTGTCCGTCACGGGGGGGGGGGGGGGGGGTCATAGCTTAAGGGGCAACTAGTTCCTTTAACCACTTTTAACCAAAAATTAAACTGGCTTGAGTTAGGTGGATAATTATGAAAAGTGGTGACATGTGGCTAGTTCATCATCGGCGTAGATTGCGCGTTAATGGTGGACGCTAGGGCGGCCGCGTACCCGAACCTGCGTGTATCATCACAGATCGGTCTAATCGTCCACAGGCCGCTCGCGGCCCTCTGTGGGGCCGTAATCCGCCAATTATCCGTTCGCAGTTTGTTTGAGGTGCGCGTATGGTATTACTGTAGGGCTGGACACCAACGATTTGGGTATCACTTTAAGTCGCTAAAATCTTTAACCAGTTTGAGTAACTCGACTAAAGTGACGGCATCAGTATAAACTACGTGATCGATATGTTGCAGTACAAATATTATAATAGACTCGCTGGCTGCCAAGGTCAGGCCCAACGTGGTAAATAAACCAATTTTCCATAAGTCGTTGTAATCTCGAAAGTAATATTATGTTGTTTTAATTTTGATTTTTAATATACAGACAAAGAAGGTTCTAGACCGCGAGTGTTCTGTGTGCGAGCCCTGGGTGCGCGGGAGTCGCCGGTAGCCCGGAGCGCGGCTCGCGCGCCGCAATTACGCGGGAGACGCCCGATCGGCGGGATTTCGGGAATTAATCATACGCGCATGCGCTCCCGCCCGCCGGAGCTGCCAGCCTACCAACCTTGCCAATTGCACGTTAACAGTTACATAGATAACAATGTTATTTTTAAATTGGTCGTATTAAGAGGAATATCTTCAGTTAAACCTGCAATTATCAACATATATCCTAGTTATTGTTTTTAAAGTCGATATAATTTTATTGACCAATGTAAAATATGATATAAGCAATATAACCATGTGGGTTGCTAAAGGAAAGTTATATTAAACTAAGTCGTCCATAATATTTTTGTGTTTCATGTAGAACTGCCATGTTAATTGGCCAGTCTGTCAATAAATATTCAAAATAAGTTGCCTTATAAGAGAAGAGATCAATCAACAAAATGAATACCGTGGAGTCAGCTGGCCACCGGGCGACCAAAGTCCTTGCTACCAATGAACCTTGACTAAGTTAATATTTTTTATTTATGCTTCTAGTTGATAGACGATATCTTAATGATCTTACTTTCAGCCTCCAATATGTTAATAACGAGGCAAAATGTTAGTATATTTAACTAATGTTGCGAATGCAGCCCACTAAATTCAATCTAGGCTGCACATATATACCCTTTTGTTTCCCTACAGATTCACTATACAAAGAAGCTAAAACCCTTAGAGTACGGCAATTGTACCTGTGGCGGATCACCTGTGCAGAACATATAAAAACAGTCAACTCTCCTAACTACGAAGCCTTATTAAATAATCGTATCTTTAAAGTTCCTATACCTATAATCCACTCAACGTTTGCCAAACGCTTTCCTTTTTATTCCCTTCCTTTTATCTACAATAACGTTAACAAAAAATGTCCCATAAAAACCGTAACCCCACGCCAAGCAAAGCGGATGATTAAATCGTGGCTACTGGATTTTTCATATATCGATATAGAACTGATTCTTCCCTTCAACAACTGATGTGCTGGTACCACACCACCATTCACAAACACACTTATTGTATACAGAATTTATACACACACACGCATACACACACACATACTCACATACTCGCACTCACACACACACACTCACACTCACACTCACACACACACACACACACACACACACACACGCACAAATCCACAACACTATTACCCGTGTTCAGTGTAATCTCTACGCCCTGTGCATGTGTGATAATTCCTAGTCCGTAAAATTAGATATTATATAAATTAAACCTAATTATATATTATTTAACTTAGCTTCACTGAACCGGAGCTACAATGTTTTGAAATAGGTAAGCATAATTATTGCAACTCACTGGATGGTTATTGCGACACAGGTCTGCGAGCCTAGTGTAATGACCAATGTCAATCATTGTATGTTATATGCTTTATGAAAATAAAAAAAAATATTATATTACATATTATAAAAAATACTGAGAAATTGTATTAGGACTACCTACCCTAAAGGATGTTCTAAACGCTGTTTTATTCACGTTTTTGCTACCGTCTAGCCCTTGGTGAAACTTTTTTACCTGAATACGTATGTATACGTACGTAGGTAGATATATAAATATAATTATTATTGTAGATTATTAATTACAATATTGTAAATGTTGGCATTTAAAAGAGTAACTATCGAGTTGCTTGCCGGTTTCTTCTCGATAGAGTCTACTTTCCAAACTATTTATAAGTGTTTTTGGAGCTTATATAAATGAAGAGTTTTTGAATTTGAATTTGAATAAGACGCGTTTATTCAAATTTATAAAATTCATCCATATATGATGACGAAGCCACTAGTAGTCAATTTCACATTTATATTATTAGCAGAAGTAGGATTGTAAATATTCAACTGGGTTCTAAGTTATCCCATTAAGAATGAAAGCACAATTATGCATTAAGTGCTCATAAGTTTTCTGTATTCCTGCGCGCGCGATGCAACATATACAAGCTGCTATCCATAATCGAAACTAAAACGACTGCGAAGCATAATCCCCGAAGGGGTAGGCAGAGTCAAAGGGGCAGCAGGCTCCTTTGTCCACAATTAGCAAAAAACAAAACTAGGCTGGATTAGATGGAAAATTGTGAAAAAGTAGTGATAAGTTGCTAGCTTGTCGCCTACACAATCACATACCCAAAATCCGATATACTATTAGTCGCCTTTTACGACATGCTAGACAAGAACCTGGGACAATGGGCTGGGTTAGTTAGTTATATGTAGTTACAATATAATATAATAGTGCATTAATAAATGGTGCCAGCTGGTTAGAATAACCTTTTATAGGATATGGAATATCCAGCACAAGGAGATTGCGAGTTAATAAATGTTTCAGTTACATTGCTATTATTATTGAGTTATTGATTGAACCGGCCACTTTCGGTGCCCGGCCGAGCGGCGCAGCGACCCAGTACCCCGGTGCCTTTGGGCAGCGCGATCGATTTCACGTGAAATTACCGCGATAACGATCCGCGGCGCGGGCGCAGATGCTATCTGCGCTAGCGATGGCCGCTCACTTTACTCCTTTTTTATTGCTGAAATTTACGAATATTAATACTAAGTGTTTAATGGTCATCCGCGGGTACGCGTTTACGAAAATACCGTACCACTTTACTTTTAACCTGAGGCTTCTCTCACATAGAACGCTTGGTCGCTTCACTCTGGTGAGGCATTGATTCTCACATGTAAAATATACTAGAATATACCTAACTTATATATATGTTAATGAAAGTAAACAGTTTAATATCTCATATATGAAGCTGTAAAAACCTTCCGTTTGCACCAGAAGGACAAAATATTTTTATTCTTTACAGGTTTTCTATTGTTATATTAGAATAAGCTTTTGGTAACTTTAATAAAATGTGGCCCTTAATCGTATTTGGGTTTAACCCAACAATCTTCCAAGATTAAAAAAAAAAGGAGGCTGAACTGTATTTCCTATCTATTTAAAATTACTTGAATTATGTAATGTAATTAAACTCTAACTTAAAACGAAAACGTTTGCTTTACATTAGGAATCGGGTGGCTGTTATATTATAGCCCAGCCGAACTTCTTGAAAAATTTACTTTGTTAAATTGCTTGATTTTTTTGTGCTTGCAGCGTTATATTCATAGCACAGGAAAGTCTCATATCGAACTTTCGGTGTGCGTTGTTTTTATTGACATATCTGGTCGCGTCGTTGTGTATGGTTAATTAGTAGCATGAACGGTGGCCAGTGGCGGTCATCATGCTGGCCCAGTTAGTGGTAGACCACACGGCAAGAAGAGTATTTGCGCTCTTTTTGTGTCCATCACATGCGGCCGGCGCGAAGGATGCGCGCGCGCCGACGGAACCGATGCGTTGGTCACGCCGCGCGCGATTGAAAGCCACTCCGGCGCACCCGCCCCCGGCGCTGTGGGAACTGAACATTATTATAAGAAAATGTTGTATAAAAATACCTTTTCCATATTCGTTAGACGCGTAAAAATGATATTTATTTTGTAATCGACTTGGTAGAATAACACAAATCACAAAATTCATCGAGACAAGACAAATAGAGATTGCAATCCAGCGGCGGACGCTGGAGCCAGCACAGCTAAAATGAGGGTTTTCAAAAATACAAAAACCGCCAGATGGCACGAGGGAGTCTTGTGATCTTATCACTGTCACTATTGGCTCCTTGTTGACAGCATGTCAGTTTGGTCTGACAACTAACCGATGAGGAGGGTGACAAGACTGCAAGTAACAGTTACGCCATCATTTGGATGTTTTAATTCAAAAAACCCTCATTAGCTGGGCCCGGCTGGATTGCTGGATCCAGCATTGCGATCCCTAGAGACAAATCTATTTAGTCAATTTGAGATCCTAGCTTATAACAGTGATTTCTTTTGTTTGTTAATAAAATTTTCACTTTATAAATTGTCTATAGTAATTGAGATTAGCTGCTCATAAGCCTAAACTTAAAAAAATCGGGGTAGGTTTTCCAAAATGTTTTGTTTCTGTGACTCCTAAGAGACGCCTATAGCAGATCTTGTCTGTCTTGTCTTTATCTATGGTAATAATGGATCAAAAAATATCGTCCCATATTGGTCCGGGTCTTAAAAGGAATGTGCTAACTGTGGTTCTTGCCTAGCATGTCGTAAAATAATCGGGTTTTGAGTTTGTTGACAGGCCCGTTGGTCGAGTGGTCAGAGATCCTGGACATGAAACTAAGGGTCGTGGGTTTGAATCCCGCAAAGCGCAATTGTTTCGTGTGATGAACATGGACAATTGTACTCGAGTATGTCTATCCGTTCACCTAGTATTCATAGCACAAGCTTAGCTTAGTATGGAACTAGGGAATTGGTGTGTAAGTCTGAAGGATTTATTATGATTATTATTTTGTCATTGTGTAGGCGACAAGCTAGCCACTTGTCACCGTTTTTTCACAATTTTCTATTTGACCCAGCCCAGTTTTATTTTTGGCTAAATGTAGTTGAAAGGGCCTGCTGCCCCTTTGACTCTGCCCATTCGGGGATTATGGGCGTGATGTCATGTTAAATTAAAATATTGTCAGTGCAGTGTAAGCACTCAAAAAAATCCTGCATATATGCAGCACTGCAGGAGATTTAAACCTGAGGGGCCCACACAGGGACAGCTACACTACAAAAAGAAAGTACAAGGTGTCTTTAATAGCTTGGTTTTACTTAATTAGTTACTAACTAGTAACTCGAATATGTTATTTTAACAAAGTGTTAAGTTACTTGTTGTGATATTAGTTTTACAATCACTTTAGTAATAAGTAATACTGCCAACATCTTAATTCACATTCAAATTCTGAAAGTCATGTGTTCCTGATGTCGGTGTTGTACTTTAAGATTTGCCCCCGACTCTGCTATATTCAGCCCCTTAAAGATGACAGTATGCTATTTTATCTATATTTTTCCCACAATAAAATGCCCTTTTTCAGGGTTCTAACTATAAGATTGACAGATATCATTGCATTCGCTTAATTGGTTTAGGCGTGAAAACGAAAAAGACAGAAAAATATATAATAACTAATTATTTAAAAAAAGGTACCTGCTGAGTTTTTGCGGCACCTCTTCTTTGCAAACAATATCTGACGTGCAAAAGAATTTGTTATGAATCCATTTTTTTCTTCTCCAGAAATTTGATTTGAATAGGGATGTTGACTGGCTAGTCCATTGAGATACTTTTTAAGAGCTGTCAAAACGAAATCACTTCATAGATTCTGATAGGCTTGTCGACGTGTGACGTCACTAGTTTGTATAGTCAACTGACTTAATATTAAGCAATTTTTTGTAAAATTAAAAATCTTGACTTAATATGATACAAAATCAATAAGGCTTAACAGCATACTACGATACTTTCTTTTTCAGAATTGATTTTTCAAAATTAAATATAATACTTAGGTGTCAACATCCCAATTGTAGCTATCTTCTGCGATTAGATACAACATCCAGCTACAATGGTGAGTGTATGTATTGGTTTTATTTATTGTATGGTAGACTAATATTAGTTTATTATATTATGAATCCATTTGCAGAAAAAAATCATTTCATTTCAATAATATTAAGCACTGACTTTCATTTATCTTTATAAGGCTATTTTAATAGCGATGGAACTGTATACATTAGAAATGATCAAATATTTTATTTGCTTATAAGAAATAAATGGAAAATTAGATTTATGCACTTGAGTATGTTTACATGCAATTATGCAATTGAAGACACTCAACGCGCTAGGCGTTATTGTCGCAGCCACATAGGTATTTCATTGTTATTATAATGTGATGATGTTAATGTACTACACATACGCCACACGTGGTAGCCATTCATCATTCTCCAATTAATATGTATGTATACATACAGAATATAATTAATTTACGCACCTGTTAAAACTGCAGTATCTACTGGGTAACTGGGGTACAATAATGTAATGTTATTGTTTGCAACAGCACATAACTTGATACTGTGCGATACTAGAACTTATAAGAGATTAATTGATCACTACTATAATAATAAAACTGTGGAAAGAGTGTACAAACAGACACTTTGACAATTTTACGGACCCGTTGGTCGAGTGGTCAAAGACCCTGGCTTCGGAACCAAGAGTCGCGGGTTCGAATCCCGCTAGGGGCAAATGTTTCGTGTGATGAACATGGACATTTGTACTCGAGTCATGAATGTTTATAAACATATTTAAGTATGTCTATCCGTTCACCTAGTATCAATGCACAAGCATAAGCTTAGTTTGGAACTAGGGAATTGGTGTATCAGTCAGGAGAATTTATTATTTATTATTGTTAAATGAATGATGTAGGATGAAGTTATTAGATAGCTCGTATAACAGGCACAATTACAGTAATTATGAAACCTATTCAAGATAATTACTATGGTATTTATTCAATGTATAAATATTTATGGGATCCTTCACAACTATCGATAGGAATCTAATAAGATCGCTAAAATATATTGACGTAGTGGTGTTAACAATGTCATCATACGTGAATCAGTACTAAGAAACTAAACTGAAATAGCTTCACGCTATCCCCCTACGCGGTCGGCAGAGGGAGGCGGCCGCCATACGGCACGGTCTTTATACTCTTTTTCGCTTTTTCAACATAAACATTCATCAGCAAAATGAGTGTGAATAAAAATTGGACCATTGGTACATAATGAGATTTTTTATGTATATTTATGTTCAAAATTCAAAAATTAAAAATGTCTGTAGGCCTCTAAAAAGCACTTATAAATCGTCAATTTTACAAAAATCTGTAGAGCAATGTGAATCTACCACCGGTTCGGAATGCTGATTTTACCGAGAAGAAACCTGCAAGAAACTCGGTAGTTACTCTTTTCAGCGTTAAAATATACATGAGTAATATAAATGTTTTGTAAAGTTCTAAACCAAATCATACAATCAATGACTGTGGGAGATGACATAATATGAGTACTTACAATAAAAGTGTAAGATTAACCAGAGCAGACCGGCCCCCAAAGGTGGTGGTGTTGGTTCAAGACCTACAATTATTGTGCTAATTGTGTCCGTAGACTCTTACGTATGCAAGAATGGTGTACTAGGTATTAGGCTTGTATCGATAAGCTACAAGCTGTTCATTTGCCGCGACTTTTTATAATTCTCCATCCGACCTAAGTTAATCTAATATAACATTCACGCCCGTAATCCCCGAAGTGGTAGACAGGATCTAAGAAGCTCATTTAATCACTTTTTTAATTGATTTGGGTGAGATTAATGATATACCTGTATACCTATAAGATATATTTTCTAACAAGAAATTAATGAATCAATGAATAATCAAAAAATGTCAAAAGGAGCTGGTAATCTCTGAAGAGTAGGCAGAATCTAAGAGCAGATTGCTGCTCTTTAAGCAGATCACCTCTTCAGGAATGAATGGTTTGAATTTTTAAAGCCAAAGGACCACAAAACTTTTTAGTTGCTCAATTCAACAACAATATTTTACGCAACAAACATTGGTTCAGATGTGCTTAGTAGCGTGCTTATAGATACGAAGCAACGAATTGATTGAGATTTTCATTAACAAAAATATTGCTAGGTAAGTTTACAAGTTATTGTTCTTGTTCAAATTGACTATGTTGTTTGAGAAAGTGTAAAGTTTTGTACACATTCAACATTTAAATATAGTATTTGTAAAGTTTAGCTTGGCTTCCTAGCGACACGTGGCGACCCCTGTTTGCGCAAGCGACATTGCCCAACTGCGGCGCGCGCCCTCGAGGGCTCTCGTAACAGTGATACGCGCTTATTGGACGTCGATGAGTTTGCGTTGCAGCTTTATTCCACCGCTGTAATATGTTTGTTAGTTTAGCAAACAGAGTGTTAGACGCCGGAAAGTATTTTCGAAACAAAGGCTGCTGTCACTCACCGTTGCCTACAAGTAAGTAGCAAGTATTGTATTTCGGTGATTGAAGAGATATAAAATACAAAGTTTTACGGTTATACATCCATGTTTAAAATTAACTACTTACCCGAGTATGTATCAAGTTTGTTTAATTTTGTTAGCATGCCCACCTCTTAAAACAAGACGGTAGTTCAGATATTACTTTAGTTGTGTTTTGACACTCGTATTCCTTTTGAACGAAACTCTTATGGTATTTAATATGCAAATCTAGATATGTGTATTAAATGCTTTGTGATGGGTAATGTAATATAAGATGCCTAAACATTTTTCATTTAAAATCTTGAAGTAGAAGTACTAAGTATTTGACAAGCTCGATGGCGCATTAGGTAATGACCCTGCCCCATGCGCCAATAGTTGTGGGTTCGATCCCCACCCAGGACAAATATTCGTATGATGAAAACTTGTGTTTGTTCTGTGTTTGGGTGTTAATATCCATTATTTAAGTATATTATGTATTTGTAATACCACTGTTGTTTCTGATATCCGTAACACAAGTGCCTATGCTACTTACCTCAGAGTCAGATCAATCTATGTGTAATAAAGAGAAATAATTCTTGTACGACGACTCAAACGAGTCAAAACAATGTAAAGTTTAAAGTCTAATTTTAACTAAAAATGCGAAATTCAAATCTGCAATGGCCTGTGCACTTATTTCACAATTAACATTTTGGAAAGTGGCATAGATGAAATTGTAAAATATACACATTTTAAGTATAAATGATAAACAACTCAGATATTTTATAGCGTGATTCATAAGCTCTTTAACGATAGCTTGAACTCGAAATAATCCAACAGAAAAGAGATTGCTTTTTGTTGGTATATCAGAAGTACTCTGTCGTTAGTACAATGCAGGATAAAATGTTTTTTGTAAATTTCAAACTAGAAATGCAAGAAGTATTCAAATAATAAATGTATGCTTCATGATTTAATAAAAACAAAATGTATTAAACCGTTATGGTGAAAAATAATAAAAGATCAAATATGTTACATCAAACATGGAAATCGGTAGATAATAACGATATTTTTTTTTTAGTTACACAAGGGAAATTACTTATTTATTTATCTTAAGCAGAATTCTAAATAGAATTCTAATAAATAAATACTTACCTATAAGAATATTATGTATAACATAGATAAAATATACAATGGAGCTCAATAAGAATACCATAATGTTACATGAAACATTGAAAGGGTCGCAATTAAGATTCTTACAAATTCCACAGATCAAATATTTGAAGTTTTGTTATAATTCGTAATTATTATAATTTTTATTGTATTTGTATGTTAACTATACAAATTTTAATTATATTTCATTGATGCGTTACCGTAGGTAAAGATTGTTGACAAATAAATATCTGAATTGTATGCGAAATGGTTTCGACGTAAAAACATCTGCTAGAACCAGGCATCGAAGCCGAGTAGCCCTCCGAGATGGCGTGCGGGGTGCGCCCTCCGGGAACCATCCCTCCGCGCGAGGGTCGCGGTAGTGTCGCTACCCGCCGCTAGGTGGCGCGCTACACCAGCGCCCGCTGTCGCACCGAATAACTGAACAGAGATATTTACATATTTTTGCATTCATTACGCTACTAAACATATTTGAACTAAGACGATGTCATAATGTACCTATTAACATGTGGCTAGTGAGATGTAAATAAACAAAACCAACATTTTGTGCAGATAGCCGTCACTCTTGACAAATTTAAATTAAAGCATGATATCATTATATAGCTCAATTAGGCATTGGAGTAGGCGATAAACAAATATATTATTTCTATTATCATCAGTTTCCATTTAACAAGTTTCAAATATCTAGACATGTAACTCTTGTTGGCCTGATAAAACAGTTAATTTAAAATGTAGTCGAAGTGAAAATAATGGTAATTATTTTCAATATATCTCCGAAAAGACGTTCCAGAAGTTTTAGTTCAAATGTGATCAAAACAATATGCAAATTTTTAAACAATTAGCAATGTATAACTAAACGTTTATCTAATGCGAATGATAATTCAATATTGAGACGAATTCAAGTGCACCGAATACGAGCGAGCAATAGCCGAAAGGGCGAGTTTTCGCTGGGAAACGACGCGAGTTTATTACACAAACTTAAAACGTACATTGTATGTGCTATGACATACATAATTCATACGCGAAATTACCAAAACAAACATTTTAGCAGAGCGCGCAGTTCGCCTACCCGACGCTAGATGGCGCTAGGTGTCGCCAGCGCCGCGCGCCGCCGCGCCGACGGGAGCCACCGAATAGGCGCGTGTCCCTTACCTGGCCTATTCTTTACAATATTATACCACGTTCGTATCACTTGCCTAAAGAAGTGAAACGAACTCTTACGATATTTTTAAAGTTGTACTCTTACTGATTTTTTATTTAATGTAAATAAGTAAAACAATCTTCTTGTCTTAAATAGTTTTTTTTTTATATCAGTAAAGCCACACAATTAAGCACTTTTAATAAATATGTCTAATAAAGTGGATATTTTAAAAAGAAAAAAAAATGACTCAAATCATGGTTCTGTAAAATTCTAACCAAAAATGAAAGTTTTAAATTGCGTCAAAGTCATAGACACAAATATTATATATCACTCAACGCGAAGTGGTTTAAAACATTTCAATAAACTTAATTGTCTCTGCATTTTTGATCGTCGACGGTATTTGCGACGGCCTTTGTCTAGCGCAATCCGCACGAGGCCGCGACTCTACCTGCATCATCATATTAACATATTTTAACTGATAGTAAAAGTAATAACCGGCGTAAATACTCGAACAATGACAGCCTGAATTATTCACGTCCAGTAGGGGGCAGCGACTGCGAGCGCCTCCGTAATGAGACTCTACATACGACTCTACGTACTAATGTTTAAAATATGTAAGCGTACGTCACATTATTACTTAACTGTGAATTGTGATGAATAAAAAACAGTAATATCTTAACGATTGTACCATTAAACTATTAAATATTTATGACTTATTCTATTTTAAATATTAATGCTCCTTCACAATATGATTGTTTTGTGGGTCGTGCGAAAGTTACAAAATCAAATGACATTAGACTTGAAAGTATATTTTATGTAAAAAAACAAATACAATTTAATTTAATTTTGCATAATTTTTGTTTCCTTGAAAATGTATTATATGAATGTTTGGAAAATTAACATGAATACAAGACTAGATTAATACTTTAAAATATTTGTTTCAAAAAATATTATGGACCTATAAAACTTTACTTATTAATTTTATTCGCTAACAAATCCTAATAAAATGAATCATCTTTTTAAAATAAATTATGAAAAACAAAAAAAGAGTGTGTTCTTTTTTATTTTATTTTTTATAAGTAGATAGTTATTGTTATAAAATCAATACAAAAAACTTCTAAGATAATATTAAAGCTCATATAACTTAAATTATTGTACATCTCTTTTTTAATAGCAAAAACATTTCAAACACGTGAATTTAGTATAATACTTTTACTATACTAGATCATTTTATTTATGGAAACTAAAAACAGAATAGAATTATAATAATATTATTCACACCTAAAATTAATTATAATTGTATGTTCATTCATCAGTTATTATTGTGTTTTTATTTAACCATCTATTAAAACAAGCATTATCAATACAAATATTATGAAAACGTCATTAATAATAAATAACATAGAATCATTAACAAGGCGGCGCGTCAGGTGTAGCGTGGACGCGTCCGCGACACGGCGCGGGGCGGCGCGGGGCGACGCGGGGCGGCGCGGGGCGGCGGCGGCGCGGGGGGCGCGGGGCGGGGCGCAGTAATTACATCGTCATTAGCGGGCGGCGCTGGGCGGGGCCGCCCCTCTCCTCGGCACGACGCGCGCACCGCCGCGGCGCCCCACAGTCCGCTCCGTGCTGCCGCCGCGCACGCACGCGCATGTCGCTCGCGCCCCCAGGTGATGTGAGGTGGCCTCCGCTGCCACAGCGCTGCGCGATATACGCGCTTGTTTCGCGAAATAGTAAGCCAGTTGAAGGCTCGAGAGCCTTCGAGCCGGCAAGACGCCGTCCACCGTGGATCTGAGGTACGGCGCCATGGCGGCGACCACGTACATGCCCGCCGAGATGGATCTGGGCAACATCGGCGGGTACCACGCCGCGTCGCCGCGCAGCGCCGCCGAGCCGGCGGACATGAAGTACCAGCACCACCTGCAGGCGGGCGGGTCGCCCTCGCCGGGCGCGCCCGTGCTGGGCAACCCGTGGGCCTCGCTGCCGCCCGCCGACCCGTGGGCCATGCACCAGCACCACTCGCACGCGCACCAGCCCGACGTGAAGCCGCCGCCTGCGCCGCACGACCACCGCCACCTGCAGCACGCGGCGCACGGCTGGCACGCGCCCCGTCGTCAGCTCGCACTACGGCGCCGGCTCGCCCGTCGCGCTGCACGGCGGCTACCCCATGCCCATGCACCAGCACCACATGCTGCGCGACGTGCAGCCCTCGCCGCACCCGCTGCACCATCACCACGCGCTCGAGCGCGACCAGCCCGAGGAGGACACGCCCACCAGCGACGACCTCGAGGCCTTCGCCAAACAGTTCAAGCAACGCCGCATCAAGCTCGGCTTCACGCAGGCCGACGTGGGCCTGGCCCTCGGCACGCTCTACGGGAACGTGTTCTCACAAACCACTATCTGCCGGTTCGAGGCGCTCCAGCTCAGTTTCAAAAACATGTGCAAACTCAAGCCCTTGCTGCAAAAGTGGCTCGAGGAGGCGGACTCGACGACGGGGAGTCCGACGAGCATTGACAAGATCGCGGCGCAGGGCCGCAAGAGAAAGAAGCGCACCTCGATAGAGGTCTCCGTGAAGGGAGCGCTCGAGCAGCACTTCCACAAGCAGCCGAAGCCCTCGGCGCAGGAGATCACCTCGCTGGCGGACAGCCTGCAGCTGGAGAAGGAGGTGGTGCGCGTGTGGTTCTGCAACCGGCGGCAGAAGGAGAAGCGGATGACGCCGCCCAACACGCTCGGCAGCGAGATGATGGAGGGCATGGGGCACGGGCACTACGGGCACGAGGTGCACGGCTCGCCGCTGCAGCACTCGCACTCGCCGCCCGGGCTGTCGCCGCAGCACGCGCTGCCGCAGGGCGCGCACACGCTCGCCGCGCACTAACAGTTCGCCCCGTGGGCGCCGCCGCGGCCCTACTACGCGGAGCCGCACTAGCCGCTGCCCGCGGGACCCCCTGTACATACGGACAGTGTACATAGCGCCGCGGCCAGGACGTGCCGCGGCGAGTGACCGAGCGCCCGCGCAATGTAAATAGTTCGCGCGCGGGCGCCGGCTCGTGGACCTCCCGAACGCTACGTTTAAGTTGTTCTTTAATTTCAGTGAAGTCATTTAATTATGTGAGTAATGTTAAGATCGAAGCCAGTAATCGTTTATACTTTATCGAAACGCCGAGGTTCGGAGTGTACGCCGATGACGTTTAGCTAGATAGTCTAATTGATAAATAAGAGCTTAGTCGGAGGAGGACCCGGCGTCGCGAACGCACCCTCGCCGCGCGGCGCAGCTCGCGGTAAGTACGGCGACACACACACCCGCCGCTCGGCCGGCCCACCGGCGAGGAGTGCCTAGCGCTAACACTTTCGTAAAGGACGATTTCATCGAATTTATTTATAGATATTATAAATTAACGATGTTCATACATGCCTACCTGTCAGTAGGGAGTCATTGTGGTGTGGATTAAATTTAAATTGTTGCTATTACTGTAAATTTACGATTAGTGACGTGGACGAGAGTAAAAAATATGAATCGGGTCGAAGCTTGTTTTTGTAAGGGAATACGAGTGAGTCAATAGGTGCAATTTTTGTTGTAAGTGTTTGTTGAGCGATCCGGGCGCGCGGGCCGTCGGCGTCGCCCGCGCCGCGCGCCGCCACACCTAACGTCCCACACATAATTTATTAAAAATATATTAAAACGATGCAGACACGATGCCAAAATGGTTTTATTCCTGTTTTTTACTTGTTTTGTTGTTTTTTCGTTTGTATGTATTTGTGGCCAATCTTGGTACTTAATACTTGTAAAAATAGGTATTTTTTCTATATAAAAATAATGTACCTACGACGTATATAATGACATATATTAAAAAAGTTCTTTATAGAAATTGAAATATGGAAATGACTTTTATTGCACATGTCCTAACAGAAAGCCTAAGCCGCACTCGTGCACACTACACTTGAGCGTACAACGAAACAGTCGCATTAAGTACTCTCCTCTATCTATCTACAAACTAGAAACGATGGGCATTTATTCCAATGATGATTTTTAAACTTTATTTTTTAAGTTTTTTGACTGGCTTATTATTTTTATCTATGCACGTTATTTTGCGAAATTGTTTTGATGAGTTGTCGGTAAAAGTAAACAATTCGGTGTTTGTGTCCGCGGGGCCGCTCGCGAGGCGCGCGATCGGTTCGCAGGTAGGCGCGCTCGCCGTCCAACACACACACACACACACACATATTATAAAAAACTTTATCCATTTCATTTATAAACATACTTGTGCCTGCTTCGCGGGTTTTTGTGTTGCCATTGTAGATAAATAGTTTTCGGTGTCAGATACCTACCTGTTGTTCCATTTTTTATGATCTCCAACTAACAATGATTTATTTGCTTCTTAAACATTCATTAATATACTCAAATACATTTGTTGGTGATGTCTGCAGGGAAATCTAAAGTTAAACATCCCATTATGGATTTCTTAATGCTCCTCTGTGCTTGTTAATGCTCCTGATTGTGAATCACCAAGTTAAATTTGCTCCGTTACTGCTCGACAGTTACTGTTCAGTATTAATGATACTATAATTATATTTTAAACTATTTAAATTTAAAATCTGACAATCATTTGCAAGTGAGTAACTTACATAATTATAATATTGTATAATGGTACATAATTTTGAATAAGTAATTCATATTTTAACAATATTATTAGTTACGTCGTTTACTTCAATGTAACAGGTCTCGCGGTAATCGTTAATTTTATTAAAAATAAATAAAATTTGCATTGAATTTAAATAATTTGTGCGGAGAATGCTTTACAGTCCATTCATAAAGCCGGCGCGAGACAAAAAACATGAATTATGTTTTGTTTGATGACTATTTATCTGTTAGTTAAACAAATAAAGTTCAGTTCATTTGGAACACCAGGGGCGTCTGTCTTATGACTAGTTCATCACGTAGACAGTCAATTTTCTTGTTTATAACAATCGTGTTTCTCTCAATTTTCGTATTTAGTTTCTAGTGTAAAAAACTTGTCAGTTTTGAGCGAAATTATTAGCGAATGATCGATGTCAGCCACGTCGAGAGCGCCGCGATGCCCAGTAAGCAATTAAATAGCGTTGTTTATCGCTAACGACCATCGTCAAATAAAAATAAAAACCTTATTCGCTTTAATGAATCCGCGTAACTTTCTCCTGTCAATAGTTACGAGCACAAAAAATATAAAGGAGCTGAAACAGTGCGTAGTGTCGCAAAAACGTTACGTGCCGCGCTGAGAATGACATTCCGCGTGTGTAATGAAGCGGACCGAAACACCAGCCGCTGGCCATCGCCG